>VXBA01000540.1:421185-540627 GCA_013399895.1 Serilophus lunatus
CCTCTCTCGCCCCCTGGTGGCCGCTCCGGGCAGTGCCGGCCCCGCTCGCGGCTCCCCCGCCCCGGCCCCGCCGCATCCCCGCGATGTTCCCGCTGCGCTCCCACCCCCGGGCCCGCGGGCAGGGACCCCCCGTGCGGTGCCACCCCGGCCCTGGAGCTGCTGGTCTCCTCGGAACATCCTCACTGGAGCCTGAGGAGAGGGAGGGAAGGGGAAAGGAGAGGGAGATGGAAACAGAAAGAATTAAACTCCCTGCTTTAAATGATGGAAAATATCCCAGCAGTGTTCCCTTTCAAGCCTTATTTTGCTATTCAGGAGCTTGAAAGGAGCATTGAGCTCCCAAGCCCTCACAGAGCAAGCAGAGATTTCACTTTATAAAATATGAATACCCTGGGTTTATGAATAAACCTGGGTTTGCTGCTCAGTCCAAGCCATCACAACCTCCTCGCTTCTCTCTGGGGTGATTTGGTACAAGGAGCCCCCAGCGAACAACGTGATAAACCTGAACTTCCCAGGTGAGGTGAGGCCCCAGGTGTGGGGTGGGCAGGGGGGAGGTGATGGGAACTATTGTGGAGCAGCTGGAGGCGCTGATCCCCCTCCCCTCCTGGGGCTGAGGCGGGGCAGAGGCACTGCTGGGTGATGCCAGGGCTGGGAGGTGTCCCCAGAGCCAGGGCTGGGGACAGACAGACCTGCACAAGGAGTGCTGAAAACATTAGAAGTCCTTTGGTGGAAAAAGAAGGACAAAGAGAAGACGGGGAAGAGGCCGTTCCCTGTCCCCTGATGCACATCAAGAGAAAGCAGTCTTGTCTTTTTATTTTTGCTTTCCGAGACCCTGCTTTCCATTTCAAATCAGCCCTGACACTTTGGTTATCCTTTTTTTTTAATAAGTCAGGTTTGGTCTGTTAAAATCCATTGATCTGTGTGGCACAGCCAGACTCAAAGAAAAATAACACCTGGGGAGGAGACAGCCCCTCAGTGCCTCAGTGCCCACCAGTCTGCACTGGGATAGAGGCCGGGGAGCCAGCGGAGAACAGCCAGCCCCTCTGTCACCCCCCGCCCCGCTGGCAGGGACCTGCCCCGGGGACAAAGGCGACACGTGGCTCAGGGCTCCTCTCCACAGCCTTCAATCTCCCACCGAAGGTTTTGGGATGGAGCAAAGTACATCGTCCCTCCTGGCAAAGTCTACAGGGAACCAGCAGCACATTCGTGGTGCCTTCAGCCTCCCTCCCTCCTCCTCTGCCGCCTGGCAGAGCTGCTGGAGCACACCCACTCTTTGGGGCACTGCCAGGGGATTTCCAGCTCCTCCCGCCTGACCCCAGTGCAGAATCCCCTTGGGGATGTTGGGAGAGCTTCCCAAAACTCTGGCCCAGGAGCTGTTCCCTGCTGGAGCCCAGCTGAGCCTCTGCCCATTCCCCATCCTCGTTCCCAGCTCGCAGCCCTCATTCCTGAGAGGCTGGAGAGGGGGGAAGGCAGATGGAGATCTGGAGGAGAAGGCGGCTTGAAGGAGGAAAGTAACAACCAGAAACACAGAGAAAGGGATGAAATGTTAGAGAAAAGTTGGCCTGAGGGACATAACAGAGCTAAAAATAACCCGCCAAAGGCTTCAACGGGAGAGAGGAAAAATGCTGATCCGGAGGAGAAACGGGGTTACCCTGTCCCTCCCTGCTCCTGCTGAGCCTCAGCCTTGGTGGGGTGCCCAGAGCTGGGGGAACACGGGGTCTGAGACCTCAAAGAGGTACCACAGGGGGTGACAGAGGACCACAGGCCAGCGCTGTCCCAGGAAGAAGGAACATCCCCGGGGGCTGGGCTGGTGCCCACCCAGCCCTGCAGGTCCTTTGCCTTGATTACAGCTCTGCTTCCTCCCGGAGCCGAGCACAGGAAGCTGCTTTGCCATCCATTTACCCAGGGATTTCACTGGTATTTAATAAACTCGATTAAGCAAGCGCCTTAATTTGCTTTGGTAATGAAAACATAATTGTTTCTGCAGCTCCAGAGCGGGGACTCTCCACCGCGAGTGGCGGGTGCAGGGAGTGGGATGATAAAGCAGAAGAGTCCAGCCTGGGGAAGTTGCTGGTTGCTTGTTTGTGGAAATAACCAGGTTAACACTTCGGATGGCAGAGCTGTGGCAGGAGAAGGGCAAGGAGGAGAAGCTGATGCTGTGCAAAGCTGGACTGGCTGATTAGGGGTGGTCCTGGCCCCTCATCCTGGTCACTCGGGATGTCTCACGTTCAGGCCTTCCCCACAAAAACGTGCAGCCACACATCACAGAGGACTGTTCACATTCTCTCACCTTGCAGCTCCATCCACACCCTGTGCAGGATACATCACACGGAGGGATGAGGTGTGAGAAGGCAGGGGCTCACCTTGGGCCTTCCTGGGCACTAGTTCACACTGCTGTACTCAGATGTGCCAGGCTATGGATAATCTGGGATTCTGTCCATGGGTGTGTGCATAACCTCAGCACCTGACTCTCAAAAGGAGCAGGTAACCCCACTGCAGCCCTTTCCAGCCTTGTCCCTTCTGGGGTTCTCTGAGTGGAGCACACCAGCACCCAGGGACACGTCTCACAGTCCAGACAGGAAAAGAAGTTCCTTGTACTGGCAGCCCCCCAAAGGAGCAGCCAGTTATGTCTGTGCCAGCTGTATGACATGGGAGGTCTCTGCAGAGACCAACAGCAAAACCCTGCTCCATTTGTGCAGTTTCTGTGAGATATTTCTCATGATTGATGATTTAGAAAATACTGCAACCCCTGCAAAGATGAGGAAAGCCCAGAGGTCACCAAGGCCAGCAGGAGCTGGGGGAGGTCAGAGCCCACTCAAATTCCCCAAGAAAGCTTCTGGGGAAGAAGGGCCCTGCGTGTGCACTGAGCAGCAGCACGACTCGTGCAGAGAGGGAAAACGGGAGGAGGAACAGACAGATGGTCCCATTTTGTTTGAAAAGGCAGAGAGGGAAGATGCAACTTGGGAATCTCCCCAGAACAAGCCATCTGTGAGGTGCAAGGCCTGAGCTGCTGCTGGTGCAGCCAAAATCCTGGAGCAGCAGAGGATGCAGCACTCGGGCTGAAGCTGCATTTCATCACCTTCTCCCTGTTATTTGTGACTTGGAGGTCACAGGTAACGAAAGCAAGGATTTGATCCTTTGTCTTTTTTATTTTCTTCTGCTGTAGGAGGTTTGTGTTTTTCCTCACTCATCAGATGCCAGCCAGGAATTCTGGGAATTCTTGTGAGCCTGAGGCAATTCCCTCCACAGATTTAAGGAACCCAAATAAATAAGTGTTGTGGACAAACATTTTAAAATATTAGAAACTGGGAGCTGGTCTGGAAACCCCGTGAGCCAGACTGGTTTTCCCACTACAACTCCAGTATCCCACGTGGCAGCTGCTGGCACCAAGGAGCACTCAGCCCCAGCACCCTCCCCTTCCCAGCAGGAGGAAGGTCCTGTCCTGTCCGAGGCTCTGCCAAGTTGTCGTGGTGGAAGGGAGGTCCGGGGTGAGGAAAGGTGTGGGTTATCACCTCTAGGCAGCTCACAGTCCCGGGGATCTCAGTCTCTCTGGATGGACAGAACATCTCTGTCCCTTCTGCAGTGCAACCCCTGGCGAGGGACCACCTCTCACAGGTCTGTCCACCTCTGATGGCCACTGAAGTCCCCATTCCTGAGGACACTGGGTGTCCCACCCCCAGGCTCTGTCCCATCCCCGGGCTGTGCTCCACCCCCTGGCTCTGCCCCTCCTGCACAGGAGAGAGGGAAAACGAGGGTGTCCGGCTGCCAGCAGTGGCCCAACAACATCCTTCCACCCCCCCCCAGATGGGTTCCAATGCTGACAGATAGACAGGGGCATAAATCCAGGCAGGGTCATGGTCCAGCTGAGAGCCCACCCATGCTCAGGAATGCAGAGGCACTGCCCACTATCCAGTGTCACCCTGTTTGGTTCGCTGCGAATTGAAGAGCCCCAGCACCGGGCTGGGGCTGGGTGACATCCCAGTGCCACTGGGATGGGTCCTTGTGTGGTTCTGGGCTCCATCCTCGTGCACAGGGCCGGGCACAAGCCGGCAGCTCCCTGCTCTGTGCAGGCTCCAGCAGGATGGAGCTGCCGAGGAGCAACCAAGGCAGGGATTTGAGGGGTTTTGGGGGAGTGGGCAGGAGAGGCCGTGAAATAAACCTAAAAAATTAAAGACACCGTCCCTATAAATCACTAATATTAAATAGCATGAAAGGGCCGGGGTCTTTAGACACAAATAAGCCCTGGGTGGGAGAGCAGGAGGCAGCGCTGGCCCTGCCGTTTGGCTCTGCAAATATCCATCAGGTCTTCCTGACACATCGTTATTAGCTTTCCTACGCTGAATTGCACAGGGATAAACTTGGGGCCGGGAGAGAAACCGCAGAGATTATTGTCAGCCCGAGCGCTGCCACGCGCTGCGCTTTTCCTCCTTCCCCCGGCGCTTCTTTCAAGCAGGAACACAAAGGAAATTCGTGGCATTTCTACGGCTAATACCACAGGAAGCGTTGGTGGGCTTGAAAGAGGAGAAAGAATTAAGAGGCTCATCCAGACAGTGGGATGTGGGGGGCGAAGGAGGGGGGAGCAGAGTGAGGGGCATCAGAGGAGGCTGAGAGCAGCTGATCTCAGTAAAGTGAGAGTTTGATGCATTGGGTGGGGGGGAAAAAAAGAAACTTCAATAAAACAAATTGAATTTAAATCCTTCAGTAAAGCTGGTTCCCAGCGAGTGAGCACCGGGAATGGGCTTGGGTTACACTGGGATGGCCGTGTGGCCTCTCACTGCAGTTTGCTAACGAGGGTGTGGGGATTGGGAGGGGCTGGGGGGGCTAATGGGCAATGAGGGGCCAACATCCCCACACTTCTCATACACACTCACCCACCCTGGATCAGTCCATGCTCCCCTTCAGACTCCTCACACACCAGAGGAACCCCAAGACTCTGCCAGGCAGTCAATCCTTCCCTCCCAGCAACTGCCTGAGCCTCCAAGACTCTGGGACTCCCCTAAAAGTCTGAGTCCCCCACGCCTCCCCTTTGGTTCATCCCAACTCCCTGGACCCTCTGGACCCTCTGGACTCCTGGCAGAATCCCAGCCCTCGCTCTGCCTGGCTGTGTTGGTGTCGATGGAGCACCTCATTCCCAGTGCAGGAATGATAAAAGCAAATCCTTGGGAAGGGGCACTGGGTTCAGGGGGCTTGGAGAGCAACTCCTAGAGCATCCACCCATCTCAGAGCCATCCTGGAGGAGCTGTCCTCCTCAGGAGGCCTTGGTGGCCCTCCCTGGGCACTGCTGCCATCCCTGGGCTGCACATCAGTGCAGTTACAAGAGGATCCATGGAGGCCAATGGACTAAGAGGAGAATCCACCATGGTTTCCACTCTGCTTAGGCAGGGTTGGTTGTCAGGTCCTGGGAGGGGTGAAGCCCCTGGAATTAACTCCCCTCTGCCAAGTTAACTGCCCAGAACATTGATGATAAAATCAGCAATAAAACTAAAAATAGCCCAGAGCAGTTGTCAGCGGCGTAAATAAAGATTGGTGAGTGTCATGGAGCGAGATAAGTACTGGAGATTCATGGATCATCTCCCTCCCATGGGCAGATGATTGTGCCTACAGGGTTATCTCAGAGCATCTGGGAGGGACCTGCCCTCTGCCAGCCCCTGGAGGGGCACGAGGTGGCATTTCTGCAACAGCTCCATTTGGATGAAAAACCAGGTGATTCCGGTCAGTAACAGCTTATCCGAGGAGGGCTGGGGTCTCCTTCTTGGATCCAGCAGGGCCCCCCTGTGCTGGAGGCCCCCACCCGAGGGGTGTTTATTCCTGCAGGAGGGCCTGTGTCCATGGCAGACAGTCCCCAGGAGAGCCCACAACACCCCCTGCCCTCCCGGGGGCCGCCGGGTCCTCGTGGCACTGGGAGCAATCTGGAAGCGATTGCGCCGGTGTGTCTCTGCAGCAGGAACCCTGTGCCCAGTTCATTTCCTTTAAGGAAACACAACCCGAGGGGATAATTAGAGCTTCTTTGCGTACACAATCCCATATTGTTTATCCAACACAAATTAAAAAACGTGTTCCTCGGGAACACGGAGCAGGGCAGATAAAGGAGCAGTCGGCTCCCAGGCAGGTTTCATTGCTGCCCTGGCACACCAGGCTCCCAAAACCACTTGGTATTCCAGGACAATGGCAGGAAACTCAGGATGTTCAGACCTTGAGCAAGGTCCAGGGTGCTGTAAATAAATATGTGATGGGAAATTGGATGAACCTTTGCACCAGCATTCATCTCTCCCGTGGTTTTGTGCCTCCTCTTTCATATGTTCAGGTCTTGGGTGCACACAAATCATGTGAAAGCCTGGTTGGAGATGAGTCATGGAATCATGGAATCACAGAATAGCTTGTGTTGGAAGGGACCTTTAACATCACTGAGGACTTCAGGAGGTGCTGAGGGCTGGGCAAACAAGGTGGTTTGTGCTTTACCCCTGCCCTCTGGCAGGCAGGAGCAGAGCAGCCCTGCCAGAGCTGGGGACTCTCCCAGCTCCAGCAGTTAATGGGGAGCTTTGATGGACCCTGAAGAGGGAGTGGGAAAAAGCCCCTGGAGTGGAGCCCCAGCTTGGCTGCAGCAGGTCTGGCTCCATCACTGCTGCGGGCAGGCGGAGCGGGGAGAAAATGCCATCTGGGGTCTCACTTGAAAGAGGTTTTACAAGCAGTGGGATTTTATTACAAGCAGTCGAGTAATGGTGTGATTTCTGCCTTGCTCTGTGATGGAAGGGCAGGGTTGGGAGAGCAACCACGGGGCAGAGCCACTCCAGGCAGAGCCAGCCTGGCCCCTCTGCTGGCATGGCAGAAAATCCATTGCCCCTCTTTGAAATGTGCTGTGAAAGACCCACCCCAGAGGGACATAGGCTGGATTTGAACACTGTGTCCTGCGGTAAAACAATGGGAATGTGAGAGGCCAACTCATCTGGGGACACACAGGAAGAGGTTGGTGGCATTCCCTGGTCCTACAGACTGCGCTGTGGGGCTCAGGAGAATATCATTGCAGAAAGGGGCCATGGGCACTGCCAGATGGCAGGAACCTCACCCCAAAGCCCAGTGCACATGGCAGCGGTGGCAGCCTGTTCCAATCCCCCTCCCCACTTCGGAGCCGGAGCTCATTAGGGCAACGATGTTTGTTTGTTTTGTTAATCGACACCAAGAGGCCCCATCTGGGCTCTGCTGAGCCCCTTCTCCATCCCTGACAGCACATAATGAAAAGCCAATTTTCCAGTGTGGTTTCTGTGGCCTGGGAATGTATTTCTGGATCCCCATTTGGAGATCTCAGTCTGAGAGCTTTCCTTGCCCTCCTTGGTCTCCATTGCTGCTCCCACTGTGCTGCCTCTGATCAAATGCTCTCCTTGGGCCAGCGCACTCTGTGTCCCCTTGCAGCCCCTCCTGGGGCCATGACACTGCAGGGAGGATGGACGGACCTCACCAGGAGGTGTGGAGCAACCCTGGGCACATCTGGGATGGGCACCTACAGGGGCTGCCAACCGGAGCTGGGTCGTCACTCACCTCCACGGCAGCTCCTGCTCTGCTGAGGTGAGAAGAGGCTTCCCTGGATCCCAGTGCACACCCACACCTCCCGTGGATGTGGCACTTGGGGACATGGGTTAGTGGTGTCCTTGTCAGTGCTGGGCAATGGTTGAACTCAGTGGTCTCAGAGGGCTTTTCCAACCTCGGTAATTCTGTAACTCTGTGACCTCACCCTCCACAGCGATTTATTTCTCAAAATTCCCCGTGGATGGGAGCAGCACCGGTTCCAGCAAGCTGGGAAGCACTTCCCACTCCAGGATCTCCTGAAGATGCCAGTGGAGAGGCCACATTTGAATGGTCCTGGTGATGATCCTGCTGCCTTTGGGGCACGTTGGACCCATCGTACTCTGTGATGAGGCAACACAGACAAACTGGAACACAGTGTGCCAAAGCACCGTGCAGGCAGGGACATGGCAGGGACATCACAGGGACATGGCAGGGACTCCTCTTGCCTGGGAAGTTGTCATGCTGGCAGCTGAGCACGGCTGTGACAGAGGCCGATGTGAGGAGCATTTGCCACCATGAGCCAGCAGTGGAGACAAGCTGGGCTGCTCCAGTCTCCAGCCTTCCCCTCCCACCCCCATAACACCTCCTGCTTTTTGCTGGCACAAATGTTTGTGTAGCCAAGTGAGGAACAGCTCTGGGTGGGGAAAGGCACATTTCAAAGCAGAGTCTCCCCTCCGAGTGGTGTCAGCTGGCTCCAGACATGCCCTGGGTGAGGCTGTCCTGTGATGTCCTGGCCGTGCCTCCCACAGCCCCGCGCTCCTCCACGTGCGGATGGAAAACAAGAGCCAATGAAATCTATCAGGTGAGAAAACCTTTTTGGAGGATGAGAATGGAAAGAAAAGGGTTTTCTCAGCCTCCCCTCAGCCTCCCTCCACACGCACGGCCGAGGGAGCATCTGTCCTGCTCCGTATGATTTAGCGGGTGAGAAGGTGAAAAGCAAATGAGCCACATGAAGGAAGGAAAGCTGCTGGTGTGTTTGGCATTCCTTCCTTCCTAACCACCTCAGGAGGCATTGGAGGCACAGATAAAGGGATACAGGGGTCTCAGTCTGGCCACCAACCCAGTGGCAGCCACCAGTGACCCCAGACCCCTTGTGACAGGGAGCTCCACTGCCCCAGGACGGTCATGCCCTGGTTGAACTGCTACTCATCTGGTGAAGAAGAGGATGACTCTCACCACAGGGGGTTCACAGACCTCAGCACTCCTTCCCGTTGTCTCCCAAGGCTCTGTAGAGCTTGGCTCCCCCTTCCCCTCCCTGGGCTCAGGGAACATGTGTCTAGCAGATTTTTATTAACTGTGCAGCTTTCCCTTGCTCGCTTTCTGTCTCTTTTTTTCTGCTCCCTGCTTGCTTGACAGAATTTAGATTAGACAAAACATGAGATCATTCCTGCCTGCATAAAAAGGAAACAGAAGAAGAGGAGGAATTGGCTCTCGCTGCTGCACCCCCTTCCCATCCCACCCCAGCATCTCCACCTGCCCCAGCCCGGTCCCTCTCTCACAGCCAGCAGATTTTTGACGTTCCAGACGTGATGAAGAGCCATGACAGATCTGCTGCTTGCCACCACCTCATCCTCAAGCCATCCCTCTCCCTGCACCCGACGGAGCTGTTTGCTCTCCCCACCCTCCACGGCTTCACGCCCCACGCTGCGCGGAGCCGCCGCAGGGCTCTCCCTGCAGGGATGTTCTGCAGGGCAGAGGCTCTGCCACCTCCTGTGGTCTGGGCCACCACTGCCCCTCCTGCTCCAGGCTGAAGCTTTCCCCATCCCCACTTCTCCCAACCCTCCCCAAGAGTGGTGGCTCCCAATGAAATGGGAGCAAGATCCAAACTGGGGGACACTGGGTGGGGCTTCACAGAAGCACATCCCCTGGGTGTTCATGGAGTGAAGGTGGGAGCCTGTTGTCCACCTGGAGGGTCTCCTGCTGGAGAGAGCCCCTGGCACAGCCCTGGGTGCTCCTGCTCCTCGCTGACCTGCTCCCCTTCCCTAGAAAAAATGTGGAGAGAGGGCACTGCTGTGTACTTGGATTTCCTCCTCGCTGCTGCTCCCCTTTCCAAGGAGGAATCTGAAGCTAGCTTTTTGGACACCTGGAGGAGCTGGAAAAATAATCTAACATCTCTGAGGGCTTTGCAGGAATGGAGGGAGGTGTGAGAGGGGGAGGAAGGCAGCTCTGTAGCCATGAGCCATGTGGGCAGCTGGGAGGTGGGAGGATTTTCCCCTGTTCCTTGGTTTCCAGAGAAAGTTGCCTCTGGGTAGAGAAGAGGTGGCCCAAGATTCCTCTCACCATCAGAGCCCCAAGTGAAGACTGCGATATTATGGATGGGCTGTGGCCATCACTGTGAGCCCTCTGGGGTGTCCCCAAATGGGTGACCCAGGCCATCACCTCCTCTCTATACCCCCAGCTCCATTCACACCCCCTGGGGCAGCACCTGTCCAATGGGAGGGCCAAGGAAACCAATCTTCCTCCTTCCCTCCTTTTTCACACACACACACAGACACACACACAGACACACAGACACAGACACACACACACACACACACACACGTGTTCTCTCACACACATGTATGTTCTCACATGATCTCACTCCTTAAGCCTGCGGGAATCGGAAAAGTGCTCACATCCCTGGCCATGGCAAAGGATGTCTCTGCAGATCTCACAACCTCTCCCATTTCTTTCTCATTTCCTTTCCTTTCCCTGACCTTCCCCTTGAACAGGACACGTGGATGAGTGACTGGGAGTTCCTGATGACAGTTGCATAAATAACCCGTGCCCAGCAGCAGTGACATCAGCTCATCCACAGCCGGCTGTGCCTCGTGTGCGGGGCTCCAAGGGCTGCATCTCAGTGCCATGTCTGCTCCAGAGCAAGGAGACAGCACTGCGGGATCATTCATGGAGGAGCTCAGCACCTTGGCAGCCCTGAAGTTTGCTAAGACACATCTGATCCCTGGTGGGTCCTATTCCCAGCACAGGTGACCTCAGGCAGAGAAAATCCAGAGGTGAGCCTGCTGCAGGAACACTCCAGAGGGAGCAGACTGGATTAAATTATTTTATTTAATGCCACCCCAATGACAACTCAAGAGGTTGGAAGTCAAGGACAACCCAAAATCAGTTGGAGAGAAATCTTAATGTGCAGCTCAGGAGATGGAGTGAGGCTGATGGGGTTCTCCCCCCGCCTTTCAGGGTGCTCTGGGGAAACCTTTCTCCTGGTTTCTCAAGTTTTGTTTCGCTGTGGCCACAAAGAAGTTTTTAAACAAAATCTTTATTTTGGGCCAGTTCTGCCAGGACATGAAGCTTTAAGAAAGAAGGAGAACTTTTGAAGTTTCTCCAGACCTGACATGAACACAGACCTGACTGTCCTTTGCATCTCCTTCTGTGCATTCTGGTGGCTCCACAACCTGTTCATGAGGTGGCACATCAGCACTGGGCAAGCACGGGCTGCTCTAGACTGCTAATACCCATCTCAAACCCCTTTTATCCTGGGAAATATCCTCACCCCAAGGACAAAGCAGCCCCAGTGGAGTGGGTGGGACATGTGGCTCAGACTGAGGCACAGCTCGATGAGTTATGTCCCCCCATGATGTCACAGCCCCGAGATGTGCCAGGAGGCTGGTGCATCATCTCCCCAATATAGCAGTGTGAGCTGTTCACAAGAGTAGATCTTGAATCCTGAATTTCCAACGCACTCCAGTCCTTTGGAAGCCCAGTGCTTGCTGGCATCTGCTCGCTGGCAATGGGGATGGGAAGCCAGCCCAGCCCTGGTGCCAGCTGGTGGATCCTTCCCACGGCTGATGGTGTTTGGTGAAGAGGCTGCATGTGCTGACGTGGTGACTTGGTGGAGAAGGAAAATCGATCCCACTGATTTCCAAAGCACCAGACCCAGCTGGAAGACAACTGCAGCACCCCATGGAGGAGTGCCCCCCTTTCCTGGCCTCCATCCTGCCTGTGGGGTCTCCATACAGAGAGGCAGTGGCGGGGTGGCAAGTTCCCATTATCTCGACTTCTGGGAGCTGTGGGGAATGTGCAGAGAGCAGAGAGCTCCCCACGATTTCCCTGGGGTGTTTTGTCTCCTCTTCTCTGCTGTGCTTTGATGTGCACTGCTGGAAGGACGGGAGAAGATCCCCTCCTGCCCCAAACAGCAGGACAAACCCAGCCCTTGGAGATGGTGTGGGTCCCCCCACACCAGCCAGATCCCAGTTCCCCAGTAAAACTCCTGGAGCCTTTGCTACTTCCCAGAGCCTTGAAATCTGTTTATTCCTGGCTGCTCATTCCCCCTCACCCCATGTTTTCCAGCTGGGCACCCATCCTGCTCCATACCCGTGTCCACCCACGTGGTCCCCGTGTTCCATCCCCGTGTTTTTTGGGATGGGGGGGCTCCACGAGCTCTGGAGGCGCTCACCAGCCTCCTATTACAGCTTGTTAGAGGACTATTATAGTCTCCCTCATTTAGAGAATTACTCATTTTTTAGGCCTTTCAGGAACTTTAATGAGTTGTTTTAAACACATGCAGCAGATGTGGCCTTGGGATGAGCTCCTTTGAAACCCTCCCTCCCCCAGCACACAGCCGGGAGACCCCCCCTCTGGAGGGAGCAAACTGGGGTCCCTGTGTGATGGTCCTTGTCCCCCCAGCCCTGAGCACCCCCAGCCCTGCTGTGTTTCCAAACCAAACACCCCAAACCAGCTCAGTGCTGCCTCTCTGTTTGTGATCTCCCTGTTTTCCGGGTGGAGAGATCCCAGAGGATGCAGAAGAGGGAAAAAACACAGGAAACATGGAAAGGGAAGTTAGGATGGGTGTATTGAGGCCAGCCTGGGGTCTGCCTATGTGACCTGCTTTTTTGGAATGGAAACAAGTGTCCACTGGATCAAGCATCAAACCCTGCTCCTGGAAAGCCAGGAAAGCCGGGAGGGCGATGCCAGTTGGCTGATAAGAGGTGCAAAAACCTCACATGGCTCCCTGTTCCCAGCCCTCAGCCCTTCCCAAAGCCACCGCAGGGGTCTGAGATGTAATCCACTGAGCTGGTGGCTGACGTGGGGCACTGCCCTGGCAGAACACAGCCCGGGAATGTGTGGGTACACAGCCCTGCTCTGCCTCCTCCCCAGAATCTCTGTCCCCGAGTTCAGATCCTGTGCATTCCTTTTTTCTCTTTCAGATATTCGTCAATGTATTTGCAAAACTTGGACCAATTTATAGCCCATGGCCCAATCCAGCCTGTTCCAAATCCCTGGCACCCCTGCAATCAATAACAGGGATCCAGCTTCCCTTCCAGCTGAGCCCAGGAGCCAGCGGCTGTTCCCAGTCTGCCACAGGTTCCTCTCACCTCCCTTGTGCCACGTGGGATTCCTTGTGCCTGCCAGCCCCGGGGACATTGGGATGGAGTTCAGCAAGGGGAGAAAAGGAGAGGAAAAGGAAACCAAAGGCTTCGGGTGCGGGGGAAGCTTCAGTCCGTGCTGGAATGCAGATTCTAATTGGAATTCATGTAAACATGCCTGGATTACAGGTTGCACATGCAAAGTGATTGCAGGTGCAGGACGTGGTCCCTGCAGAGACACGGCAGAGGTGGGGATGGGAGAGCAGCAGTTTCCTTCCCGCTGACCCTGGGCAGGGCACAGGGGACGGCGCCAGAGCCCCTCTGATCCCTGTGCTCTGCTCATGGGCGTCCTCGGGAAGGGGGACGGGTGACATCAGCCACTTCCAAAGACAGCCACATGTCACTGCTGACAGGCATCGCTGTGCCCTCCTTTTCTTTATTATTCTTTTACCTGTCCCTGTGAGGCCACTGGGACTGAGGGCAGGTTGACTCACACCTCCCAGCGCTGCTTCACGAGGGAATTTCAGGGATAAAAACACAAGGACCAAACCAGAGCTGTGGAAAGCGGGAGATCTCTCAGGGCTGCCGGGAAGGAGGGGAGGTGTCACTTCAAATCACACTGACAAGAAGTTGCCTTGGGTGCTTCCCCACTGAACCTGCTGTGGTTCAGCTGCAGCCCAGCGAGCGTGGCAGGGAGTGGGGAATGGAGTTAAGTGTTTCCATCCATCCCGGGGAGCTGGAGCCTCAGCTGCTGTGCCATGTAGTCCCCAGTGCTGGGACTGCAGTGCCTGGAAAGGTGCAGGAGTTAAATAATCCTCCCAGAGTGATCCCTGGTGCGCTGAGGTTGGCTCCTGGTGCAGGGGGGAGAGGGACCCTGTGAGCCAGGCTGGGGGAGACACAGTGCCCATCCAGGACTGCAGCATCATGTGTCTTTGTAGTGTGTTGCTATGACCCGGTAAAACATGAATGTAAAGGAGGGAGCTGGGGAGGGCTGAGGAAAAGCGGGTGGAGAGAGGAGTGTTTTGCAGAAAATCTCACTTTTGAAAGAGCTCTGCTTCACCTGGTTTGTGTGGCTCCAGGTTAAGGACCAGCGGCAACACCGGCTCGGCCAGTCAGCACTAAAAATACCTGCCCCATTAACCCAGTTCCACCCCAGCAGGGAGAGGGAGCAGCAATTCTCCTGAGCCCCCCGTGACCCCCGGCTCCCCCTCCCCAGCAGCGCTCCGGGAAAACTGCCAGGAAAACACCACCCCGTGGAAACCCGGCTGCTCCTGGAAGCACAGCTTAGCCCACCTTCTCCCACATCCCCCCTGCTCTGCTCCCACTCGGGTTTTCTCTCTCCAAGCAGCAGCAAACTGCTCTGCTGGCACTTTTTAAACTCTCAAGGTGGGAGCTGCAGGGTCTGATGGGGATTTGTGTGGCGCCCTCCAGGGCTGCCTGACAAACGTGACCCCGTGATGGAGTGGGTGCTCCCGGGGCCCTGCACGTCCCAGCAGCAAGTGGGAAAATGAATGGACTCCAGGAGGTGAGCCACCCCTGGGAGCTCTCCACACCCACCTGGCTCTTGCTTGTCTCTCCTGCACCCTACATGTGCATTCTCCGGAGCCCCTGCTGCTTTCCAACTGTCACAGCTCATCAGGCCTCGGCACGAGGGGCAGAGGGGGAATGGAGATGTAAGGAGAGCTGAAGGGCACTGGGAGAATGCCAGGAGGAGCCAGCAGGGAGATGGGAGGGAGTCAGGGCTGCAGGGGGCAAACGTGTGCCCAGGCTGTGCCAACGTGTCTGGAACCCAACACTGATAAACCACAGTCGGGTGTCCTGACACACCTCATTCCATCGAGGGAGGGGAGGGGAAGGGTCTGTTTTCAGCTGGAAGGGTCCCACCGTGCCAATCTAGTCACACTGGCCCAGCAAATACTAAATGCTCTGTGGATTGGCAGCATTTTCCCTCAGCCCAGGCGAGCCAAGTTCAAGTTCCCAAGCAGCACGAGGGAAGAAAGGCTGCGAGTACCTTCCCTCCCTTCCTTCTCCATGGACCTGGCAGCTCTCCTGCCTCTCTTATCTTTCACTGAACAGAGCCCTGGATGATGTTTTGCAGCATGAGCTGCAGCTGGAGGCCTGTGTGTGAATAATAAATGCCCAAGCAGGGAAGAGGCAAAGCGTGGGGCTGGGGATAAAGCTGCCCGCGGTGGCTGAGCCGGTGTCCAGCAGCGGGGAGGGGGAAGGGCTCTGCTTCGGTAGAACACAAATCGAGGCAGTGGGACAAAGAGCTGAAGTGGCCTCGTGGTTGTCAGCCTCGGGAGGGTCTGTGCTGAGCTCCGGGATCACCCAGCGTGTGTAAAGGATGTGGCTCAGCCTCCGCAGTCGGGGCATCCCTCTGCTCCTCCCTGGAGTCTCGGGTGTCAGTACCCGGGTCCTGATTTGTGACCATGGCTCTGGTTCAGAAGAGCCTTTGTTTTCCTGCTGTCTCTTCCAGGAGATGAGACTTACGATGAGTCTTATTTTATATCAATGACTGTAAAGATATCGTCCTTTCTCAATGCAATAAACTAATAAAAGTTGACAATAGCATCTGTTCCCAGGGTTTAATCTGCATATAGATCAGGAATGCGGTGATTCCAGAAGGAGGAAACAAGAGTTTGATGAAAGAAGATAAGATAGAAAAAATACCATCTGGAAAATAAAGGAAGGAAAGGCTGAGGCCATGACAGTAATGGGAGATTTAAAACATGACAGAGTGTAAATCAGATCGGTCCAAGATTGTACCTGGGCTCCCTGCCCTCCTCCTGGGACACAGAGTTGGCTCATGTTTGGAGGGGGTGCCAGCCTGGGCTGTGCCCACTCCCCCTCTGCTGCAGCCTGTGCTCCCAGTGAGTGCTGAGGGATGGGGAGGACAGGCTGGTTTGGACTGGCTCCAGTTTTGGGGCTTTTCTCCTTCTGAGCAGCAAGTTCAGGCTGTGATGTGATGTTGGATAGCCTGTCCAGGGCTTGGGACAGGGACACCAGAGAAAGGTTGGATCCAGTAGTTCTAGGATGGAAGGAGAAGTGGGCAGAGGCAGGAGGAACTGAGGAAGTACCTCAGCATCTCATCTACAGCTCAGCTGATCCTGCCCCAGGCAATCTTGTGAGATGTTCCTGTGCTTTCATCCCAGAAGGGTTTGGATCCCTAGAAAGGCAGGGCAGGAGTTCTCCCAGGAAGCACTTTTTGGCAATCGTGGCAGTGCAGATCGTGCCCTGTACGAATGCCTGAGTTGGTGGAACTTGCTGACCCACTGTGCATCAGACACCTTGGCCTCCCGGCAGGGTTCAGAGTGATAAGTGCTGGGAGGGGCACGTTGCTGCAGCTGGTGGAGCCTATGGGAATATCTGGGAATGGTGGCCAGACCCTCAGGGAAACCAGTAAGGCAGACTCACTGATCTGCTCAGTGAGACCCATGTCCCTCTTTCCTAAAAGCTGCCAGAGAGCTTTGAATCTATTTTCACCTCTTGTCCCATGCAGGATGGAGCCTCCAGCTCCCAGCCTTGGCCTTCCAGCCCGGAGTCTGAGACCAATCCTCCACAGGAGACCTGGATCCACTCCAGCTCTGAAGGCAGCAGTGGGACTGCTGGACTCCCCGGTTTGGCAGAGCAGAGTGTTTGTGGAGATAAATCACCCCTCTCTCAGAGAAGTCTCTCCCCATCCTTCTCTTCCCATGCAGGGCCCCGATGCTCCTTCTGTCCCGCTCTCCCCGGGAATGCTGGTTTCCAGCGATGATTCCTGGGAGGTGATGACGCTCCTGCCGCGGGTTCTGCATCACTTACAGCCCTCCTGATGAGGGGGGGCAGGAAAGTGCTCGGAGACCCCCAGGGAGAGGCTGAGGGCGGCTGGGATGGGCCGGGTAGAGCAGCCTGGGAAGGGAAGAGCCGGGCTCGGGTGCCAGGCAGCCCTGCATCCCGGTCCGAGGGGGCGGCCGGAGCCCCGCTGCCCACCCCCGCTGCCCAGCCATCCTCGTGACGTCAGAAATGTGGCGGTGACGTCACGGGCGGAGGAAATGAGCTCACGGGGAGGGCAGCAGGACCCGGTGCCAGGTGATGGTGCAGAAGCATCGCGGCCATTCTCATGCAAATGGGGGAGGCAGGAGGGGGAAGCGGGAGCCCGCAGAAATCTGATGTGTCGGCAGAATTGTTTCTATACAGAATATTTTTCAAAGACTTCAATAAGGCAAGAGCAGCGTTTGCAACGGGAGTGCGAACAAAGAAAACACAGCTGCATCTTGGGCTGAAAGGAGGAGGCTGGGGGTGGCTGCCATCAGCGGGGGGGGCGAGAGCCGGGCGGGTTGGGCACAGAATGGGCGCATTTTTCTGCAAATATTTGACGGTTTGGATGAGTTTGCTTTAGTGCTTCTTCCCCCTTCTGCGCTCCCACTCCACCAACATTAGCGCTATCAACTTTTACTGGCAGGAGAGCTCTCAGTGGGAGATCTTCGCAGCTGATTCATTGTAGGCTCGCAGGAAATGGAATTTTAAAGGGAAATTTGCATTCTAAGTGCCTCGCACGTTCGGCTAATCAAGGCGAACATCAGCGCCATGAGGCTCCCATGGCCAATTACTGCCGAGCTGGGATGTTGGCGATGGAGCCCGGGTTAGAAGCGTGAGCCGCTCTGCAGCGCACGATCCCGGGGCATGGAGCGCAGGCGGGATGTGCTCCGGGGCTCGGGGGGCTGCGCCTCCCTGTCAGGGGGTGCTCTGCCGGGAAGAGGGGCACAGGGGAGGCTTAAAGCTGCGAGTCGCAGCCCATCCATGCCCTCCAAGCAGAGATCTCCATGGCGGAGCGTTTAGGAATGCTGACAGCTGGATTGGAGAAGTGCTGACTAGAGAGGAGGCAAGAATTTTCTGAGTAGCATCCAGCAGTTCCGATCTCTGTCCTGAACCCTTTTGATCCTGAACTCACTCTGAAACTGTTGCACGGGAGTTCTCCCGTGATGTTTGCACCCCACGGTGATTTTCATTGGATTTGCAGACCCCAGGAATCGTTCCTGGCTTCCCCAGCTCAGGGTTTTCATTTCTCATTCTGGCCCAAGCCTGGAGGAACAAAGAGGCCTGGGGGAAGAATATTAAACAGGATCTACAGGCTTCTAAAAATTGTCCTCAAGTGATAGTTCCTGACCTGTGCAATGGCTCGAGTTAAGGCCCGGAGAGAGAGTTTTGAGTCTGACTGTAACCTTCTCTCCTTTTTCCTTTACTTTCTGGATTGTATCACCAGACAGAGAAAAACCTGCAGCATTTGCAATGAGTATTTCTGGAGTAACACCCCAGGGAACGAGCTGGGCCGTGGGGACAGCAAGGTTCAAGCCAGATGTGCATCTTCTGTTTGCTCTCACAAGTCTTGCTCAAGTATTCTGCTTTTCCAATTCTTTGTCTTCTCTATTTGCCCCAAATTTTCCTTCTTTGGAGTTATTTCAGGCTGAGTTTCAAGGGGTCTGTACCATTTCTTTCAATTAACCTTCATATCAAAGAGATTGCACCATGTTCAGCAAGTGTTTTTGGAATAAATGCTAAAAAAACCCACACTACCCTGTTTTTTCTTTTCTGTTATGCCTGGTGGCATCAACACCTTCCTATCTCAGCACTTCCATTCCTGGAGCAACTCCATCTCTAACACATCCTACTTTTTGTAGTTGGGTTTTTTTATTATTATTTTAAATTTATTGTGCAACCACTTATGTTTTCCTGCCTCCTTGTTCCGATTTCTTCAATGTATTTTCTCTTTCCAACTTCCCAGCCAATGGCAGCAGGTGCCTGCCAGTGCTCAGGGGATCCTCTATTGAATTCCTCCCCATTACTCCGAGAGCAGCACTCGCTTTGAAGCTGCAAATCCGGGTAAAAAATGTGAAATAATGTTTTCTCCAAGAGTATTTAGTGCTGTGGGTGTTTCACTCCCACACAAGGCACAAAGTCCACCCCTCAAGGCCCTCTGAGATGAGGAAGAGCTGTGGGACCTGTGGCAGGACAGATCTGGCTGTGTGTGAACCCGACATTGGAGGGGGACGATGGAAGTGGAGGGTCATAAGAGAAGCTGTTGAGCAAATTGGGAAACAACTCCAAACCTGGAATAACAGCCACAGGAATGGAGCACTGGGCCTTGGTTCCTGGGTCTTCCTTACGGGGCCATCAAAGGGCCGTGGTGGCTTTTTGATGCAGGTCAGAGGGGGACTGGGGGTCATCCCCACCCAATCTTGCATCAGGATGATTCCAGGTGTTGGAAATCCCTCTTTAAGCTTTGCTTCCTCCACGTTTCTGCAGCAGAGGAAGGCACAGCTCCCAGGGGGGCCCAGGAGCACCAGTGGGTGTCCAACTGGCCCTTGCAGGACACTGGTGGCAGGGGCTGGCCACCACCACCACACAGGACCCCCATTCACCTGCAGAGCTCATCCACCCACATCCTCCTGTGCAGGCCCAACAGCCCCTAATTACACCTTCAAAGGCTTGGGGCTCCGGGCAATTTAGTGGGGCAGAATTTTGGGTGCTTTTAATTAAAATTGGAAACAGTTGGGATCAAAGGAATTCTGTTGCTCTGGCCCATTGTCCACTTGGAAGTTGTTTACCTGGGTATGATTTTCCCCCTTTTAATTAAAGCTGAATTACAACATAGGTTAATTGGGATAATGACTATGAAATCCATTTGCACTTTCTGTGGGTTTCAGCTGCTGATGGGGGAGCCTGATCTGAGGGGGCACAGGGCAGCTCTGGACCCACAGGGCAGGGGGACGGGCACAGGGTCCCCCCAGCTCTTGTCTCTGCCTGGTCCCACACCAGTGGCTCAGTCCAGGGGTTTCCAGGAAAAAAAAATGAAGAGAGAGAAGGAGGAAAGAGAAAAGGAAAAAAGAAAATGGGAAGAAAGGGAAAGGGAAAAAAGGAAAATGAAGAGAAAAAAAAGAAAAAGGGGAAAAGGGAAAGCAAAAAATGGAAAAAGTAAAAAGAAAATTAAAAGGAAAATAAAAATGAAAAGGGAAAGAATGAAAAGGGGAAAAGGAAAAGGAAAAGGAAAAGGAAAAGGAAAAGGAAAAGGAAAAGGAAAAGGAAAAGGAAAAGGAAAAGGAAACGGTGGGAGATCCCAGAGAAGGAGCTCAGGCTCAAACAGCCAGAAAAATGCCCAAGTTTGGAATGGGCTTTGCTGGCCCTGCTGGAGGGTGATGAGCAGCCAGCCCCTGCCCTCCCTGCCCAGGCCCATCCCGGGTGGCACCGGGGTTGGGTTCCCCCCAGGCCCTGGGGGTTCCATGTCCACGGGGCCACAAGAGGCTTCATCTCCACAGGAACACACAACTACAGGGACCTGTGAGCCCCCCCTGAGCTCTGCCAGCGTGGAGGGCTGAGGCAGCTCTGGAGACAGTTCCCTTTCTCTGGGGTGAAAGGCACGTGGGACAGTCCCTGCAAGCCAAGGCAACCTTCCCGTTGCCATCATGGAGCATCCCCCTGAATGCAGAACACATCGGGGCTGGTTTATTTGTAGCTCTGCTCTGGCACTTGTGGGAATTACTGGCTGCAGGTTTGGAAATGCAATTATGGGCTTTGCTGGGTAGTTTTGGGTTTATTTCCCACCGCGTTTCCTGCTGCTCTGCGGAGAGAGGAGGCTTTGGTTAAAGCTCATGTAACACAGGCATACCTACTATTTGTTGGCTTTTCCTAGAAAGTTTTGCTGTCCCTCCGTGGCCACGGGATGTTTTCTTCTGGCTCAACACAAATAAACGTCTGGATCCTCCCTGGCTGGGGCTGGAAACAGGATACAGAAGGTTTCAGCTCCAGGTTGTTTCCTGACATCCAAAGCAGCTCAGTCCAGAGGCCAGTGGTGGCTCGAGATGCTCTGAGGGGCTGAGCCTCACTCCCCACAGATGGGGCTGCCTTCCACATAGCCCTGGAGGCATTCCTACCACGGGGGGGTGTGGGACCCAGCCCAGCTGAGCCCATTGCATTCAGACAGCCACAGAAACATCCCTCCCTTCAGAGTGGGCCCATGTCATTCCATGCCCTTGTCCAAAGCCCCTCTCCAGCTCTCCTGGAGCTCCTTTAGGCTTCTCTTCTCCAGGCTGAACACCTTCAACTCTCCCAGCCTGGCTCCAGAGTAGAGCATCTCCTGGTCTCCTCTGGACACTCTCCAACAGCTCCGTGTCTTTCCTGTGCTGAGGACCCAAGTGCTGGATGTAGGAGAGCTCTAGGGAGGGCTCCTCTGTGTGGGACAGCCCTGCACACGTGGAGACCCCATTTAACCTGTTCCCACACCCCCACACACACCTCCTTTCCATCCCAGGGGAGCAGTAGCCCTATTTCCACACCTGACTGGTGTTTCCACAGCCATCTCCTCTCATTATCCTGCCACATTTACTGCTGGCACAGCTTTCTGCAGCCCCCACCAACCAGCAGGTACTTTGTGCTGGACTAATCATGCGTTACCCAGCAGTAATTCGTGATGGAATTGAACGTGTCACAGCCTGGGGAGGCATCGGGAGCTCAGCAGCTTCATCGTGTGGCTGCCTGAGTCCAGTGGCAGGGGCTGGATGGGAAAACATCTCCCTTGTTGATGTGCTGTGCCCCCCACCTGCCTGGAGACCCAGGAGAGGCCCAAACATGACAAGGTACCAGTGGGATGGAGCCAGCAATAAATGTCATGCTTCTCTTAAAGAGAGAGTTTGAGCTCTTTTAATTAATTTTTTTTTAATACAGTCATTTTCACTTTTCCTTCTTTCAAGTACCAGGCAGCTGCTGAGGCTTGGAAAAAGCAAAAAAAAAAAACCAAAAAAAGCCCCAAACGCCCCACAAGACTGGTCCATTTTCAGGGAGAGGAAGGTGATGGAAGCCCCAGGATCAGAGGCACCCCGATTCCACCTGCCCCTCACTCTGCTCAGCTCAGTGGTGCTGTGCCAGCATTCCAGCTGGATACCAGAGGAATGAATTAAATGGAGAGGAGGGCATCCTTGGGAGAGAGAGACAGGGGAGACATGACTTCTTTGCACCTGATTAAACATTGCAGCATTCACGGGGGGAACCAGAGCGGAGCCGTCTCAGCCCCACACAGGGGAAGGCAGACGGGGGAACATCCTCTGCAGGGCTGGGATGACATTCCTGCTCTGGGAGGTTTCCAGCAGGGCACTCACTCAGGCTGATCCCATCGTGCTGGGCCACTCAGACTTCATTATCCATGGTCAGTGTGGGTTATCCATGGTCACTGTGGGCTATCCATGGTCAGTGTGGGCTATGCATGGTCAGTGTGGGTTATCCATGGTCAGTGTGGGCTATCCATGGTCAGTGTGAACTATCCATGGTCAGTGTGAGCTATCCATGGTCAGTGTGGGCTATCCATGGTCAGTGTGAACTATCCATGGTCAGTGTGGATTAGTCACCAATGAGACAATACTGGCAAGCTGATGATCAATACAAATTGTTCATTGTCAAGACAAAACCAACCATATGAGAAGCTTTTTTTGCATTAGACCAACAAAACAATAATATTCAGACACTGCTCAGGGCCTTGCTGTTCCCTCCTGGAGCTGTTCCCTGGGCTCAGGCTGAGTCTGCAGGCTGAGGGGACTGGGGGTACCCCACAGAGGGTGCACAGAGTGTGAATGTGAAGGAATGAGGGCCCTGTGGCAGCTCGGAGCTGCAGCAAAAAACGGAATCTAGGGAATGTGGCAGCAGCACACAGCGAGGTGCAGCGTGTAACAACAGGTAACAACATGCAAAAGATTTCTATATATCCAACATATAAATAATAAAATATACAATATATACATGATAAAAATATATAAATGTAACATAATTAATATGAAGAATAATTAATAGTAATGAATACATAAAATATAAATACGCATTTTATATAAATGATTTTTTTTTCTCTTTCGAACTAATGCCTGAAGACCGTGTGGAGCTGGTGCTCCCAGATGTTCCAGTGCTGTAGCCCTGGGTGAGGATGTCCCAGGTTGCCCCCAGGGCACAGAGGGCAGAGCATTTAACACCAAAGGGCCTCTTGTGCTTCCCAAATGGCAGGGACTGAACAGTCTGCCCTTGTTAGTATTGTCTTGCTAAAAACCAGTATAGATTAGTGTAGAGAGAAAACAATCCGTGTGGATTTCTTAGCCAGGACAGCGCTTCAACCAGTGGGTGTTTAGGGTTCAAACTCTCCTTTTCTCCTCTGCTGCTTAAAATACCCCAGTCAATGTATCCCCACTGCCGGTGATAATGATAATGCAGGCTCCAGACAATCAGCTGGAACTCAGGGGTAATTTTGGTTTCTGATCAATCTAAAACCATTTTGGCCCAAGGTATAATTTAAAATGTTCTTGCCTCGGTTATTGCAGCCCCAGGGCACTCTGGGTTGCTTTCGCACATTTGCCCACTTGTTCTCTCTCTCTGCTTATAAGATCCCAGGAACAGTTTAATGAAAAATGAGTGTGTGGCTGGAGGGGTCAATGGTGAGTCACTTTGGATGCTTCAAAAAAACCAGGCAGGGTTTGGTTATGTTCTTTTAAACAGGGGTTTTCACACTGGAGGAGAATTGTGGGAAGAGAAAAGCGTTTATCCCCTGGTCAGCTCTTCTGGCCACCTTCCCCTGCTCTGATCTGCTCCCTTTTCCTAGAATCATGGAATCACGGACTCACTGAGGTTGGAAAAACCCTCTGAGGCTGTCGAGTCTGCTCACTAACCCAGCTCTGCCGAGGCCACCACTGACCCACGCCCCACGTCCACAGGGCTCCACATCCATCCCTCCAGAGATGTGGGGTCTCCCTGTGCTCCAGGGAAGCCTTTTCTCACCCCAGCAGAGCAGGGGCCATGCCACCCCAAAGCGGCACCTCGGGGGTGACCCAGAGCTGGGATTCCTCGGGCAAAGGTGCTGCAGCAACAGCCAACACCCCAGAGCCTCAGCCAGGGACCAGCATCTCCCCTTTCCTCCCTTATCCCACCAGCCCCGCCTGCCTGGGGCCTCTCGCCTGGTGGGAATGCCATCCCTGCTGGGAAAGGTAAGTGAAGGATGTGGCAAAGAGCAGGCAATAAAACCTGCATCAGCACAAGGCAGGGGCAGGCTGGGCGCAGGATGGAGGGTGCTCAGCACAGGCACCCGGGGCCTGAGGATGGCAGCGAGCAGTTGGCAGGATAATCACTGCAGGCAGAAAACAAAGGAGAGTGACAATTTTCCTGTGGCTGGATTCAGCCCTTGTGCTTCTTAATTCCCGCGGAACAAAGAGCTATAATTGTTCTCAATAGCGAGGAGGGGAAGAACCTAATTTCCAATGTGAGTCAGAGAAGCTTTCAAGCAGAGGGTGGGTGGAAACTATTTATAAAGGACCATTAGGGAAAATCAGATTTCTACGCACAGTAAACAGAACACAGAAATAAAAAATCTATTTATATTTGAGTGTGGAAAGCTTGTCCCGAGCAGCACAGGGGCCCAGTGACACCCAGGGTCACCCCGTGGGACTGTGGAGGGTTGTGGTGGGTTCCTGATGGAACAATGCCTTCCTCCAGGCAGGCAAACAAAGCCTGTTCCATCCTTCCTGTGCTGCCTTCAGACACACACACACAAATGATAATTGAACAATTGGCTTTGTTTGGCCAAAAATTTGCAGAAAGCAAACACCAAAGTGCTGTGCCAAAGTAATTGTGGGAGATGAGCTCCCAGTTTGCTCAGTGCTTTTGTGCCCAGGTAAACTGGCATCCTGCTGCAGCCAGCACTCATGGAATACTTGCAGTTCTTTATTCCCAGCATGGAAAAAACCCTTACATTAATAAAACATAAAAGCAAATTCTGGTGATGCTGCAGGATAGTGAGCCCACAGGCATGGGGTGTGAGGGGAGGCTGCAGCACACACAGAATGGTTTCCTGGGGATTGCTGGCTCCCTGGACATGTGTGTTAAAAGCATCTCACTGGAGCTGCAGGAGCCCCACAGCCAAAGGGAATGTCTCCCAGGCGAGGCAGAAGGGCCTGGTGGTGAGATTCCTTCCAGCACGGTGGGAAGGCACCAGTCTGGGGTGTTCATCCAGGCTGTGACCCCAGAGAGCCCAGCTCAGCCCCGTGAGCACATTCAGGGCTGGGAGGGGAAAGTATCGCTGCAGCAGCTCAACGAAAACGGAATGCAAGCAAGAAAAATCCTTATGTCACACATAAGCAATGTGGGCTCCCTCCTCCCAGGTCTCCACACGGGAATTGCCTCCCTGAGCCTAAATCCAGGCTGAGCAAGGTCTTGGCTGGGATAACAAGGACATGAAACAATCTGAGTGATAATCTGCTGATTAGTGCTGGTTTAGTGTAATCTGCTGAGTATCAACTTCACAGATATCTGGCACTTTTCCTCCGTTACTTTTGTAGCACTAAACCGACCGAGTTAGTGGATTTATTATTTTCTAGTGGATTTATTCGTATTTTCTGGGTTAGCAAATGGAAAGCAGTGGGCAGAGGTGCCCACAGCCATGCCCGGAGCCCGTGCCCTGCTCACCGCAGCCCTGCCTTTCCTTCTGCCTTTCCCTTTGGTCGTGTTGGATGACACGGGCTCTGCCTTGTGGAGCAAAGCCCGGTTTATGGGATGTCTGCCCTCGCCACGGAGCTTGTGCTCCCAGGCTTGGACCGTGAAGGAGAGCTGTTCCCGATGTGATGTACTCCGTGTGCACACAGGCCTGATTTATATCTCTTCCAACAAGCTGTTCTCTGCTATCGTGAGCCAACAGGACCCATAGGGTGTTACAAGACATATTACACGCAGCCAAGAGCTTTAATCCCCTTGGGGGAGTGATTACAAACAACTACACACATCCCAGAGTTGCTTAATCACTGTTAAGAAATTTCTTTATAATCTGAGTAAATTACTTTAATTACTTGCAACTACCAATTAGCGTTTGAATGCTTCCACTGAGAAGTTTGCAGGCATTAATCTGCTCCCTTGGAATGTTAAATCAGCGGCTGGAAGATGGCTTTGGTCTGTGCAGCAGGCAGCAATCTGGCAGGACGAGGAGGCAGCCAGCCCCTGCCCTGCAGCCCCTCCGCAGCCGCCTGCCCTCCGCTCTGATTTATTGAGGAGCTTGAAAGGAGAGTTCAGGCCTTCCACGAGCTGTAGCAGCTGGATAATATTGCTGTATCCTGGGAAAGGGAGGTCCCACTTGAACCCTGTCGTGTGTGTGGAGGCTCTGCCTTTTGTACCCGGACAAAGCAAACCCTCCGTGCCGGGAGGTTCTGTGCTCAGGCACATCAGACACCTCCTCTGCTCCCCTTCCTGCCTGGGGAGCCCCAGTGATTCCCTAATCCACAGCACTCTGCAGCATGCACATGCGTTTTCCCAGACACCCTGTGCTGGGTGGGGTGGGTTTTGCCAGTTACCAGTTCCGAGCTGAGCTTCACCTTCAGACACAGCACATGGCTCCACTCCCCATTTTCCCACTAGCCCCCACTCACAGAAACTCTCGAACCTTGAAATGTCAGGATCAAGGTTTGGACTTGCTTTTCTGGCTCCTTTCGAGGCTTTGCCAGCCTGGATCGTGTTCAAACCGCCTTTTTTCTTTGATATTTAGGCCCAGAGTGGCTGCACTCCTCTTTTTCTCGGCTCATCATTAGGAGTGTGCTGGTGTGAGGAGTCTGGGCACGAGACCAGAATGCCCTGACCTGTGCTGGGGCAGAGCAGCTGCTGCAGCAGTGGGAGGCTGGTCCATGGGCAGGGATGTGGGGGGCAGTGGTCCTGAGCCTTTGCCAGGAATCCCTCTCCAGCTGGGCCATTGGTCTGTGCCAGTGGCTCCCACTCCAGGCATCGGGCTGGGACTGGGGGACGCGAAGGGCTGAGGGACAGGAACTGTGGGACCATGTGCACAGGCCACACCTGCAGAGATGAGCACCGTCCTTCCCACATCCCCCCAGAGCTGTGGGGTTGCATCACTCGTTGCCCTCCACAAGCAACAAGCACAACTCCCCAAAAATGATGGAGCCGCTGGTTGCATGGTCCTGCCCCAGATCACTGGCACTGCCTCGGCTGTGACTCTGCACGAAGCCCTCAGAGATGTTCTTTAGCCCGAGAACTTGCCAGGCTGAAGAAGTGTCCCAGCTCCTGCGGGGCCAGGGGCGGCCCTGGTGGGTGAGGAGCTGTCTGTGAGCAGGTGCGTGGCGCTCACTCACTCCACCCCACGTTACAGGCTCTGGGTTCGGTAGCACTCCTGCCACAACCCGGTCCTTCGGTGTCTGCCAGGGGATGGAGTGTGGCCAACCCACCTTCCCCAGCCCACACCAGCCCGTGGCCACTGGCAAACCACGGCTGAGTCAGGAGGACGCTGAGCTGCTCCTCCCAGCCAGGGTGGATGTGGCTCAGGCTTCACCAACCTCTCCCAGACCGTGTTTGCGCCTTGTGATACTTTCACATGAGAAACAAATAACAGTTGATGGTATCTCCTGCAAGAAAAAAAACAAGGTTACTCCCCTGACCTGATTAATGCAAATAAACTGAATGGAGTCCTGTTGCCCGGGGCTTGCAAATTTAATATCTGTTCCCCTGACTCATTTCATGCTGGTTTAGCCTCTCGCCCTGTGACTGCAATTACCTCTGCAGCCCTCGCTGGGCGTCGGGACCGGCTTCCCCCCGCGCCGCACGTGATGCAGGTTGGGCTGGGTCGGCTCGCCAATTTGGTGTTTGGGGTTTTTTTTCTTCTTGTGGTTTAATTTCCTTTGAGTTCAATAATTATGGCTGGGGGTGGGGGCCAGGAATGTTTGGCTGATGCTTCCTCTTTGTGTAGTGCAGAACTTCAGCTCTGTAATTCCCCCTTTATTGGATGCCCTGGGATGGGTCAGGGAAGTGGAGCCAGGCCTGGCTCCAGGGGGCTGGGGGGTGGGAACCTCTTTTCCCCCTTTCCTGCCTGTGAGCCCCGTGCCCACCTCCCTGCATCACTCCCACACTCTTGCCTTGCCTTTCCTACTGTCTTCACTCGCAGTAAGTGCAGGAGGCTCAGAAATGTGTTTTGAACCATTTCATGGGGGCATAACGCTGGTGTGCCTTGGGATGGATCCCTGGGAGAGCAAACACAGCCACCCACATCCCCTAAGTCTGGGTGAGCCAAGAGATGCTCCGGATCCAGCGCGGGGCTCTACCTGCCCGACCCTCTGCAGGGCACGGAGCAGATTTTTATCCCAGCCCCACCTACACAGGCAAGATCTGCATCCAGAATTCATTTGAATGGTGAAAATCTCATGAGAGCAACAGGCTGGAGATGGGATTTCCTCCCCCTGTCTCCCAAGAGCCAAGGTGACTTCTCCAGGAGCTCTCCAGGAGCTCTCAGCCTGGAGCCCTGCAGCCCCAGCTCCTATGGAAAACCCCAGCCTCATGTCTTTTGTTTTCCCAGGCTGAGATGCCATGGGGTGACCCAGTCCATGAGCTCTTGGAGAAGGCTGGAGGTCCTGGAGGTGCAGGAGCTGAAGCAGAAGGTGTTAAACACAGAGACCTTCCAAAGGGAGCAGAGAGCAGGAGTGAAAGGACTGCCAGCATAAAAGATGGATGAGGCTGAGGCCATCAGGCAGGTTCCATGTCACCTTCCACCTAATCCAGCAGTGTGGGAGCACTCAGAGAGATTAAAAGGAAAGCCATGCTGGGCAGATGAAGGGCCTGGTGTAACAGTTCCCAGGATGTTCACCATTGCAGGATGTGGTTTAAGCAAAGACTTGGTTGGAGTGATGAGGATGAGGATGCTCTGCTGACAAACACCACTCCCCAGGAGATGTTCAGTCGAGGTACAGAAGTGACCTGAGCTTTGGTCCACTCAATGCTGGCTTTGGCTCATGTGGAAGCACAGTGAGGAGGAGACAGCACCCATCACCCATGGCCTGGCACAGGGACCTGGAGCTGGGACAGCCCTGCTCTGCCTCGACAGCCACCGTGTGGTCCTGGATGGGGGGAGTTTGATGCTCAGGATCCCAGTGCTAGGTAGGGAAAGGAGAGGACCAGAGAGACTTCATGGCTTTCCTTCCTTTCCTTCCAGCCTTTCCTTTGTTCAGGCTGCAAAAGGAGAGACCAAAGCTGCAAGGCCAAGTGCCCTCTCTCCAGGCTGGGAAGCAATAGTGCAAAGGAAAGTCATGATAATAAAAACAATCTAATAGTGAAGCCACTGTCAGAGCGGCCTCATTTTGGATGGTGGAGATCACTGGTGATGGATTTTCCCTAAAACTCCAGTGCCTCTGCTTGTTCCTCTCTCCTCCTGCCTTCTCCATGGCTGGGATGATCCTCCCCACAGACACATACCCAGGGGTCCTCGTACTGATGGCCTTCACTCCTTCCTCTGGATTTTGGAGGTGCCATTTGCAGCAAAACAGGAGCAGCATGGGAGCATTTGCCTCACCAGTGTGGGGAGCAGAGGATGGCTGAAGACCTCCCATTTGTGGTACCATGTGCTAAAGCTCCTGGCTATGTCCTGGCTGCTGCCCATGTGGGCTGGGAAAAGGTGTCCCAAGCAACATCTTGCACCCCTGTGCCATATCCTGCACCTCTGCATTGCACCAGGAAGAGTCTGTGTCCCGAGGCAGAGCCGATGCTGGTGCCCTCCTGGGACACTGGTGCTTTGCACTGGGGAGGCAGCAGCCCCTTCACATGTGCCATACCTGTGCCCAGGAAAAACAGAAGCTCTGTGGCCATCAGCCCAGCCCAGCTTTCAGCAGCACAAAATTCAGTATAAAGAGCACAAAAGCAGGTCTGTGAATGGGCCTTTACAGTTCCTGAGCAGGACTGTGAGTGGGGGCCCCCACCCTTCTGTTTGCTTACATCTTACTTCAAGTTGGGAGCTGTCAGGGAGCTGAGAATGAAGGATGGTGACTTCCCGAGCGTGCCCAGCCCCACGTGAGCGAGTTTGCACACCCGCCACACACCCCGACGTTGTTCTGCAGCTCTTGTTTAGCTTCAGGCCCCAGAGCTGCCAATCTCCGGGTGTTCTCAGCGCCTCTGTGTGAGTCTGTCACAATGCCTTAATGGCTGTATCACCTTGTGGAGCTCTCAGACATCCTCCCTCCTTTCATCAGCGGTGGGAAACCTGCCAGGCTCTGACAGGTTCTCCCAAACACCCCCGGTGTGGTGTGAGCGGGAGCTGGGACCGATGCTCTGGCCCCGTGCCCGGTGCCTGCAGAGCCTCAGCCCGTCCCTGCAGCAGTGCCCAGCCCAGTCCCACCCAGGACACGGCACTGCCAGCCCGCTGAGCTGAAGGGAGGCCCCACCACCTCCTCCCAAGCTGCCTGTCCTTGCAAGGTGTGCCTTGGGCTGTGCCCGCTGTGCCCAGTGATGTCTGACCTGCCCTTCTCCAGTGCCCCCAGCCCAGCAGTGGCACCTGGACACCGCAGAGCCCCAGCCCCTGCCACAGCACTCTGCATCTCTGTGGTCCCACACTACACAGGGCTTCAGGGAGGTTCTCCAGGCTGATTTGGGCACACAGGGTCGCTTGGCATCAGTTTTGGAACAGACTTCCCAGGGAGGTGATGGAGGCGTTCAAGGAAAGACTGGACGTGACACTCAGTGCTCTGGGCTGGGTGACGAGGTAGGGATTGGTCCCAGGTTGGACTCAGTGATCTTGGAGGTCTTTTCTGACTGGCTGCTGCTGTGATCCCACGAGGACAGGCCCTGCAGAGCCATTTTGGTATCTCCTGGGCAGTCTGTGTCAGGGCTCCGTGGGCCTCCAAACCTCACCCCTGGGCTGGGGCTGTGCTCAGGGTGGGTTTGCATCTCTTAGGGCTCAGACCCCTGGCAGCACCCAGGGCTGGTTGCACCCTCCCCTCAGCCCCGATCCCTCTGCAGGACCCTGCCCAGTGCAGGAGCAGTGGTGAGCAAACAGTGAGCTTCTGGAACAGCAGAGGACATGGCATTTCATCATTTTGGGGCCCAGACTGTCTCTGCTGCACCAACAAGGGAACTATTTGTGTGGTTCAAAGACTTATTCATTCTGTTGTGGGTTTCTTTTCCAAACCACCCACTTCAAGTTTTGGGTGAAGGTTCAGTTCCATTTTTCTTATTCCCAGCTCATTTGCCCATCCCTAAAACAAACATATTGGAGCGAGCATGTGGGGGAGAGGGAGCATTAATCAAACCAGAGGGGAAGTGAACGTAACGCTAACAGGGAACGACAATGCACGGAGTATTTGCATAATCCAGGCAGAAAGCTCTCCTGCTGAAAAGCCAGAGCTACTGGCATGGAAAAGCAAAGGTCTGAACAGGAACTCCGGTCCTGAACAGCGACAGACACTGGGTGCAATAAATCAGGGCTCTGGGTACAGACATAGCGGTTCCAGCACGTTTCCCAAACTTTGCATTCCATGCCTTTGAAAGAGGTCCAGTCCTGCCTGCTTTGAAGCTCACAGCCAAGGTGCTTGGACAACAGCAGGAACAAGCCCAGGCCTGAGGAGCAGGTGCTCAGGTCAGAGCCGCCGTGGAGACTGAACCCCCTCAGCAACCAGCGCTGGCTCCGTGCAGATGCTTCCCAAGAGGAGCGTCCTGCCAGCTGATAGAGCCAGAAGAGAGCCCCGAGCGCTGGGAGAGGGTAATGTATGCAATTCTAGGGCTAAGAAGTCCAAGGATTTAATAGCAGTTGGCATTTTACAAAGGAAATAGCTTTGTGGAGGTGTCTATGAAAGTGTGGGGTTTTGGGGAATGTGCTGGCTGACATTCCCCACTTCTGGATGACCTTGGGCGAGGTGCTTCACCTTGTTGTGCTTGGATTTCTGCTGAGCTGCTTCCTTAGAGGGATAATTTTCCTGCTCCACAGATGTGAGGTGGCTGCGTTTGTTGGTGTTGGTGAATAGTTTGACAACCCCTAGTAGAATATCTTAGAGGAAGGGAAGAAAAATAAAGATCCCAGGGGTGGCAAGGACCTTTACAGGTTGAGTTTCCACCTCTGCCAGTTGCTGCTGGGGTGAGGGAGATGCAGGTAGTGACAAGGAGGGAGCAGGGAGAGCCTCTGGAGGCCTCAGAACCATGACCTGAGCTGAAAGCTCTGTGTCTGTTCAGTCTGAAGAGAGGGATGAGATGGTGCTGCTCAAATACAGAAAAGGAGGCTGAGGAAGACAAGGTTCCAGGCCAGGTTGGACAGGGCTTGGAGCAACCTGGTCTAGTGGGAGTTGTCTCTGTCCATGGCAGGGGGTTGGAACAAGATGAGCCTTAATGCCCCTTCCCACCTGAACCAGTCTGGGGTTCTGTGATTATGGACATAGAAATAATAGGATTTAGTAGCAGCAAGGGAAAACCAGGGTAGAAAATGGGAAAGGCAAGAAGGGGGGTACAGAACAGGGGTGACTACCTGGGGACAGGTTTCCTGGCCCCACTGTACCCAGGGATAAGCCCGGGGCAGCCACCAGCCTGTACCCAGACAGACTGGGGGGGATCACAGAGCTCCAGAGATGGCCAGACAGGTGGTCCTGCAGTCCCCAGGTGGGTGCCAGCCCCAGCCCAATCCCCAGCACTGTGTGAGATGCCTCCCAGCCCCTCCAGCCCAGCACACGCCCCAGCACTCGGGCCCAGCCCTGCCCACCCGGCACACGCGGGGCACACGTGGGAGATGCCGTATGTTTCCATCCCCTGCAATTTTATGGCTGAAGGTATTTGATCAGACCAGTCATTCAGGAACCATCTGTCCCCTGCACAAATACAGCTGATTGTTGTTACAAGTCTCTGATGGCAGATGTCCTTCCCAGCGCTCCAGGAACACTCTCAGGTTGGTCACATCCCAGCCCCTTCGAAATGCATCTCCTGGAAGAGCTGGGCTCTCAAGCATTCCCAGGAATGGCAGTGGGAGGGTGTTTAAAGCCCATTCTGCAAATAAGTGCCTTGGATACTAATATAAGTAACTTTAAAAAAACAGAGAGAAAGGCGAGCACGGAGATAAAACCCTGTCATTTCCATTTCTAAGGGATATGAAATGGTGCTTTTGAAAAAAGCAATTTGTAAACTTTAGATAGCAGCAAATTCCTTGTTTTTCGGATACAATACCAGCTTTGCATATGCACTGAAAGAAAGAGGGAGAGAAAATAACCCCGAAGCATCCTGCCCATTGCATTAGCTTTTAAAATAAAACCCATTTATATATAAATGTTGGCTTTTTTCCCAGTCTCTGTAGAAAAGCTTTTCTATATTAAATGCTACAATGAATTAAATTAACCATAATGATTTCTTTGTGAATGGAAACCCTTTTTCCTGTGTGACATGTTTTTGATCATTTTTTTTCCCAGCTACAACAACCCCTGCTCCTATCAAGTTGAGGATTTTGTTTGTTCTGCTGTTTGCACGCTGCTGTGCAATTACTACGTGCACTCCTTGTTCTGAAGCAAGAGGAACCACGGACATCCCGGTGCCATCCCCGGGTGCAGAGGGGTGGGAGCCTTGGCCAGCACCGTGCTCAGGGTCAGGACAGCCCTGCCACCTCCTGTGTGACAAACAGCTCCTCTTGGCTCTGTAACAGCAAAGCCAACAGCAGGAAGCACTTGGGACAAGGGCCTGGAGTGCCAGGACACAGGGAATGGCTTCCCATGGACAGAGGGCAGGAGAGATGGGATACTGGGATGAAATCCTTCCCTGGGAGGGTGGGCAGGCCCTGGCACATGGTGTCCAGAGCCATCCCTGGGAGTGTCCAAGGACAGGCTGGAGCCCCCTGGGACAGTGGGAGGTGTCTCTGCCCAGGGCAGGGGGTGGGACTGGATGAGTTTTAAGGTCCTTCCAATCCAAACCAAACTGTGACTCTTTCATTCCCCTGTGACCCTTGAGTGCCCCTTCCTCTGCACTTGCCATGGACTCAGCATCGTTCAGTATCTTTAGTTTTTAATTTTTTGCCTGTGGTGCCCTTGGGCCGTGCCCTGCCCAGGGACCACCCTGCTCACCACGCCCTGGGTGCTGCAGGGCACAGACTGGGGCTGGGGCCATCCCGGGGTCCCAGGGCCAGTGGCCAGGAGCCAGGGGCTGAGCAGGGAGCTCGTGCTGGGAGGAGGCAATCAGCACATCACTGGAAAGGAAAATTAGGTCACATTTCTGGTTTGAAGAGTCTGGATGCCGTCCCACTTATTTTGGATTTCTCCTAACGAGTGTCAAGCTTCTGTTTCCCTCCAACCCCATTTCCCTGTCTGTTTTTTTTTTAAAGCATTTCTCCCTTTGCCTGCCTCTTCTTCCTAGAAAACAACACTGAGAAATGCTGAGCTGGGCTGGGCTGAGCTGAGCCTCAGGGATATGCCCAGGGACACCAGAGCCATCCCACCCTCTTCCTGCAGAGATCCACAGATCCCAACCAGCCCAGGGCCTGGACTTTAACCAGCCCCTCCTGAACCCTCTGTCAATTCTTCCCCTATTGTCCAAGGCAGCCTGTGGCACAGTTTGTCCCCAATACATTTGGGAAACCATTCCAGTACAACAAGAAGAATTGGAAGGAATTTTTACTATTTTTCTTTTTTTCCCTGACATTCATTCCTAATTTTCTTTTGTTGGATTCAATTCCACCACTCCTCTCCAAGACCTTTGAGCCACCCCCCTCTCCCCTCATTTCATGTCATCAGATGTTCTTGGGTAGCTGCAAAGGTCTTGTCCCCCTTGTTCCCTCTCCACAGCAGCTCCTCCCAGCCAGGACACCTCCAGGGACCCCCCCATTCTGGCTGCTCAGCACCTCCAAGGCTCAGAACCCATAAATCAAACCCTGTAGTACAAATTCAGCAAAACCCAGTCAAAGCTGGAGGGATTTACATCTGGGGGATTGTGAAGTGTTGATGTCAGAGGTGTTGCCACCTCCAGATGTGTTGGGGGTGCCCAGGCCCCACGTGAGCCCCCAGTTCTCCCCAAACCTGAGCGTCTCTGCCTGGGATGTCACTGCCAAATCCGTGTTTCCTTGGTAATCCCTTCTCTCTCATCTCAGAGATCAGCATAATGAACGTCTCTGTTCCTGCATAAACAGCACCTGAGCAGCCCATGGAGAAGGGAATTGTCAAATTGAAGGAAAATGCCTGAAATGGAGAATCCCCTCTGGATTTTCCCTCAGGATGGGATTGTTCCTGAAAGGACTGGCTCTCCCACTTGTCCAGGGGTAATGAGGTAATTGGGGAATGAGTAAGGAATGGTTGCATCAGATCCTTGGGAGAGCTGTGGATTCCAGAGATGGGAACAGCCTTGGATTAGGATCAGGGTTTGTGCTGCCATTCCACAAGTCCGTGTGACCCATCAGAAATATGGCTGGTCCCTTGAGGAGGGAAAGAAACACTCCTGGGTTTGAAACACGTTTAAAGGAGGGTGAGATTCGACACTACTGAAGTTATTTCTCACCTTCCTGCCAGGGAGGAATGGGTCTGGGATGCTGCAGGAAGAGGCAGCCAGAGGAGGCAGCTGCCTGCAGCCCCTGAGCAGAATGTTCTGACATCTGTGTCTCCAGGGGGCTGCTTGAGGAGGGCAGAGAACACCTGGGGCTGGATGGGTCCCTCAGGACAATCCCATCCCACCCCTGCCCTGGGCAGGGACACCTCCCACTGTCCCAGGGATCCCACCCTGCCCTTGGACACTCCCAGGGATGGGGCAGCCACAGCTCCTCTGGGCACCCTGTGCCAGGGCCTGCCCACCCTCACTGTGAAAAACTCCTTCCCTACATCTGACCTAAACCAACCCTTTAGTTTGATACCATCACCCCGTGTTGTAGAAATGGGTCCCTGTCCAAGTTCTTCACCAGGGCTGAAGGAAAAGCCGTGGGGCTGTGACCATTTGCTCTGAGGATGTGGCACTGTGCAGTTCTCAGAGCTTTCATTTAGATGGTTTAAAGTTCTTTTATTTCGTTTTCGCCCATTTACAATTGCAAAGAGGCTGTGAACCAGGACAGCAGGCTCTGCTTATCGATGCTCTCAGGACAAAACCCTCCTTCCCCCTCTTAATTAAGTGCCTCGTTGTGCTCTGCGGGCACATGTGATAGGGGTGGCATTTTCACCCCACTGGTGACAGGGGAAGCAGAGCCCAGAGACCGAGGAGGCACCAAGTTGGGGGAAGACCCACGTTTCCATGTGCCCCCAAACATGTTAATCTGAGGTGCTCTTTAACCAGAGCCCTGTGCTGGCAAGGAACACTGTGGGAACCTGGGCTGCCAGCGTGGGAAGGACCCAGAGTCTGGGCAATGGGCACCACGGGGTGCCAAGGAATGTGGTGGGGGTGGTGGGAGATGGCTGGTCAGGGCTCCACTCCCTTGTAGCCCTTCAAGAGGGAAAAATCCCAAAAGGAGGCAGGCAGGGAGATGAAAGCACAGGAAAGGAGCTCCAGGTGCACTGGGACCTGACCTGGAAACAGTCAGGGAGGAATCAGAGCATCAGCAAACAGGTAAAAATAATCCTGCACCTAAGGAATGCCTAAGCAGCAGGAATGCCACATGCTCCACGTGGGTGGATGAGAGGCAAAATACCACCAGGAGCAAGGAGTTCCATCATCCTCCCCTCCAGACCTTCACATCACCTGTGAGTCTCTAACTAATTCTCACTTTTAAGAGCATCCTCCTTTGGGAACTGGCTGCTCTAGGGCTCTGCTCTGTAAATAGGAGGGACAGGGGGGGGAAGCTGGAGGCTCTGCTGTCTTCAGCCAGCCCAAAGTCAGCCATCCTTCCATGTAGGGCATGACAGGACAAGGGGAAATGGCCTCAACTTGCACCAGGGGAGGTTTAGTTGGATATTAGGAAAATACCTTCATGAAAAGGGTTGTGCAGCCCTGGCACAGGCTGCCCAGGGCAGTGCTGGAGGCCTCATCTCTGGAGAGGTTAAACAGACATGGATGTGGCACTTGGGGACGTGGTGGTCTTGGCAGTGCTGGAGGAATGGTTGGGGTTGATGATCTTAGAAGCCTTTTCCAACCTTAATGATCCTGTGAGTCAAACCCGTGTCCATGACCCGCTGTGGCAGCACTGGAGGAGCCAGGGATGGGAAGTGCTGGAGTCAGCAGCACCACAGCCTTATCTGCTTGTGCTGGAACCTGCCTGGTGATTATCCTGGGCTTATGAAACAGCAGAACCTTTTTACTAAATGGGACCAAATGCCCCAGGCTGTGGCACCCCCAGCCTGGTGCCAGCCCCATTAGCACTGCCAGGGACGGGGCTCAGGGCACAGGGGCACTGTCAGCCCCGCCTGGAGGGGAGCTGTGCTGACAGGTAGCACACAAGAAGCTGCTGGTGTTATTGTTCTTGGTTTCCTCTGGATTTTATTTCCTCACCATCTTCCAGATGCTGCAGAATCCCCAGATGCAGCAGCAACAAAGTTCTTGCATTTTTAACTTTAAAAAACATAATTGGGTAACTGAGAATAATGACTAAACAGGGCAATAAATCATGTCTCCACCTGGCCTGGCAACGGGGGCAGGGTTCAGGGAGACGAGTTTCTTCCCCCGTTAATGAACAGAGCTGAGACATCGGCACAAAACCCTCCCGGAGTCAGCACATCTGCTCCAGCCCTCCCAGGTCCGTGTGCTCCTCTCTGGGGGACAGGAAGCCCCCAGGTGAGAGGGGGCTTGTGAGCCTCAAAGGGTTGCCCCAGAGATAAACTGATACAGAACTGTCACTGCTGTAATGGCTGGGCACAGTGTCAGTCACCTGTTCTCAACTGCCCTGGGTGCAAACACAGGAACTCCAGCTGTGCCAGAACCCCTGGAACTGTCTGGAGCAGGAAACAGTGATAACTGCTCTGGAGCTGTGAATGATCCCCTTATTTGGTCCATCATCCAGCCAGGCCTGTCAGCCCCAGCACCAAATCCCTCTGCAGCAGGATTAGTGCTTCTGCTGGCTGAGGGGTTCCCAGACTGAGCAGCTCCTCACAGGGAAGGCCTGAAATGAGATGAAATCATTGAATCATTAAGGTTGGAAAGGACCATTAAGATCATCGAGTCCAACCATCAGTTTAATACCTCCATGTTCACCATTTCTGAACATTCCCAGGGATGGTGACTTCACCACTTCCCTAGACAGCCAGTGCTTTACAGCCTTCTCTTCAGGGATGAAGGAATTCTTCCTAATATCCAATCTAAACCTCCCCTGGCACAACCTGAGGCCAGTTCACTGTTCTTTCCTCCCAGATATGACTTATACACGCAGAGAATTCCTGGGAGAGGAGAGGGAGGCAACAGCCAGAGGCGGGATGGTACAGGGCAAGGAGGAAAGGATGTGACCCCCTTATCATGCTCCATCCAGGGGAAGAGCTGGGACTGAGGATGCACCAGGAGAGGAGGTGGCTTGCACAGGACTCTGTGGGACAGCCCTTCTCCAAACCAACAGCCACTCACTCAGGCTTCAGTCGGGCTCTGTGCTCTGCCAACACATTCCTCCAAGCTGGCAGCGTTATCTGCTCTTTCAAGGCTGATGTTTATCTGCCTGAGCCTCTTCAAGCTGATAGTTGCTCTTATCTCTGCTGCTCTCCAAGGGCTTCAAGGCTGGGGGGTTGTAGCATAAATTCATGGAAAAATTTCAACTTTGGAAGCCTAAACCTGGCAGTGATTTCTGGATTTTTATCACTCATTGTTCATTTTTCAGCCTCGAGCCTCGGAGGGACCGTGGCTGTTGCTGCTATAGGGACACAGGAGCAGAGCCTTTGCTCATCATGGACGCACCCACACACATCCAGGCCAGGGCAGAGAAGTGTCCAGTGGGCACACAAAGGCCATAAGGTGGTTGGTACAGCAAGGCTGACAAGAAACAGGACTAAAAAACTGCAGTGAAAGCTCAGGGTTTGGCTGCTGGTCCCCTAAAAGCCCCTTCATCCACCCTCTACAATTGAAGGTTTTGTTCTTCATCCACTCTGAGCTCAGCCTAAGGTCTCCAGCCTCTGTGGCTCGGGCTCCTGACCTTCCCTGTCCTCCTGGGAGCAGCACTGGCCCCTCTGGAGCCCACGTGCCTGTGCCCACGGGCAGTTCCCAAAAGCTGCAAGGAAAACATAAACATAATTGAGAAAAAGTAATTGAAACTTGTAAGAGCTGATGAGAGAGTTCTGTCCTTGGCCCACCATGAGTCGTCAGGAAATAAATAACTTCATGGTCACTGTAATTAAGGCCTAAATACAACGGAGACAAAATTTCAGTCATTAAAAGTCTCCTCAAAAATCTCATGCCTCCACCTGTTCCCTCCAGTGCCACTTTCCCAGACTTCAGCCATGCAGAAACACCTTTCCAGACACAAACATCACCTCTAACCTCAGTAAAGTTGAATTTTTTCCAGATCCTCAGCAGTTTTTCCCCATTAAATCCACCTCACCCAGTGGTGCTGCCCTGACTCACCCTCCGAGTCGGGGCCAGGCACTGTCCCCATCACCCAGAGTGACCTGTGTGTCCCCATCACATCCTGCAGCCACAATTCCCAGAGGCTGGTTGCCCAAAGACATTGGGAGTGTCCAAGGCCAGGTTGGAGCAGCCTGGGACAGTGGGAGGTGCCCCTGCCCAGGGCAGGGGGTTAGAACAAGATGGGCTCTAAGGTCCCTTTCCACCCAAAGCATTCCATGGTTCTGGGATGCCTGGAGCAGGAATGGTTTGAGTGGCACATTCCCAGGCACTGTGTCTCCCTCCAGCCCTCAGTGTGGCCAGGACCGTGGTTAATCCCATGTTTTCTGTAGTGGCTGGAGACCCTTCAGCATCGTGGCACTCAGAGAGCAACATGTTGCTCTCGCTATTGTATTTATAAGCCTGTTAGTTGATTAACCACACTCGAACACTGGCAGCCTGAGTGCTTCACTGAGGGGCTTCAATGGGAGCCTGGAACAATGCAATGACACAGACAAAGGGTTTAATGGATAATTAATTGTTCCAGCCTGTGAAGTTTCTGTACAAAGATCCTGGTGAATCAGAGTTTCCGATTTCCACCCCCTTTACAACAGGACTAAGTAGTAACACAGAAATCGTGGAATGGATTGGAAGCTCCTGTGAAAGACAAGGGCCAGAAAGGGGGTGTCCCAGCACGGGCAGCTCTGTGGCCATCGGGCTGCAGCCAGCTCAGGGAACCTCCCACGTGCAGGGAAGGTGCCTCTTCAAGGAAGACTAATGCAGCAAAGTGAGGAAGAGAGAGAGGACAGTGCAGAGGACACACTGCCCGTGTGAAGGAGCAGAGGGGCCAGATGCCTTTGCTGACCCCCTGACCTTCCCTGGCACCACTGGGCTTGTCACCAGTGCTGTCTGTGAGGACTTGGCACGGCAGCATCCCTGTGCCAGCTGATGCACAGGGACAGGGCACGGGGGGCACAGACAGTACACACACACACACTGAACACCAACACATCCACCTCATGCTCACATCCCAGAGCCCTGATCCCACTCTGGCATTTCTGCTGCTCCCCTTTGCCAGGTGTTCTGACACCTCCTGAAGCCCAGCACTAACACCCGTGGCACAGACTGGCACACACGTGGCACAGAGTCCGGGGCACGCTGAGCACATGCACACACACGCATATTAATGCCTTTGCCTGTCTGTGTCCCCGTTTCTCATTTCCGAGCTGCACTCAGAGCCAAGGAGAGGAGCTGCTCCCAGCCCAGGCCCGGCACAAAGCCGGGCTCAGCGGGGCCGGGGACAATGGCAGATTACATTCGAGGGAACAGCCAGACGTGTCCTTGTCATCCCAGGTTAATATGACTATGGATTAATGCTGTAGCTGCTGATTGTTATGGAAATCCCTCCATTTAGCTCCTTCCCAAAGCATTGACAGTTCTAGCCTTGAATTCCAAGCAGGGGTGGAACTTGTTAATGGATTTCATTTTCCTGCAGGAAGCCAAAGCATTCAGAGGGAGAGGGAGTGCCAGTGTGCTGACTTTCTGGAAAGGTTCCAGTCTGCATCGAGGCACCGTAGACAGTTAATCCCTTGGTCGGATGCAAAGCAATGCAAAGAGCCATGTTGGTCTTGCCTCTTTGGGAAAGGGGAGGAATGCAGACACGGGAAAGGGAGCATTCATGGGCTTGTTCCCTCTTCAAACCCCTCCTGACCCGGGTGCAGAGTGTCTCAGGCACGTCCCACTCGCTGTGTGCAGACACGCGTGGCACTGCACCTGCAGCAGGGATGGCCCTGCCAGCATTGTCTGCCTGATGCCAGCTTGGGGGCTGGAGCTGCTGCCATCTCTCTGCTTTGTTGTCTTGTCAGTGCTGTGTGTGTTCCCCGCTGTCCCCTGGCCGCCGGGAAGGCTCCGTGTCCCCCCAGTGCCTCCTTCTCCCTGCACGGATCCTCGCTCTTCATCGCTTTGTCCCCCTGAGCGACTGCACAACATCCAACTTCTCCTGAGCAAACCCAGGGTCTCTCTACACCCAGTGTATTATTTAGGATTCAGATGATGGCTCATGGGGCAGCTCTCCAAAGCCCTGAGCAGAGATGGGCTCTGATGCCAGCGTGCAGAGTGGAGGGATCGCCGGGGCACAGACACCCCGAATTAAGGCTTCCTGTACAGGTATTTCTGTTGTGTTTGACACCAGTGACCTCTCCCCCTTCCCTCCTGCTCCCTCTCAGCAGGAGGGATCACCAATTCTCAAAAGATGGTCCAAGGATTAGAAAGTTGCTCTCTGATGGTTTCAGCCTGACTTTTGCTGGGGAAGTTCACGGATGTTCCATCCCTCACCCAAAGGCCATTGCTGCCCACGAACAAATCCCATCCATCCCATCCTAGCTTTGGAGAACCCAAATAATTCAAATAGAATTGAAGCCACGAGATGTGACATGGCTTTTTCAACTGTGCAAAGGGTCGATTCCCAAGCTGGCACTCACATGGTCCTCAGCAGGGTCAGAGCTGTGGGAAGGGACAGTGACCCCCCCAAGCAAATCGACACCTGGGGGTCTCCCGACCTGCTGGCACAGCCATCTCTTAGGGAAACCTGCTGTGAAGTGGAGTTCCCACTTTACAGGAGCGAGGGCTGCGTCTGACAGCAGTTTTACACACTACCAGAACACAGGACGCCTGATCCCGAGGAGAGCTTTGGGATGCTGCTGCAGCACACGCCGTGCATAACAATAACGCTAATGAATCCCCATCCCTGACTGTGACAGTCCCAGGGTGACATGTGCTCCCTGCCCCAAGCCCTCCAAGAGGGAGGGGAGGTTGCTGTGGAGATGCCTTGGGGAGGTCCCACACTTTGGGCCTGACTTCAGGTGCAGAAATAACCATCAGGAACAGTCCGGAGAGGGAGAGCTGCCCTTGTCCTGGCAATCCCTCTGGTGGCACTGGGAAGGGAGGGAAGGAGGGAAGCAGAGGGGCTCCAGCCATGGAGATGCTGCATTGTTTCCCAGTAATTAGCATGTTTCCCAAAGTTTTCCTTGAGTTGCTGGTGGGTTTTTAAGGAGCATTTAAATGGGAATCCCCTCGATATACAGATCCCCTGTGCAGGGTCCCAGCTGCAGTGGCTGAAAAGAGCCTGGGGGACTGTGCCACTCCCTGGTGGGTGGCTGGGGGTCGTCACAGTGCAGCTCATCAGGTGAGCCTCGAGGAGATATCTGGAAGATTTACAGGCTGGACTCATCCACCAGCGTTTGCTAGTGCAAGTGGTCAAAACCAGGTCCCTAAACCAGCATTTGGAGACAGAAATGAAGCCACCTGATGGTCAGAAGTGATGGAGAAGCTGTGACACCACCTCACTGCTCCTCCATCCAGGTCCAGGTCCAGGCAGACACCTGCCCAAGGGTCTGACTCACACCCCACATTTTCCCAAAGGAAGCTGCAATTTTGCCACTTTCCCCGAGGCCAAGGAATCCCAGCCTGGTTTATTGTGCAGGCCTGTTCCTGGGAGAGTTTCATGGGCCTGTGATTTATGCTGGGATCTGAGTTGTAACTCCCATTTCTGTTTAAAAGCTAAACTCTCTAATAGTGGGGGCTATTACTGTCAGCACGTCCCAGAGATCAAATCGAGCCCAAGCCAATATCATCTGTGTGTTTGTCTGCCTGATGGAGCTGCCTTTCTTTTCCCTCTTTCACATATTGCTGTCTCAAGGACTGTTTTCCAAGCAACAATTCATGTCTCCTTCAGTCATCAGCAGAAACAATCAAGCTCAATTTTATTTTTGGCAGAAATCAAATGCTAAATGAGATCTCGGAATCATAAACAGGAGTGATGTAGACAAATCAGAGGGAATTCAGGGAAGAGCAACACAGATGATGAAGGGGCAGAAGGGACTGCTGATGGGGAAAGATAAAAATAAGGAAATACAGCCAGGCCAGGAGAAGAGTAATAGGGAACATAACAGCTGTCTAGGAATATCCGAAGGGTGTAAACAGTGAAAAGGAAGAAATATTGTCCAGAATGGCCCCAAATCAGTGGAGCCATGAATAAAAGTGATGAAACTCAGCGCAGGGAAATTTAGCCTCAACACCAGCATAGATTTTCTCCCTTTCTGCTGATACACAGTGCCATGGCCTTTCTGAAGCAAAGCAGGATAAACACTGGGCTTGAGAGCTGTGAGCCCGCTGAGGAGAACATCCCTTCAATAAATAATTGGACTGGAACACTTTCAGCTTTCTGCTCTCTTTCCTTGTAACCAGCCGAGATGGATGAATAATCCATGATGGAGAGTTCACCCAGGGAATTTGGCTGTGGACATCACTCACAGTTCACTGGTGAATGGATCACACTTCCCAGCAATTCGTTTCACATTCTGGTTACCTGATTCTTTTTTTTTTTTTTGGCAAAGGGTTGCACTTGATGGTCTGAGAGCTCTTGGAGAGCTCACACTGCTGTCAGCAGTGGTGGGTCCTGTCCATCTGCCCCTGCTCCAGACTGAGGTGACCTCTCTGGTGACATCAGACACCACTGCAATGACACCTCTGACGAGGGGGACTGGAAAGAGGACAGCCAGGGTCTGACTCTGTTGGGGAGAGAATGATTTAGTGAAGGAGATAAATGAGCTCTGGTGAGGAGTCTGATCTCTGTCCTCCCTGTGAGCATCAGTGACCTTGGCCCCACTCATCCTGGTACCAGTCCCAGTGTGCCCAGCACCTGGGTGATCCCTCCTGACTTCCAGGCACCCCTGATACTTCAGCCCCACCTGGCCACGTGTGCCACGGGGCTGTGTGAGACCCCCAGGTGAGGCTCACCCCAGGCAGATGCAGCCTGGGGGCTGTGCCAGGTCCCTCGGGGCCACAGCACTGTTTCTGCTCCTGGGCTCAACAGGAATGGTGGGGCTTCCTGGAGCTGCATGGAGGGATGCAGGGGGCACATCAGCCTCGCCAGGCAGTGCCAAGGGGCCACTCACCACGTCTGTCACTGGTACCACTATGGGGACACCCGTGTTCCCTCTGTGATGCTGCCCCAGGCATGGAGATGGTGCTGGACCACCTGAGCTCTTTTCCTGAAGGAGTACTGTGGAAATGAGCCAGGGGAGGAGAGGACAGAGCAGTGCTGCTGATAGAGCAGCAGATATTGCCATTCCTTTGTTATTCAGAAATGTTACTATTTTTCTGCTTCCTTTCTTTTTTAATTGTCTTTTTTTTTTTCTTCTCCTTTTTTATTTTTCCATGACAATTGGTTTTGTGCTGAAACCAAATCAGTTTTTGTGAAGAAACAAATCACCATAAGGGTTTTTCTGTAGAGTCTGTCATTCCCTCTGACCCCACTTAAAGATGAGGATGAGAGGACACCTGGGAATGGTCCTGCTCCTTTCCCTTGTGCTGGTGAGGAAGGAGCCCCAGGGTCAGCCAAGTGTCCCAGTGGGAAGCAGGGCTCCAGCTCTGCAGATCCCATGACAGGCTCACCCAGGCTGCTCCACAGGGAAACTCAGAACAGCCCAAATAGGAAACACATTGGGGATTAGTGGGAGAGATAATTCCAGCAGACGGGGCAGGGCTGGCCTTGATTACTGCAAATCACAGGGATCGCTGCTGGTTGCAGTCCCAGCAGAAGCAATCCCTTTTTATTGTGCTTTCTTCCTGATTGTGTTTTGGGTTTTCCTCCCTCTGTTGTGGAGCTGAAGGGACCCTGACATGTAGTTTAGGATCAAATCTGGTCCTGTGAGGGAATTGCCATAATCTGATTACAGTGGAATGTCCCCCGGATCTGAGGCAAGTGATGCCTTTAATTGCACTTGGGCTGTCCTAAACCTTCGTTGGTTTTATCAAACAAACAGAAATATTTAACTTTCACGTATCTCGGGCTATTTTTAGTGAGATCAGAGCCCTGGTCCTGCTTTGCCCTGGGAGTGTCTGGCAGCTGAAGGCACTTTAGATAAACTGCCCTGAGGTGTGGCAGTGATTCCACCCAGGTGGAGCACAGGTGGGCAGTCTGGGCAACCAAAGCAGCAGGGTGGCAGCCCCTGGCAGAAAGCACAGCTGCTGTGGTTGGGTGTGCTGTGCCCCGGGGTGGCTCTGCCAGGCTGGGGCTGGACCACAGCACCGTGCCCAGGGGATGCTGTGAGGGGAGGCTGCAGCAGCTCCCAGACATTCACTGTTCCTGCTTCCCAGCACTGTGCAGGAGCACTACCCATCACCTGGGGAGATCTGGTGATTTCTCAAAGGAGCCAAAAGCCCTCCAAGCAATTAAGCTGACTCTGGCCCAGCCTGGTGCTCACGGCAGGGACTCCTTGGGGGCAGTGCCAGGCCAGCAGATTTACTCCAGGCAGACTCAGGACAGCAGCACTGATGTTCAGAGAGCCACTGAGGGCTGTTTGATTTGGCAGAGAGCTGGCAGTGAGGGCTGGGGGTGCCAGCTGGGCTGGTGACCCCAAATGCAGCTGTAGCGTTTGTGAACGTACCAAAGTATCCCAAGGGGGGGAGGGTAGGGGGGTGATCCTTGATTTAATTGCAGGATGGCATCTTTATCTAGAAGTAGGAATAATTAGGGCTTACCTTCTGGAGGAGACAGCCTTCACTGGGGATGGGATCAGGCTGGAGAGAGGTCCCTGTGTGGGGGTTCAGCCCCTTTCCTCACTGCCTCGCTGACCTTCCCTTTGTCCATCTTGATCCACTTAGGATTGCTGTTCATTCATCTCTACACTCCTCTCCCTGCCTGTCAAATTTTGCCCTGCTTTTATACCTGGAAAGATGGGATTGGAAGGTTTTGAGAAGCACTTGTGGAGACAGCCCTCACCCCTTGTCTCTGCGATGGCATCTGGTGATAATAATGGTGCAGCAGCCCCAGACCTCCTGGCTTCAATTACTTTACAGGATCAGCTAATCCCAGTTAAAATTACCTTTGTAACTGAAGGATAATTGTAAATCAGGCTCTCTCCTGCACTCGGGGGTGCTGAGAAGTTGCTGCCTGTGCCAAGGCTGCAGAGACCGGCGGGTGAGGAGCAGGGCTGGGAGATGCTGTCCCACAAGATCGGTTTTCCTTTTCAAAGCAAACTCCAAACAGATGGGCCCCTTTTCCTTATGGCTCTGTGGAGTGGGTGGGATTGAAGTGATGGAGGCAAGAGCAGACACTGCTTAAGTTTGTTTGCCTGGGTAGAGCTCCAGGGACTGAACTTCTCCCAGGATTGCTCCACCCTGACAGACCTGCCATGGGGAGGCTGAGGCTGATGCACAGGTTGACCCAGGGGAGCTCTGTCGGTGCCACCTGTCTCAGGGTGCTCAGAGCAGTGTCCCCAGAGCAGAAGTGCCACCAGGACAAAACCCAGGTCCAGGTAAACACCACGTGAGGCTGCAGGCAGGATGGGATTGGTTTTGTCCAGCACCAATTTTGTCTCCCTTTGTCGGAGACAAAAAACAGCCACAACAGAAACAGAGAAAGAAATTAATTGAAACTTGTAAATAAGTGAAGACATCCCATTCCTGTGCATGGCAAGAGGGGCTGGGTCTGGCACCCCCAGGAGATCTGATGGGACCGGAGTGATGCTTTTAAACTGAAGAGGGGTCCACTTAGTTATGTATTGTAAATGAGAGTGATGAGACAGGTTGCCCAGAGAACTCGTGGCTGCTCCATCCCTGGAAGTGTTCAAGGCTGGGTAGGATGGGGCTTGGAGCAGCCTGGGATAGTGAAGGTGTCCCTTCCAACCCAGAACATTCTGGGATTCCACAATTCTATGATTCCATTAGCTCTTCTCTTGCTGGAGCCTCCTCACCCTTTCCACCCACTTCTCAGTCTCAGGACATCTCTCTGGTGCTTCCACCAAGCAAATCTGCCCATTGCCATGACCAGACACGATTCTTCTTTAGAGGGCAGATAAATCTCTCCTGAACTGCTTTATCTCAAACCACTGTGTTCTGCTTTATCACCTTGACCTTAGAGTAACTTCCAAGGCAGTTTCTGCAAATTGTTCCTTTTCCATCTGAGAATCTCTGGCTGTGGCCCATCTCTCGCTGAGGTCACCTCCTCACTGCCCACCCCTCTGGCCAGCCTTGCCCTGGCATCCATGGTTATTTTACCACCCCCTCCCTCTGAGCAGCAAATCTATTTTCTCTGGCAGTTTAGTTATAAGCCCTGATGAAGGATCAGACAGAGTCTGACAGCTCAAAGACTCAATAAACTTTATTAACTCCGTGACAGGCTTAACACACTCCTCATGGACTCTGATATGGCCCCAGGTTTTGGGCTTGGTGAATCCTGCAGAAAAACCCAGTCTGGCATCGTTTGGCAAAACTTGTCCACAACTGCAGATCAGAACTCTAAAAAAACAGTAAATGAGGCAGGTATATTCCAAGATAAATCATCTGTTCATGTGCTGCCAAGAATAGCGTGGGTTTAATCCTGGGCATGCACGTCATTCTTGCCATGAGCTCCTTGGGACCATTTCCCATGACCTTACCAGGCCCATTGGGGCAGCTCTGGCTGCCCTTGGCCTCTCAGCCCAGGGACAGAGACCATCCTGGCACACTGGATCAAGCCTCTGCAGGGGTGGATGTGGGTTCAGCCCCACAACTTCCACCAGCTCTCCCAGTGAGGGCAGGGCACACAGTGTGGGGCCGTTCCACAGAGCAGAGCCTCACACAGGTCCCCTCAGGTCACCTCCCCTCTGGGGGTCCTTGATGCCATTCCTGTTCAGTCTGGCAGCCCAGGGGCTCTGGAGCATCAGCAGCACTCTGTCCTTGGCCTGTCCCAGGTCATACATCCCCTGTCCAGTCCCCCTCTCCAGGGCAGGGTCTGCTCCACAGGGTTACAACCTCTGGGTCCCACTGCTGGGGTTACAGGAGAGCACCTTTGCCCCTCTCCCTGTGTGTGGGAGATGGTCCCTTCTCCCTCCAGTCCAAGAGTTTGCCAGTGCAGGGGAGAGGAGAAGAGGGGGAATTGCCCAGGCAATTTCCTTGATTAAAATGAGGGTTATCTCCAAACAGCACACCCCATCGGAAATGCAAAGAGCAGCAATGCCACGTGCAGCCTCTAATTGCACCATGGCTCCCACAAAGGTTTCTGATGGCTGGAGTTAGCTGAGAACTTTCTCAAAGAAAGATAAAAATGAGGAAACAGTGGCATGATCAATGTTGCTATTTGGAACTCCTCAAATTGTTTTTCTTCTGTAAGCGTAGCCCAGACTCGTGGTGCCATTAGGACTCTCCCCTATTTTTCAGTCTGCTTTATGAAAGCTATTGATCTCCCAGCTGCTGGAGGATCCGTCAGCCCCGGCTGGAGCAGCTCATCCCAGCCCATTACAGACCCTGCACACTGTGGTGCCTGGGATCAATACCTTCCTGGGCACACTCCCCTGCCAGCTCCAGTGTGGCTGCATCGATCCGGGGGCTCGGGGGTACCTGGGGACAGAGGCAGGGGGATGGAGGGCCTGAGGGGTGGAGAGCAGGCAGGCACTGCCTGGGACTCACAGCAGCACCCTGCTCTCTGCTGCTGGACTCACCCTAAAGATCTTTGATTTGCCTCTTCTGGCGGAGAAATGACTTTGTGAGGCCAGGAGCCTGCTCAGAGGGAGGATGAGGGGGAAGGCATTTTCCAGTTTCCAACCACAAACTTGGGATGTTCTGCAGAGGAGCACAACGTGTGTCTGTGCTGGGGACTCTCTGCCCTCACCTGCCCTGTTCCCTCAGCACCCACCAGAGCACCTGAGGTGTGCAGGTGATTCTGGGAGGGACAGGGAGCATTGAGGAGATTTTCAGGAGGGTTTAGTGGAAGGTGAAAGTTTGCATGATGATGGGAGCAGGGTGCCTGACTCGGGGCCGCTGCTGGTGTCCAGCAAAGTGTTTTTCCTCCACTCCTCACAGAGATCAAATCCCACAGCAGCCAACGGTCCCCATCTCCACCCTCCTGCCCACGGCTGCAGAGCTGGTGAGGAGTGTCCCCATCCAGCCCAGCACAGCAGCCAGGCTTGGCCAGCCTGCCAGAACCTCATTTCACAAGGCAGCAATTAAAATTTCATGCTCTGAGTTTCCCCTGAATGATTTTAAACCATCTTTTCTGATGACTTCCTAGTAGCAAGTTGAGTAAATTAGAATCTGAATGCAATCAACATCCTTGATTCCAACGCCAGCCTGGGGTCTGTTGGGGAGGCTGCGACTGAGCAGCTCTGCCTGACAAAGAAGGTCAAGGGCTGGGTGTCCTGGGAGGCTCTGCCCTTGGAGTATTGCCAGGGAGGAAAAGAAACATCAGAAAGTAGGACACAGTCCCCCAAGTAGCACAGAAATCCCACCCTGCTTAGCAAACTTTACTTCTTTCCCTCATCTGGGTGTTTTCTGTCACGTCTCGGAGATGGGACTTTGATGATCTATGAATAAAGGAGCAGCTGCAGCAGAACCAGCCCGTTCCTGTCTGTGGGGCCCAGGAGGAGGGAGAGGGGAGATGCTCAGCACCTCCTGCAGGGCCAGGGGTGCTCTCAGCTCCCTCCTGGCAGCGGGCTGGCATGGAGACCCAGTTCCTTGAGTCTGCTTGGTCTCCTCTGCCCCACAGCACCCCCTGACACAGCCCACTGCTCCAGGGGGCTCTGCACTCCTGGTTCCACCTGCAACAAGGTGATGTCTCTGTGGGAAGGTCCCCAGGTGCTCTCAGCCTCCAGGTCCCCCCAGGAACCCCGTGCACTGCAGGGAGACCCGGGGCAGGACACAGGCCCCGGAGTTCTGTGCAGTGGAGCACCCATGGCATGAGCTGTGCAGTGCTCAGAGGGGGCTCAGGGGGTGCCAGGGCCAGGGGAAGGGTCTGCTGCTGGGCACAGGACCAGCAGAAGGCACAGGGGGACGTGCTGTGTCTGCTGGTGCTGGAGACACCCCATCCAGGCAGCTTTGTACACACAGGGTTGTGAACGTCCCCAAGCACAGCCCCAGGGAGAAACCTTTGGATGGAGACAATCCTGCTGCACAAGGACAGGGGTGGGAGAGTTTTTCTTTCCAGTTACAAGCCCTGATTTGCTGCAGCTATAGGGGACTGGGGTTGCTTCCCCCAGGCCTGATGAGCACTGGAGGGACTGGCTTGGCCTCTAATAGATCACAGGAGAATGGCACAGGGAGGTCAGGCTGTGGCTGCTCCTTGGCACGGTTGCATGAGCCTTGGTAAAACTCAGCTTGCAACCAGCACAGGGATGGGACCCCCCCATGGCAGGGAATACCCAGGAACGTGCCAGTGGCCATGGGCAGGTGATGGCCAGGAGCCACCTCGGGCCATTGGCCAGGCTGGGCATTTCCCTGCAGAGGAGGGAGCCAGGAGCTGGGTCCTGGCCCAGGAGGAGCCAGGGGGTCCCCAGGGAGGAGCAGCTTCAGCCCCCCCAGGGCACGTGGATGGGGGAGGCACCGTGGTGGGTACATGGCCATGACTGCTCCATCTCCCAGTCTCCTCCACGGAATGAAAGCTGGGATTGTTTCGCCTCCCACCCCAGAGCTGGAGGTGTGTAAACAGGAAGAGTCGCTCCCTGTGCACCCGGAGCAAGGGAAAAATGAGGTGTTGAAAAGATGACAACCGGTTCTGGCGAGGATTTCACCTGGGCAGGGAGTGGGGAGAGCGGGGAGTGAGGAATGGGGAAGGTGTGAGGGGTGCAGAGGAGAGGAGACACTTTACTTTGGGAGCAGAAATTATTCTCTGTAGCTTCCTGGCATCAAAGGATTTTCACTTTCTTCCAACTTGGAAAGGTCAGGGCAAGGCTGTGTGGCTGCTGAGGGCGGAGGGGCAGCAGTGGTGGAGCTGGGCAGGGCTGATGCAGCAAATGAAAAGTGCTCTGTGCGGCTCCGCTCTCCCGGGGGCAATCAGGGCTCTGGAAAAGCCCAGAAAGAACCTTTATCATGGAGTGTTTATCGCTGAGGTCATTGCTGCCCTTCCCAGCCTGGCCTCCTCCTCTCTCCCCTGCTTGGGGGACCAGGCTCGGGGTTTTAGGAGGGAAACCTGCCATGTCCCAGGTCCTCCCACTGTCCCCACAGCCCAGGCGTGCTGTGGGTGCCTTCTCTGGGGACAGTGGGCACCTCTCCATCAGGGGAGTCAAGGCAGGACCAGGAGGCTCCCACGCTGCACCACAGGGCACAGGCAAAGCCATTTTCCTCCAAAAGCCATTAGAGAAAATTGACATTTGGTGGCAGGTAAGATCCCTTCGTCCATCAAAACCAGTCCCCCATCACCAGGGAACACTCCAAGGAAGATTTATGCTCCACCGCTGCTCCCTGGAGATGGATGTCCCACGGAACAGGGATTTTCTCCCACCCACCAGTGCCAAAGAGCAGCTGTCCAGGACCGGGTGGCTCCTGCACGTTGTTACCACCTGGTGGCACCAAAAAAAAAAGTTGTCAGAGGGAGAACTAATTAATTCCAGTCGCAGTCTTTGGGAATTCCAGCACAGCTTTCAGGCTCGCTGTGGCTCGCCGTGTGGCTGTTAAACACCGAGTGGTTCATAGCCAGAGGGTTAATGTTCCTGGGCTGCAGCTCGGGCTGGACCCTCAAATAAGGGAGGGAGAGGCTTTGCCTGCAGAGCTCCAGCCCTGGCACCCCAACCCCTCTGCCCCACACGGTGCTGGCACTGCACTGGGCAGCAGGGCTCCCTGCCTGTGGGATGGCAGGCAGTGACCCTGTGGGACCCACAGTCCCTCAGAGAGATCACACTGGGGGTGGCTGCTCCCCCCTTTGGGGCACGAGGACCAGGGATGGCCACTTGGAGCAGCTGTGTCCCAGCGGAGCTTTGGGGCCGGGGTGGGTCGGTGGGGGGGTTAAACCCAGCAGAAATTCCTCCAGGAGCCTGGAAGTGACCCCAAAGTTGTCCAAACAAACCCCGGTTGCACAGCCTTGCTGGGCCATGGACAATCTGTCACTGGCTCTGCTGCAGTGCAGGGGGAGGGCGGCGTGTGGCAGGAGCTCTGCACAGCTGTGGTGCTCCCTTTCCTCCCAGGAGCAGCTCCCAGTGTCACACCAACACCCTCCCCACTAAATCCTTCCTCATCCCGAAGGAGTGGCACGGACAGGCACCAGGAGAGGTGAAGGGAGACTGGGGGGACAGTGTCTGATGGACCCCAGCAGGGACATGGTGTGAGCAGGGTCTCAAAACAAACTGGTGAGACACTGGCACAGGTTGCCAAGAGAAGCTGTGGCTGCCCCATCCCTGGAAGTATTCCAGGCCAGCTTGGAGGGGGTTTGGAGCAACCTGGTCTAATGGAAGGTGTTCCTGCCCGTGGCAGGGGGTGAAACAAGATGGGTTTTAAGGTCACTCCCAACCCAAACCATTTCACAATTCTGAAAGAATCAGCTGTGTGGGAGCTGGACCGTTGTCTGCACCAGTGAGCATCACCAGTATCCCCAGTCACCACCCTGAAATGCCCTCTGCTTCCCTCCAGCTGTGCTGCCCTCCTGTGAGGTGTCCCCTGGCAAGGGCTGTGCCAGAGGCCATGGAGCTGCAGGGATGGCCCAGGGCAGCAGGACTCACCTGGGGGGTCTCTGTGCCAAATCCAGCCCTGTGCAAGGCTGCAGGAACCTCCCACCTCCTTCCTTTCCCAGTGACATCCTTAAGCAGGAGGTCAGCTGAAGGCAGGACACCTGATGAAGGAGCTTAATGGCTTCAGGCTACATTCACAAAACACAGCCTAAATAAAGAGGTGGAGGGAGGTGGCAGCTCTTGATGGTTTGAGAGATTTATGTGTCTCAGCTGCTCCTGATCAGCACCGGTCACCTCCAGCTCCCCATGGCCTGTTTTCCACCTCCCAGGGCTGCCCCATGTGTTGAAATGTTTGGGTGTCCCCAGAGGGCTGAGCCCTGGCCTCCATTTATCCCTCCTCGCTGACCCGACAACAGGGAGGAAATTTGCCTCAATTAAACATGTAAGGTCTCATTTCCCTTTGAAGTCAGAGCAGCACCAGGGACCACTGGGGAGGTCTGGAGAATAATGAGAGAAACTGGGTCCAAAATCTGGGAATTGCACATTAGAGATGATTCTAAGCCCACAAAGCAGCCTGTTCCTGTCTCAGGAGAGTGCCCACGTTCCCAGAGCAGTGCTGGAATAAGGAACACCATAAGCAGGGAAGGAGAGCAGTGAAGAGATGCCAGGATTCGTGAAGGACCCCTAATCCCCTTCAGCTGCTGTCCAAGGGAAGGAAAACCCCTGCTGCTTCAGTCTGGGCTCAGTTCTTCAAGGATGTGGGGATGGCACCTGGCACTGACATGTCTCGAGAGGGGGAGTGAGGCCCTCAGGCCCTGCTCTGCCTCGGATGGGTGTCCCAAAGCTGTGAGCATCCCTGCAGGATGTGTGGGTCAGCACAGAGCTGCTCTGCTGCCCATCCCCAGGACCTGGCAGTGCAGGGAAGGCTCATCCAGCCCAGAGCCACCCAGCCTGGTCATGCTGGAATGAGACCTGAAAGCACCCAGACACATCCCCTGCATCTTCTGGCACGGTGGGAATAACAGATCACCAGCTCCTGCCTGTCATCCATCCTGCTTATTTCCTGTGCAGAGCCTGATTTATGCTGCATCTCCTTCCTCTTTGCCATCGGTGTGTGCTGATAGATGGCCCTGCTCCCTGCTCCCGCTGTCCCCTTGTGCTGCACCGAGCCATTAATTCTGTGCCAATGTAAACCTGTCTCACCTTCAAGACTTTAATTTTGCAAAAGCATAAACACCTTATAATCCGTCTGTCTTTATCTGACTCCAGAGCTTTCCCTCCCCTCCCCTCAGCCCTGGGTTATCTGGGGTGAGGAGGCAGCCACAGAGTGAGGACAGCAGCAAATGTGGCCAGTGAGGCTGCACTGGGGACAGCTGGGAGGAAGAGTCACCCACCACCCTCATCATTCCTCTGGAGAGAAGAGCCTCTGCATATTCCTCAAGAGATGCAGGAGGTGCAGCCAGGCCCAATAAGCCACTAAATGCCAGGGCCAAGTGCTTGCAGGACCACTAGGTGGTCTAAGTCCAGCTTCCAGGTCCTGAACCATGCCCAGACCTTCTGTGCAGGGACAGTTCTCACCCTGAACAAATCCTGGCATATCCTGGGTTTTCAGTCCTGATGAGAGACTGAAAATGGAGATTTGTGAGGACCTGGGAACCAGCCACACACCACTGCTCCACTCTGCTGCTCCCCCCTTGCTCTGCTCACAGTGTGGTGACACTCAAGGTGTCACTCCCCTGGCTGGGAGCTGGGACCCTCTGCTTGGAGACACCACAGGTTCCACCCCGGTTTCCTCCAGCAGTGGCAATTTCACCACGAGCAGGAAGGAAAAGAAATGTCCAATGACAGGGCAAAAAGCAGCTCTGTAAGTCCTGGTGATTCTGGAGGTATTTTCCAACCTTCCTGTTTAACGATTCTAAGGGACACATGTCCCTGCCCTGCTGTCTGCCAACAAATGCCTCGGTTCCAGGGAGAGGGACAGAAGGAGCTGCAGCCACCAAAGCCCCTGAGCTCAGACCTGCGTGGCCCCAAGGGACGGACAGAGCCCCAGCAGGTCACGCTCAGGGCCATTGTTACCCACCCGGAGAGCCCTGTAGCATTTTGTCCTTCCCTCCCCAACTTTCCTCTTTTCCCTTTTTGATTCTTGAGTCATTTGTCCTGATCCTTGGCAATTCCTACAGCACATAAAAATCCATGCCACTCCTCCCTCCGGGGAGTGACGTGCATTCAGCTCCGTGGCTGCCATCCATTCAGTGCCAGGTTATTAAAATGAAGATATCTTTCAGCACTACAGACCTGTTAATCAGGGGAATGGCTTCGGAGGGCTTTTGTGGGCTCTGTTAATTTGTGCTGCATTGAGCCACATTGAGCTGAGCGGAGCATTAGGGACGGGAGGGAAGGGAATAAATCAATAGAGGGGAGGGAGGAGTGCTGGGCTGGCTCGCTGTGCTGCGGCTGCTGCGCTCGCACTTAAACACTTTGCATCCATCAGAGCCTGCAGGTGGAACTCTGGCTCCCAGGCAACAGGTTTTGTCCTTATGAGCTCAGCGTGTGCTGTGCAGGTTCCTCAGGGCGTGGAGCAGGTGGTCCTGCCTCACCTGGCTGCCCCAGCTCGGAGCATCCCTGAGCATCCAGGCTCTGCTCCAGGGGCTGTGGTGCTGGGAGGGGCTGAAGCTCCAGTCACCCCGTGGCTGCTGCGTGATGACTTTCACAGAATCTCACAGTCACAGGAGGGTTGGGTGGGAAGGGAAATTAAAGCCTGTCTTTCTCCAACCCTGCTCTGGGCAGGGACACCTCCCACTGGCCCAGGTGGCTCCAACCTGGCCCTGGACACTCCCGGGGATGGGGCAGCCACAGCTTCTCTGGGCACTCTGTGCCAGGGCATCACCTCTGTCATAGGGAAGAATTTCTTCCCCATCTAATGCTGCCCTCTGGCAGTGGCAAGACATTTCCCTGTCACCTGTCATTTCATGCCCTTGTCCAGAGTCTCTCTCCAGCTCTGTTGGAGCTGCTCTAGGCACTGGAAGGGGCCCTAAGATCTCCCACTATTTCCCTGAGACAGAAGAAGCCAAACACCCCCCTCCTCCTGTGAGGTGGCCTGTTGCAGGCTGGGGTTGCCCAGAGCTGGGCTGTTCCTCTGTGTGAGCATCCCACAGGGAATGCAGCTGCAGGGAGGTGAGATCTGGCCAGTTCCCTGGTTAATGCCACCAGCCCTATGGATGCCTTGGGAAGAAAAGTCCCTGTTCCCTGCTCCTGTGGACAGCTCCTGCCCACACTCATCCCAGAGGCAGCACCAGGTGGGAGCAGTAATTCAACATAATCCTTATTTATCAACACTGCCACCCACTCCCCCCTCAACCAATATGTGCCCATAGATTAGCTTTGGGAAATTCATAACTTCTACTAATTGGGATTTTCCTTTTATACTAATGACCTTCTGGCAAACAAAAATCCATCAGGCTCCCTCTGCAGTGCCAATCTCCACATGCTTCCAGCAGGAGAACATCCAGAGGGGAGGATCAAGGGGATCCAGTGCAGACCCTCTGTGCAGGGATGTGCATAATTCTCCTCACCCAGGACGATCCAGAGCATGTGCTGTTCTCTGTCCTCCTTTTGGCTGAGAAGGAGCTCTTGCTTCTGAAGGAAATGTTGCATTTTCATTGGGTTTAATTATTTCAGAAAAGGAATCATTCATGTCTCCTGCCTTTGAAACCTGCAAGTTTTATCTTCTTGCTGTTAAAAATGGTCTTTTTTGCTGAAATGTTTCAGAACAGCTTTAAAGTCTTTGCTATGGTCAGACAATGGGGAGATGGCATCAGCTCCATGCCTGTGAGGGTCCTTCAGGGAATTTTAAGGGAGGGAGAGACTGGAAGTCCAGCACCAAGGAGATGGATTAGGATTGTTATCAGCTCTTAAAGCTGCTCAGAATTGAATGTCATACAAGGTTGTGGCCTGACTGTGGTGATGGAGTTTGGGTTTTCCTATACCAGGGTGAGGTGGGGAGTGAAAGCACCACACTGAGGGGCAGAGAAGCTGGATGTGTTCTGGGACCGTGGCACGGGCACAGGGGACAGGGAGTGACCAAGCAGGAGAGAACACCGTGTGCATTCACAGATGGGGCCACACCCAGAGAGCTCATCCCGAAAATCCGCCAGGGCCTCCTGGAGTTTTCTAGTCCCAAAGTTTGGCAGCAGCAGCAATCTATAATTAACAATCTCATCTTCCCAGAACATGTTCACTGCACAGGCTCACACTGTGCCCAACTGGGAAATGTCTTTGGGGTCACCCAGACAGAACTGGGTGAGCTGCAGCATCCTCCAACCACGGTGGGAGACTTTCATTCCCCAAAATCTCCAGGTTGTGTTTATCTATTTAACCTCCAATTTTGAAGCAAAAACATCCCAGCTGGAGGACATGACAGAGACTGGAAACGGCTTGTCCAGGGGTCTTGGGGGGACACCAGCTGGGCTTGCAGGGGGAAGTGGCTCTTGCTGTCCCCAGCACAGCACCAGGGCTGGTATCACTCGAACTTAATCAATGAATAGCTCAGCAATCTCTCTCTTTCCTGGTATAAGGACAGAATTATTTCCCATCTAGTCACATGGATATCTCAGGGAACAATCAGCTGCAGAAGAGCCCTTTCAGAGCAAGGTTCCCTCCTGGCATCTTACCAACCATTGCACAGACCACCCAGTGCCCTCGGATGTGGAGAAATAGGTAGAAATGAGGGGTTTTGGTGATCTCACTGGGCACGAGGTGCCAGGGGCTTGCTGGGGGCTCAGAGGGCAGGGTTTTCCCTTTGACAGAAGCAACACCCCTGTCTGTCACCCTCCCAGGGCTGTGGCCATGGGGATTTGACCCATTCCTGCCACGAGCACCAGCTCAAACCCTGGTGGGGCCAGCCCTTACTGTGGGTAACCAGGAATTTGGAGAGGGGAGCACGTGGAAGTGCTGGTTTGGGGGGACTGAGACTGCACGTTGGGTCCTCCTTGGGGCTCCAGTTTTGTTCGCCCTTTGGCTGAGGATGCACTGGGTGACCCTCTGAAATTCGATTTGGGTTTTCAGCAGTGAAGAAAACCCGCGGCGCCTCTAGAGAAGACATCAATAGCTGGCACGCCTGCAGCCCTGCCCTCGGCCTCCTCCCCCCGGCCACGAGAGAGAGAAGGCACAAGCACAAGGCACTGAGGCTCAGGCTGTGGAAAATGCTCTTTGTCAGAGGAGAAAGATTTTCATGCATTCTGTGTACATTCCTTCTGGGCTGGCTCTGGCTTTGTATTTCAAAACCTCCTGGTAACTCTCTTTCTGAACTCTGGCTTTCAGCTTTGTGGTTTTGCCTTTTTTTTCCTCCAGGCTGGATTTTCTGGCTTGGGTTGGGGCTCTCTCCAGCTGGGCCCTGTGCTCTGACTGCCATCAGCTGTTTGGGGGCAGCCATGGCTCTGGGAACTGCTCCCCCTGCTCCCCCCAGAGCAGGACAGACCTCTGCCCGGGGATGGTGACATGCTCCAGACTCGATGGCAGAAACCTCTTCCTTCCCACGGCTGTGCCCTGAATCCCAACACCTGCACTGGGGCATGGACCAGCCAGCCTGGGTGTTGGAGCAGCCAGCCTGGGTGTTGGAGCACCAGGAATGGTGCCAGCCACGGGTGCAGAGAGGGGTTCAGATGGAGCACAGGTCTGGGGTGATGCTGCTCAGCCCATGGAGCAGGTCAGTGATGGAAAACTCAGCTGAGGTCCCTAAGCATTAAGTGGTAAAGCTTCCCTGTTCCAGCTGCAGGACCCTGGAGCTTGTCCTTGTGAGTCTGTTGATGGGCAGGTGGAGACTCTGTGAACTTTGCTTCCTATCACGTTCTTAATTGAGTTTGGCAAATATATATATTAAAAAAAAATAAATTAGCATCCTCCATTTTGGCCAAGATACCAAAAAGATTTTTTCCTTTCTTCTGAAGAAAACAACTGGAATTCATTTCTGCAGAAAGGCCATTTGTCAGTGAAATAGTGTTGTGAAGACAATATGAAACCTTGCTCCCCTACTATACTAAAGTAGGGGGAGGGAAAATATTCCAAAACACCAAAGGCTTTAATGCTTCTGTCAGGGAATCACTAGAGACCACGAGGCAGCCTGGAGACTTCCCAGGGCTTCAGCTTCCACCATCAGCCTGACTCTGGATGCCTCTTTCCCGTTCCCTCTATCCCAGCACAGTCTCAGTCCTGGGTTTCCTGGCAGGATTCAGACCCATCACAGTAAAAGGTGCTTTTTCCTTCCTAGCACACCTGCTGCCCCATTCCCACCTTGCTGCAGGAGCCTCAGGGCTCCCTGTGAGCCTCTTTGTCCCTGTGTGTTCTGCTCAGAGGAGCCCCAGTGCTTCCCAGGCTACAGCCCAAGAAGGGAATGGGTTTCCTCTCCCCTCCTAGGACTCTGTAGACTTGCTGTGTGGGCCCTTGACTCGGTTTCACCCACCCGAACCCTGCCTTTTTGTTTTTTTAAGCAAACTCTTCCCGCAGATGATAAATGCCAGCCCAGCCCCAGCCATTCCCTTCATGCCATCCACCAGACCAGAACAGCAGCTCAGCTGCAGAGTCCTCTCTGGGTGCTGGCAGCCCACAATTAGCCGTGATGAATGGAGGTCTCCAAAGAGAGATACTGAAAGATAAGTTGCTCGAGAAGTTTAAAAAATGAACTGTGAGGATCTGGGGTAAAGAATAAGCCAATGTCAGCCAGCAGACAGGGAAACCCATGCTGGCTTTAATGGCCTCATCATCTGGCCACATCAGTCCTCGTGTCTGCACGGGTCAGGGAGGGAGTTCTGATCAATCTGGGCCTCTTTTATGAATGCACAGGGTGCACTTGATTTGCTGTTCTCATTCGAAATGCAAGTGCTGTTAAGTTGGTTTTCAATCCTTATCAGCAGTGAGGCACTGTTTGTTTTCAAACAATGGGAGGCCAGTGATGGTGGGCAACTTGTCTCTAATTGGAAATTATTTTGTGGGACAGGGCAGGAAAGGAGTTTGCCTTTTAGCCCAGACTGTATGTAAGAGAGAGCCCCATGTTATGGAGTGTAATTATGAAAATGTTTTCTCCCCCCCAAACTTGAAGCACGGGAGATTTTTCCCTTCCCAGCTGAGGAGACAGCAGTGACAGCAGCAGCTTTGCCACGAGAGCACCCTTCTCCTGCAATCATGGAGTCACAGAATGGTTGGGGTTTGAAAGGATCTTAAAGATCACCCAGTTCCACTCCCTGCCACGGGAAGGGATACTTCCCACTAGAGGGTTATTTTCCACTTTCCAGCAACCCTGTCTAACCTGGTCTTGAACACTCCCAGGGATGGGGCAGCCACAGCTTCTCTGGGCAGCCTGTGCCAGTTCCACGGTGCATCTTTCTCGCAGAGGTGTCACTCTGCCTGGTTCTCCTGGGTGTGCTGGGCCATGGGACCAACCCTAGACCTCAAATCATTTTTTCTTACAGCAGAAAACTTGATTCTAAAGTTAATTTTTCCAGTCGACACACTGAGCTCCATTAACTCGCCAGCCCTTCGTGAAGCTCATTAGATGTCTGGTGTCTTCCCCTTAAACCTTGAGGCCAAGGTAATAATCTTGTTAAAGAAGATGGCAGAATCTCCACAGAGTTTTGCAGTTCGTGCCAATTAAAAAATCCAGTGATGCTTTTTGCTTTTCTTTTTCAGGTAGCCCCGAGCCCGTGGGCCAGGCACACACTGCAGAGGCTTGTGTGCATCTAGAAAGGGCTGTTAATAACTAGAAGAGCTGCTCCAGGATTGTGAGGAGTTTGAAGCCCCCGGGAAGCTCTGAATGCAGAGGAGTAAGGGCATGGTGGGGACCACCCTGCAGAGAAGAAGGGAGTGCTGGCTGCAGGGTGTCCTGGGACGGGAGGACTGAGGCAGGCTGCCTGTCTGATGGCCTCTGCTGGAGACTATCATAAACCCTTTCAAGCAAACAAAGTTCCCCGAAGCTGAAAAGGTACGATTTGAATGCGCTTGGAAAGAGGAGGTTTGAGCAGCACAATCCATTCTGCCTCTGAAATGTCACGAAGCATTTATACAGCTGCTCAGTTGGCATTAAAATGTAGGTCTTCTGCAGGAACATGGCAAACAGCTCCAGGTCACTGGGAGAAGCCCAAGAGCTCCGGCAAGGGGTGGCTGGGGGAGCTCTGCGAGCAGATGACCCACAGCCACGGGCAATGCCAGCAACACCTCTCCCGACTTCAGCAGGGCAGCCCGGGCGGGGAAGCAGTTTCCCTGCACAGTGTGAAGGAAGGAAGGAAGGACTGCTTCCCGAAATACCGCAGTCAGAACTGAAAAGGATGGAGAAAAGAAACAAAGGGAGAGGGAGGTGCCAATATGGGCAGAGATGTTCGCCGCTCCCTTGGCTGGCAGAGCGGGAGCAGAGCTCCCCGGTGACCGTGCAGCCTCTCCTGATGGTGGCAGTGGGGAAAACACCCTCCGGTCGTTTCAGGGAACTGGTTACACCGCTCTGTCTGCTGGTTATTTGCCTTCCCCACAGCCCCCCTCACTCGTCCCCCCTCGCTGCCCCCTGTGTCACCCCCTGCGGGGGCTCAGCCCCGCTGCCACCTCAGTGGGGCGGCGATGGGCTCCGTGCCTGTCTCGCATCCCTCGGGTCACCCCCTGGCAGCCGGGGGAGGCACCGGCGATTTCCTTCAGCCGAGTGTCGAGGTCTGCGGCTTCGGGTGGATATCCCGGCTTTGATCCCCTCTCCCGGCCGCGGTTCCCTGTTGACACAGACAACCGCAGCCCTTCGTATCCGCGCTCATCAGCTCCCCGGGGGCGTTCTCGGGCGCCCACGATGCAGGTCCCGGTGTCTGCACGGGGGCCGAGCCCACGGCTCCACCTCTCCCGTCCCTCCGAGCTGCTCGGCACCGATTTGGGTTTGTGGATGGTGGCAGCCGTCCCAGACAAACCCACGGGGGATGGCGCTCTCCTTCCCGGGCAAGCACGTCTTTTGTTCCCCAGAAGGCCCAAAGCAGGAGGAGACCCAGCCCGAGCGGGCTGTGCGCGGGGAGCAGCAGCAGCGCTCCGTGCAGGACATGCCTCGCTTACCCCGCCACTCCTTCACGTGCATTAGAGGGTTTTTTTACTTGTGCTTTATTTTTTTTTTCCTCGTTCTTTTATCCTCCCAGCCCTTCTGGCAGGCTTTTGAATACACATAATGACTTGGAAGGTGCGGGGAAGGCTCTGGCAGCCGCGGGGCGGGAGCGCAGCCAAGGCGTGGGGCCGCGCCGTGGTTTCATCCCATTTGCAAACTATAAGGCGGCCTTTGAGCGGGGGGGCAGAGCGAGGAACATGTGCTAAACATCATGTCGGGGAGCTTAGCGCATTACAGGGAACAGCGGGCTGGCTACGGGCAAGTGGGAATGCTTTGGGATCTGTGCGAGGGAAGGGGAGGCGAGAGCAGTCCCGTTTGATTTAGGGCTGAGCGAGCAGCTCTGGCAAGGCAGGTACGAGGGGCTTCTCTGGGTCTTCCAGCCAACCAAGTGTCGGAGGGGCATCAATCAGAGAGCTCTGCCTGTGTCTGTCAAACCCTTGAGGAGAACTCGGCGCCTGAGGGCGCACACGAAGGAGCACAGACACAGGAGTGACACACAGGGTCCTTGGGGAAACAGAAACCCAGCCTCCAACCTGCAGCACATGCTGCGAGGCTGGGCTCCAAACCCTTCCCTCAGCCACCTGGGGTGGCACAGAGATGAGCTGCCCCTGCTCAGCACTGCTGTGTCCTCCAGGGCCTCACATGCCAGGTGCCTCCAACAGCTCCGCAGTGAGCGAGAGGCCACCTTGTCAGGCAGGTCTGTGAGCTTCCCTTCCTGCCACACAGAGCCCACGATATTTCTGTCCTGTGGTGGACCTTGGGTGCCCAGGCTGCTCTCACAACCAGAATACCTGCAGTACTGACAGACTCCATCCATCACTGTGCTCCCTGGGATGGGGGCACGGAAGGAAGAGTAAATTTTGGAGCTGGAGTTGGGGGTGCTGACGGACGAGATGGCCTGGGTCAGATGCCCTGGGATTTGAGAGCAAGGTTCAAAGCTCCAGTTAAAAAATGACATCTCCCCTTCAAAAGGATTCCAGTCTGCTTCTCACTTTCCCCACCCCATGTGGCAGGAGAGTGTGGTGTCTGGGCTGGGACAGTGGGCAGGGGGCTGATGACAGCTGTGGCCAGAGGAGAGTCCCAGGGTCCTGCAGAGGCAGAGGGGCTTCTCCAGACCTTTTTAAACTGAGCATCCGCAAAATGAGACGCTCAAATATCAGTTTTTGGAAAGAAAAAGGATCAAAGCAGCAGAAGGGAAGCTGAGTCTTTTGGTGGGTGGAGGAGGCTGTTCTCCCTGCTGAGGGAGGGGGAGCACAAGCTGCCTCCCACACCTCACTGTGACCACGGCTCCTGCTCGGCCTCACAGCACCCGCGGGGCGGGCAGTGGGACCAGCTCGGCCATCGGGGACAAACCTGGCTGCTTCCAGATCAGTAACAAAGGTGCAAAGCATGCATGGGGCCAGAGCCTCTCCCACGTGCTCCAGAGCCCAGCTGCACGCCGGGGATCTGGGCCTAGGGCTGGACATGGACCCTTTTATCTGGCCTGATAAACCTCCCTGGTGATGGTCCCTGTCACAGCGCAGAGGAGAGGGTCTCTGGTGGCATCTCAGTGGCTGTGACATTCCCTGCTACTGTCCCACCCCCCATGATGAGGTAGTAGCAGGTCCCACACGGACCAGCGCCACCAGGGCTGGAGAGAAGAAGGATGTGGATTACATGCTCCACCCCAGCACGTGAGAGAAGGGCTGGTACCCCAACCTGCCAGCCAAAGCTCATGGCTCCCCTGTTCCTGGTGGTACCAGCACAGCTCAGCGACCCTCTCCACACTTGGTAACCCTGCAGATAGAAATGTTCAATAGCTGGGAACCCAGCAGTGGCCGGGTGGTGACATCCATCACCCCACACAGGGAGAGCTCTAATTGAGACAGTGAATAACACACCTGACAAGTGTGGCACCAGCATTTCCCCTCTGTGTTCTCCCTGGGAGGCTGAGGCAGCAGTGCTGCCATCACTGCTTACCCACCCCTTTGGCTCTGCCAGGAAGCTCTGGCACTGCCCCCGTGCCAGCCTGGGTGGCAGGAGCTCAAATCAACACGGGCAGGGGGACACAGCCACCCCCTCTGCAGCAGCAGCTCGCCCTGCTCCACAGCTCTCTCACCTTCCCTTTTTCCATTTGTTTGTTCATTCCTGCTTTATTCTCCACAATTGTTCTTAATGGAAACAGCATCTCAGCAGAGCCACCCTGCAGGAAAGCTCGAGCACAGAGGGATTTTTGTAGATGGCTTTAATAAAAACATTGAAGGTCTGTTGTTGTTATAGTGCTGTGTGATCCATTAAGTCTATTAAATACAACAGAGGAAAACTGTGAAAAAAGCCAGAGGAGGCCATGATGTCACGAAAAACAAATGAGCTGGGGCTGCTTTCCTGCTCCTCTGCAGCTCCACGGCTCTGCCCTGTGCCTCGCTGGCCCTGCCAGTCAAGCATGGACCTGTGTTTGCTCGCCTCTCATCTGCCACGTGTGCAGGTATGTGTGTACTTGGATTCCCAGAAATGTGGGGTTTCTAGCTATTAATCCAGAGGATATTAAAGCCAAGGAGCCAGGAGATCTGCTCCTCCCTGAGTGGAGAGATTCCTCCACACCACATGTCAGCCCCCTGTGTGTGTGCAGGTGGCCCTGGGGACACGTGTGCTGCTGGAGGGGGTGTCCCACACCCAAACGAGGGCCTGGCTATCCCTCTGTGCCCCTTAAAACACTCTGTATCCCATGAAGCATCTCTGTGCCCCATAAAACCCTGCCCAGCTGCAGACAGCGATGGACCTGGTGATACGTGTCCCCCCTGTCACCTGCCACAGCTCAGGTGTCACTGCAGGCTCCAACCTGGAGCCCCAGCCACGCTGGAACCCAGCCCTGACTCCAGGACAGACACTCCATCCTGCTCAGTACCAAGTGGTGGGAAGAGGTGGAGGGAGATGCCCAGAGAGGGAAGTTTTCCTCACTGGAGAGCCTGGAGCTGGGCTGCCAGGAGGAGAGAAGGAAGATGAACTGGGATAACTGAGAGAAGGTGGGGGCATCATCACGTGGGATCGTCATGGTGTGGACTGTCATGGCATGGGATCATCTGGCACCTTACACAGAGTCCCAGCTCTCCCACACCACCTGGGCATCCCACCATCACAAAACCTCCTCAAATGACTGGACCTCCCTGAGCTCCATGTCTGATGTGCCCTCTGGCAAAGCCATGGGTGCCACCACCACCACTCACCCTGACACTGCAGCGATGATCTGGGAAGTACTTGGAGATCCTCTGCTTGAGAAGGATGTGGATTACATTTGTATTTAGCTCTTTATCTCCTGCATGTCTTTGTGCATCCTGGCTAGATCTCACTCTGATCCAATCCCTTATCCCTAGAAAAGGGATTTAAGGAAGGCTGAAGGCAGGAGGCAGGGAAACGGGGATGCTGCAGATCCGTGTTGTGCTGTTCACCCAGCGAGCAGGAGGAGAAGGTGCCTGTGGGTACATGCACGACCCAAAGGACAGAACCCAGCAGCTTCAGCACATGGCCAGTGTGCACACACCAGCCTGGGAAAGCCACCCAGAGGCACATCCTTGCACGAGCCCAAGGCAAAAGGTGGGCCAGGCTGGAGCCAGCCCCCCGTGGAAAGCCAGCCCGAGCCCCAGCAGTGCTGGGAGCACCACAGAGATCAGGCATTCCAGCAATTCCCTGCACAGACAGCACAGCATCATCCAGCTCTTCTGTTTATTTGCACAGGATCATTTTCTTGAGGCTCGAGAACCTTCTTCCTCTGGTCCCCCTTCCCTGGGGTTCTATAAAACGTTAACCCCTGGTCTCACAGAGGCAAACCAGAGCCCTCCCAGTGCCAGACTGGGAAACCAGGTGGGACCTGGACAGGCAGTGCCCAGGAGCCCCTGCAGAGGTGGGCACACTGTTTTAGAGCCTGGGCATGGTGAGCAGAGGGTCCTGCTGCTGCCATGTCCCTGGCCACCCTCCTGCAGCATCCCGTGCCCTGCACAGAGGTGCCCTGGCCCTGCTGCCCTGTCCCCATCCACCTCATCCCCCCTGCAGCAATGTCCTGGCCCTCCCAGTCACTCCCCAGGTTGTCAGAGCTGAACCCACCCTTGTCCCCCCCTGCCAGGACCCCCTGTGGCCCCACCAAAGACCTTTTGCTGATATTTCAGCTGTTAGACAAAAATACAGGCCCAGACCAAACGTATGCAGAGCTCAGGATGCTCCAGTCCCAGCCAGATGGACTTTCTCAAGGAAGAGCACAAGAAATAAGTCACGTGCAGGGGGATTTTATCCCCTGTGTATCCTCCCACGTTCTGCCAGGCTATGGTTTATGTACTCCTGGAGCTGCTTAATCACCCCTGCTGGATCTGCCTTCAAAGAAGATGCCTAATCCCTTCTGGAAACCTCCTAATACCTTTGGCTACTACCCTGCCTCATGGCCATGAATTACAGAGGAACTGGCCAGTCCTTCCTCAGCGTCAGAGCTTCTGGCCATTTGCCATCCATGGTGACTTCAGAAGGGATGGAGACTTCAAATAGGAGCCCCAGAAATGTTATCCCTGTGCATCCACTGCTCCAGCATCCACTATCAGCCACTGAATTGGTATTCAGTGGCTGTGGCACTGGGGAACCATAGACAATATTTGGGAGCAAAGCAGGGAAGGGCTCTGGGTGCAGCCTCTGGCACAGGAACAATGTGTAATTCTCCTGTTATTGTCCTAGTACACAAGGGAAACATCTATTTCCCAGGAAGTTGTGCCACAATGATTCACAAGTATCAGCCTGGGCTGTTCAAACTAAAAGAAGAAAAGCAAATCACAGAATCCCAGAATGGTTTGGATTGGATGTGACCTTAAAGCTCATCTCATTCCTCCCCCTGCCCTGGGCAGGGACACCTCCCACTATCCCAGGGGGCTCCAACCTGCCCTTGGACACTCCCAGGGATGGGGCAGCCACAGCTTCTCTGGGCACCCTGTGCCAGGGCCTGCCCACCCTCCCAGAGAAGAATTTGTCCCCACCATCTCATCTAATGCAGCTTGGCCAGGCTAATCCTCAGATTAGGACCTCTTAAACCACGAGGCTGTTCCTTTTCCTTCTTGGACAAAGTGCTGGTGTCTCTGCAGGGCTCTGCCTCAAAGCCAGAGCAGGAGATTCCACTGATTACAGAATTGGGTCTGAATAAAGAAGTCTGGTCTCAGAGTAGCAATATTCACAGCAATAGACTGCATTATACAATGTCCCATAATAAAAGATATTACAGCATTACCAGGAGACAGGAATGCAGAGGGAAGGAAGGAACAGACGTGATGGTGATAAATCAATCTGGAGAAGAAATAGCAACTGCAATATACTCTTTGTCTCCTTTTGTTTGAGGCTCTGATGGATGTTTTCAGGTTCAAATAATGGAGCTCACAGGAACCTGCTCATGCTCCTGCACTGAGATGAGTTTATTAAAGCACTCTGTAAACAGCCACTGCACCTCTCTGACAGCTGTTGGACAGATGTGCAGGATGCTGCCAGGCAGGAGGGGTGGCACTTCCAGGTGAGATAAGTCGTCCTAAAATTGCTCACAATGAGAATAATGTGGGATGTAAAGAAGCTGATAATAAAATTGATTCTAAAATCTGTGGATTAGGGAGGAAAGCACGAAAGAGGCAAGAAGGGACAGCGACTGCCCAGGGTGGGCAGCAAAAGGTGTTGGCTCGGGGGGGGGCTGGGGGGAAAAGCTCCCTCCAGGCTGCCCAAACACAGAGTGGGGCTCTTGGCAGTGGAGCAGAGAATGCTTCCCACCCCTGAGAATGTCTCACTGCTCTGGTTATAAGATCACTAAACTTTTGAGGCCTCCCTTCAGCAAGGGGCCTAATCACACATCTCATTTCCAACACTTAAGTGAGTCCATTGACTTCAATGATTTTCTTCAAAGGGAAAATGGAGACATTTCAGCCTCTGCATCAGCCCTGGGCTCTCCTCCCAGGGCTCCAAATTGACCACTCACTTTTATGTAGGGCTGGTTTTTTTTCCCTATCTTTGATGTTGTTAATTTACCACTCTTAGGACTTTTAACCAGAGAGAACAAGAGGGCTGCAATTATTTTTTTTTTTTTAAACACTGGAAATTAGGAGGAAAAAATGGTGACCTGTGACTCCATCCCAAGGTATGAGGTTGTCATTCCTCATAACATCTCCCAGAGTTTCACTCAGTCTGTCACACTGTTCTGGCCAGGAGTTTTAATATTGGCACAGAGGAAAATGATGGGATAACTGCCAGTGGTTGGAGCTACTCTCTTAAGTAACATTAATCCAGCATTTCTAGGATAATCCAGGTGGATTTATGGTTTCCTTGCACTGTTGTTGGGTGCAGCTTAAAGCCCAGAGTGCAGCAGGGCTGGTGGAGGTTTCACAGCCTCAGATGTCCCTTCTCTGCCAGACAAATGGGCATTTTGGGGACAGGCTGGGGACACACTGAGCCTAGCCCAGTGTCAGCAAGTTGACCCTGAGGTCTGGGATGGTCCCCCAGAGGCTCTGATGGGTAAGAGATGAACAGCCACGACTTTAACAGGCCTCAGCTTTTTCTTTTCGTTGTTTATCAAAGCCCAACATATCTTCCCATTCTAATGAGTCAGGAGAAAATAGGAATGGTTGCAGTGGCCCCTCGAGCCACCAGCAGCACTGGTGCCTGGCAGGGATCAGCAAGACAAGGAGCCAGAGCCCAGAGAACCTGGTCCCTGCTGCCCATGGGCTGTGCTGTGGTGGGACCCACGGGCCAGGCTTCCCCCGGGATGGGGAGGGAGCAGAGGGGGAAGAGATGGAAGGTGGAGCTGTGCCCCATGGCAGAGCCAGCCCAGAACACCCAGAGGATGGGGAGGGAGGAGTGACAGACCAGGGAACTCTGCCCATGGCAGGGCCAGCCTGGGGTCCCAGCAGGATCCAGGCTGCAGCAGGTGGGAGCTGCACACAGCTCCCCAGACACCTCAGCTCAGCGAGGGGGATGCCCCTCCAGCTGCCCTCTCAGAGGAGGGAAGGGATCCAGCCTGGCAGGGGTGGGTGCCCCAGGATCCTTTCCTTGTGTTCCTTCCATCCACCTCCCCTTCTCCTCTCTGCTCTGTCCTCTTCCTGTCCTTCCATCTCTGTTTCCACCATGATTTCCCCTCCCTGTCACCTCTGCACATGCCCTCCCCCGTTATCTCTGGGTACCAGGGTTGATTAGCCTCCGCTAATGAGCCCTGTTGGGCCGTGGTGTCTGCAGCCCGGCCCCGCAGCCCGGCTGGCTCACATGCTCCCGGGCAGCCTTTCTGCTCCGCTGCACTTGTTTATTACCCGTTCATTAGCTTTTTTACGTGGCTGGAGATCTGAGGCACTCACATGGCGAAGGAGGCTCGAAGTGACAGCGGGCAAAGGCGCTGCTAGTGAGATTATAGCTGCTGGCTGGGGCGGGGGGAGCCCCGAGAGGGCAAGGGGAGAGCACTGCCTTTGTGTGCCACTCAAAGGGCCCTGTCAGTGCGTGTCAGGCAGCCTCCCGGAAAAAGGGAACTTTCCAAAACCCCACAGAACTGGTTAAATTAACCCTTTCTCTGGTGGGTACCCACTGAGAGGCTCCAGGCAGGGGCAGGGAGATGCCCCATGGCAGGTCACACGGGTGCCCTGTGCTTAGCACCAACACTCCCCCCTTTATCAACAGGCTTATTTTTATCAAATCAGGACAGAAACCTGGAAATCTTGTAATAAGTGAAGTACACAATTATAATTCTACCATCAAAACGCTGCTGCTTGTCCTTTAGGCATCCCCAGGCTGGCTGTTCACACAGAGGGCACTGCAGAGCCCTTGGCACTGCCCAGTGACCCCCTTGGTCCCCATCTCTGCAGCCACCCAGCGTGGTCCCCTGCCTCTTTCCTGCCCTCATTCCTCTGAGGTTCTGTGAGAGAGGAGCAAGAGGGGATGCTGGACCAAGCCCCGTGTCTGGCTGGGTGCTCACTGCAGCTCCAGTGGCAGTGGGCATCAAGGGAGAACATTTACATTAAACCCAAATTATATTTAACTGAAGAGAAATACTGAATTCATGGAGCAGAGGAAATTGGGTGGTGAAGAGGCCAAATGGTCCTAGTTGGCTGCTCCACAGACATCCCTGGAAGTGTTCAAAAATGTGTGAATATGGCCTGGGAAGTGCTGGGGGAATGGTTGGCCTTGATGACCTCAGAGGCCTTTTCCAACCATCCAGACCCTGTGATTCCATGGCTCTACGGATGTCCAAGCTCCCTGTGGCCAGCCCAAGGAGAGCCAGCTGTGCTGCAGAGGTGGATCCATTAGGAGGGTTGAGGTCTGCAGCAGCTCCCATGGTCCTGTTGGCACTGGGAAAGAGCCTGGATGTGTTGCCCCGCTCCTGGGAAAGGGGCTCCCTGCCCCTGCTCAGGGGTGTTTACACTGAGCCCTGACAGATGAGTGTGGGCTGTGGGTGTTTATTCAGCACCTCCCAGAGGCCCCAGACAGCCCCCGAGCTCCTGGACACACTCCCCTCTCTGCTTCCAGCTGGGCTCCCGGGCTCAGAGCTCTGCCAGTGGGGCAGGACTGGCACAGGGATGGTGCTGCCCTCCAAACAGCCCCAGCTCATCCCTCCCCACCAAACGCTGCTGGCAGCAGCCCTGGGGGACCCTCGGGTGCCACCACTGCCTCCAAAGTCCTCAGTAACTACCAGCTGATGTACCTCCAACCCTGGCAAGGTGAGGGGAAGGAAGCCCTGGAGAGCTGGGAATATCCTGGATTCCACCACCAGCTTCTCCAATGGACCGTCCCCACAGGGCCAGTGTCACCCTGGAGCAGAGCAGGAGATACTGTTCCCCATGGCTGGCAGCTCTGCCCACGGCCCAGGGAGGCAGCATGGGTGATGGCTTAGAGGATATTTGGCATTGGGAGTGACAAAATCCTGCAGAAAAAAATGTCCCTGTGCTTTGAGCAAGTGCCATGTGGTGTGGCACAGTCTCACCTGGTGTGGTAGCTCATGGTCCTACAGGCTGCAGAAAGGCTGGATAAATGGGCTCAATCCAACAATGTGAGATTTAACAAGTCCAAGTGCCAGCTCCTACCCTTTGGCCACAAGAACCCCCTGCAGCACCACAGGCTGGGGACACAGTGGCTGGACAGTGGCAGAAAGGGACCTGGGGGTGCTGAGTGACAGGAGGCTGAGCAGGAGCCAGAGTGTGCCCGGGTGGGCAGGAAGGCCAGTGGCATCCTGGCCTGGATCAGGAGCCCCAGGAACAGAGGATGGGGCACGGGGGGCACTTCCCTTCCCCTGGCACGGCACGCCCCCACTGCCGGGCTGGAAGGGGGTTAATTGCTCCCCTCCACCCCCGGAGCGCCCAGGGGCACCCGCATGAGAGCGAGTCCCTTTCACAATTTGCATCATTCAGAAAGAAGCACATTTTTTCCCAGCTCGTAATGAATATTGCAAATTCCAAGGGCTGGAGGAGACGAGCCCTGCCAGGCCGGATTGTGCTCTGCAGAAACACTTTGTCACTTGCTGTTCCCATCACGGCGCTTTAACAGCCCGACAAAGTCGAGCTCATGATTCCGGACAGCGCATCTCTTAAAAGCCCGCCCGGCCTCGGCTCCGCTTTCAGGTCATGGAAATGCCACTGTCACTTCGATGTCAGAATGTCCCCAACACTTTGTCAATAGCGATGTGAAATGTCCCACTCAAGGGGAAGGGAGACAAAGGCAGCGGGGCGGCCGCTGCTCCCAGCGCCCCAGACAGCGCTGCCGGCCGCACAGAGCCCAGCAGGGCGGCCCCGACCAGGGGGCTCAGCATCGCTCAGCAAAGCTCAGCACCGCTCAGCATCTCTCAGGATCTCTCAGCATCGCTCAAAACCGCTCGGCACCGCTCAGCACGGCTCAGCACCGCTCAGCACCGCTCAGCATCGCTCAGCACCGCTCAGCACCGCTCAGCAAAGCTCAGCATCGCTCAGCAAAGCTCAGCATCGCTCAGCATCTCTCAGCATCTCTCAGCATCACTCAAAACCGCTCGGCACCGCTCAGCACCGCTCAGCATCGCTCAGCAAAGCTCAGCACCGCTCAGCACCCATTCGGGCACCACTCTGTGGTGGCATCCTCAAAAAAAATAGACAGGAAAAACCCTTAGGGTGCAGCACAGATCCGCATCACCCCACCAGGACATGGGCACAGTCCCACACGCACCCAGCACATCCCACACACACCCAGCACACACCCAGCACGCATCCAGCACACATCCAGCACACATCCAGCACACATCCAGCACACATCCAGCACACATCCAGCACACATCCAGCACACATCCAGCACACATCCAGCACACATCCAGCACACATCCAGCACACATCCAGCACACATCCAGCACACATCCAGCACACATCCAGCACACATCCAGCACACATCCAGCACACATCCAGCACACATCCAGCACACATCCAGCACACATCCAGCACACATCCAGCACACATCCAGCACACATCCAGCACACATCCAGCACACATCCAGCACACATCCAGCACACATCCAGCACACATCCAGCACACATCCAGCACACATCCAGCACACATCCAGCACACATCCAGCACACATCCAGCACACATCCAGCACACATCCAGTACCCCACCGTGACACAGTGGCACTGGGAAATGTGCCAGTCCGTGCGGGGACAGCCCAGACACCAGGGTGACAGGCAGCGTCCCGGAAAGCTGTTAATGCACAGACACGGCACACTAATTGCACGGGTGGGATACGGACACAACCACAGGGCAGAGCGTGAGCACGATACCAACCACACCCTCAGCCGGGGAGAACAATCTCTACCCCATTAGGGAGATTCCCAGGAAAGCCGGGACGGAGCTGGCAGCGCATGGGAGCTGTTCCATCAGCGCCTCCCTTTCACTGAGCCAAATAATGTCCTTCATCTCCGGAGGCAAGAGGCTTCTGCAAGGAGAAGGGATAGAGCTGCCGTCCCTCCTGGAAAGGTCAGGGATCACAGCCCAGGACCCGCTGGTGACAAGGACGGGGTGGCATCACCTGCTGTGCCCGCTCTGGGATGGGCATTCCCACCAGGTAACCCCGGTGACACCCGGGCAGTATTTACCAACGGCCCTAAATGTGTCCTTTTCTCTTTCACGGTGTCACAAGGTCACATTTGTGGCGAGTCCTGATAATAATCACTCTGCGTGTCTTGCCTGCTGTACTCACACAAAACACAGCAAATTCCAGAGCCCACTGAGCTCATGGGGACACACTTCCCACGTCTGGAAGATGCTCGTGGTTTGCCACTAATATTTACTACTCACGTCTATACATATTTAAACAAACCAGGGAAACGTTGGCCCAGTGAAACCAAAGGTTTTGCTTGATGAAGGAAATATGGGGAAAGACCCAAACCAAGGTGGGTTCATCCTCCTCTTCTTACCCAGTCTGCACACAGATCCCAGCCTGCTTTATACATCAGGGATGGAATGGGATACAGGCAGTTGACACCAACAATTGAAATATTATTATTATTCACTAGGAGTGACCTTTGCAATCTCTCTGTGCACGTCCCCCGGCAGCCTCTGGGCTGGGAACAAAACAAACACTAAAATTAAATTTATATTTAATCCCAGGTATTTTTGGCAGTGCTATGCACCACTGCTCCTTATTCCTCTGATCCATTTTGTGGCAATCACATCTCAGATATTTTAAACTCCTTCATCCAAGGAATGCTGTCTGGGGAAACAGGAGCCAGAGGAGTTCTCTCGAACCCTCAGTGTTTGATTCACAACCTGGGTTTGGGGTTTTTTTGGGTTTTCTTTTTTTTAGTTTTAAAACTGTCAGTGCAAAATGAAATTCAAAGGGAAGTAGCTTTAGTGGTGAAGAGTAAATAATTAGAAAGTAAAAAAAAAAAAAAATTCCAAATTTTTCAATACAATGAAGCAAGAGGGGACTTTGCCATTTCCACCCTGGCCAGGGGGGTGATGCCCACAGTCCCCAACCCTCCAGGAACGTCCTGACACAACGAGCCAGCAGCAAATCCTCATGATCTTTATATAAAAAGAAAATATTTCAAATAGTAAACTCCCCCCAGAATGAAATTTTAGGCAGCTTCTGTTTGCAAGAACATCCACAACCCCATGGCCTTTCCAGCACTGCCAGGGGAGCTGCACTGGTGTGGGACAGAGCACCTCCTGAACAGCTATTTGTTGGATCACCCAAAACATTACTTGGAGATATTTTCATTTCTTACAGTGGGATTCATAGTAAAATTCTTCATTTCAAATTTAATACAATCAAATTAAGGAAGAAACAGGAATATTGGTTGCCTGTTTTTTTGATTTTTTATTATTAAAAGAGAACGTAGACAAAGAGTAATAACTATGCACAGCCTCATGTAAAAAGCCCTCAATGTTTCATCTCGATTCTCTTAGATTGAAATCAAACCAAGACAGTTTGTGCAGCACAAAGGCAGTGCTGGGGCTCTTGGGTTGGAAAAGGGCCCACGTGGGTTCCCAGCAGCAGGACTGTCCCCACCTGCTCCTGTGCTTTGTGGGGTTTTTCCCCCCGTACTTGTGTAAGTACAAAAAGCACAAAAGGACCATAAGAATGTCCCTGCCACCCTCCGTGGGTAGGACACGGGCAGAACACGGCAAACGTGGACAGCAATAGCTGTAACCATTGGAGGTGGCACGGAAACACAGAGCCCGTGTTCATGCTCAGGGTCCTGATGTACGGGGGGATCCACAGATCCACAGCGGGAGCTGCTGCATCCTTGGCAGCCCAGAGCCCCTGGCCACAGCCCCTGCCCCCCGAGCCCCCTCTGCTCCACAGCCGCTGCTCCTGCAGCACAAGTGGGTCAGCGGGGGGGTCCCGGTGCCCCCCTGGCATGATGGGCAGCGATGAGGGTCCTCTGTGCCCGCCGGGCACTGTCAGGAGCCACCGCTCCCGAGCCGGGGCTGAGCTCCCCGGGGGTCACCCCCTGCCCTGGGGGGGTGGGGTGCTCTGCTCCCACCGGCGGGGGGCTGTGATATCAAATCAGGGCACAGCCCGAGCCCTTCGCTCGTCCCCGTGGCCAGCGGCGTCAATTCTCCAGTCGGGTGTTTGCCAACCATTCATCTCCTGTTTCAGCTCGTTATCGCTGCACTGTTCTGGGTGGGAGAATTTGGGTCAGTGGGTTTCAAAGCCATTCCTAGAGATGCCACAGCACATATTCAGCGTTTGGCATTCTGTGTGGGACCTGCCAGCCATGCCCGTGCCTGCCTCTCTGCATCCCTCAGCTCCAGGCGGGTGTCACAGAGTGTTGGGGGGTTTCAGGGAGCCCCAGGGAGTGGGTGGGGAGAGGGCTGCAAGGGACAGACAGAGTTGAGATGTTTCCAGTCTCCTCCTGTTTTCTTTTGCACAAGGCTGAATATTTTATCTGGCTTCTTATATTGTCCCTGAACTTAAAAATAGCCGAGTTCCTTCCTGGTGGAACGGAGCAGTTTGCTTTTTCTAGATTTTTAACGCAGATTTCTCCTTTCCCTCACACGCAGTAATTGCTCCTGGAGACAGGAGGGTGAGGGGAGGGGGCCTGGCACTGCAGCCACACTCCCCTGCACCCTGCACTGCCATGGCTGGGCCCACGCTGCAGGGACATGGCAGCTCTGGGCACGAACGTGTCTCCCATCCCTCTTGGTTTGGCTCTTGCCCCAAGTGCTTGCCAAGTGCTGCACACTCTGCTCTCCAGCCCTGCAGCTTTGGGAGGCACTGATGGGTGAGGACACTGATGGGAGCCCTGGGAGGGCCCATACTTGATGCCACCCCAGTAACTGGAGGAGACACTTGCCAGGCTCAGTCACCCTCTTGCCGGCCACACACACACAGCCACTGCCAGAGCTGCTCTGACATTTCCTGTCCCAGCGTTTATTTTAAAGGAATGCAACATTCCAGATGTGCAAAAGCCCTCTCCTGAGCTGGGGATACTGGGAGCCCGGGCCGCAGGGACACCTGTAACAGGCAGAGCATCCCCATTCCTCGGAACTCTGAAGTCCTGCCACATCCCGTGCACAGTGGGATGGAGCAGGTGGCGCCGGGAGGAAAGTGCAGCAGCTCCACATCTCCCTTAGCTGCTGCCTGGGCATCGCATAAAGTGACACGAGGGGTCCATGCCCCCTTGCTGAGTTTTTCCCTACACACATCTTGACCCAAATTCAGAATTTTCCCCTTCCCATATAGCCAAAGGAGCAGCAGCTCCCGCCTGGGAGCCGAGGGCACCGGGTCCCTCTCCTTGGCAGGGATGATGGGCGAGCTGGGCCACTGTGTGTGGCACCTCAGAGCCCTGGAATCGCAGCCAGTCCCCTCCCCGGCTCTCTTCCCTGTGGGGGATTTTCCTCCCGTTTTCCTGGAGTGTTGGACACGCGGGGACCCGAGTCCCATGAGCTCCTGGGCTGGCGTGGCTGGCTCCCGGGGGGCTCACAGAGCTCCTCGGACGCGCTGCGCGTGGTGAACTTTTCCCTCCCCCCGGCTCCCATGTCCTCCCCAGTCTCTCCACCACACGGACACAGCTGAGCAGCTACTAGATATTCAGAGCCGTGAAGGTTGATAAACAAAAGTGAGATAGGACATGGCACCAGAAAGACCTCAGCTAATGGAATTTTTAAGCTACTTAATTTGGGGTCTTGTCAACCTTGACAGCAACCCTTTAATAAATGATGTGTTGTAATTCCCACCCAGTTCCCTGGGTGCGGGGACCAGTGCGGGGAGGGGGGCGGGATGTGACGGCTGGAGAAACCCCCACAGGCGGCACACGGGCTGGTGGTGCCCAGCGGGGACACTGGGCCGCTGAGCCGCAGCTCTCCCAGTGCTGCCCAGTGCAGCTGCGAAGGGACTGGGGACTGGGATGGGGGGACGGGGGCTGGGCAGGGGGTGGCTGGGCTGTGCAGCCGCTGATAAGGGACCCCAGCGCTGCCGCTGCTCTGCGCGGGGTCCGCAGCGCCCACGGACCCCCGAGGAGGAGGAGGGTGCTGAATCCTCCCCACGCCTCAACCTCTGCGGCTTCGCTCCGGAAAAATCCCGCTGGCAGCTCTCGGTGCCAAGGCGTGCGAGTGCCACCCAGTGTCTGCGCGGGGGGACCCCGCGGGGGCACAGCCCGGGTGGGGGCTGGGGCAGCGGGCAGCACCCTCAGGATGCGATCCGGCAGCGTCCCCTCAGTGTCCCCGCAGAGCCCCCTCTGAGCCCAGAAAAGCGGCGAGAAAACCCCCAGGCTGCAGTGCCCCCCAAATCCGGCAGACAGCCAGCACGGGGGGCAGGGGGGCTGTGGGCAGAGCCCCCCAGCACGGCAGGGGGAAGGCACAGCCCCGCAGCCCGCGGGATGCAGCAAAGGCCCCCGAGCCCTCTGCCCGCAGGAAGGGGGTCGTGGCTGGGGGAGCACCGTGGGAAGCCCTGAGCCCCGGGACAGCGGCCCTGGGAGGAACAAGGCTGGAGGGCTCGGGAGCCCCTCGCAGCAGGCTCTGCTCCCGGCGGGATGCGGGCAGGGCACACGTTTGTTGGGAAATATTTAGCGGAGGGTTTAAGAGGTTCTGACCTGTTCCTCATCATTTGGCTGTGGTAGCTGAATTTGGTTCTGGAGTTGCTCTGCTCCACACCCTGGCTGCTGCCACCTCTAGAAGCCCTTTCTCCCCTCATGCCTGGGTGTACCAGCCTGTGGGCTGCAGCACATCTGTCACACATCGGGCTCACATCTGTCACACATCGGGCTCACATCTGTCACACACCAACCTGCCCGTGCTCAGCACCGCAGCCAAGCAGGACCGGCCCGGGCTGGAGGTGGTGGCTCAGTGACACCCATCCCCTCACAACCCTGCCAGCTCCTGGGGGACACTCTTGTTTGGGCTCCTAAAGGCTCTCTGGGGAATGACTCAGTTCAGTTTAAGAAGGTGAAGTAAAAAAGAGTAAAGATAAAAGCAGGAGGTGCAGCAGACTCGCTGGCCATTCCCCATGGTTGTCCCAGGAATGGAGGTGGAAGCAGCAAGGGGGGTAGAAAACAGCACTTGCTGCTTGTGAAGGGCAGCCACAAGTGCTGTCCCAGCCAGAGCACAGAGATGAGCCTGGAATGCTGTGGGTGGGAAGTGGCAGCAGAATCCACATGCGCTGAAGGTGCTGAGCCTGGTGGAGAGGCAAAGAAAGTGCGAGGAAGAAAGTGTCCAGGCTGGGAAAGAGCCAGATGGCAGCAGCAGGGAGCAGATGGGAGATGGAAAACAACCTGTGCAGTTCAGAGCATCGGGGCCCTGGTCCCATGGCTGGGTGGAGGGACATCCCACAGCCCCAGGAGCCCGGGAGCTGCCGGGGACACGGGGCTGGAGAGGAACCTGCCTGTGGCTGGCGAGGGTTCAAAGGGTCTCCTGCCCACAGCTCCAGGCTCCTGCAGCACCTCCAGCTCCAGCAGCTGCCCTGCTCTCGTCTGCTGGCAGGTGGCTGTCCTTGGAAAGCCTCTTCCCTTTGCACAGTAAAGTGTTTAAAGTGACAATTTCTGAGGAAATGGCCTTGTCACCCCAAAACTCAGCCATCACCTTGCAGAGAGCTCCATTCCCATAAAACAGAGAACCCACAAGGAAAAGAGTGTCTGATATCCTGGGAATGGTACTAAGGAATGGCACCATCCCTCTGCTCCAGCTCTGGGCTGCAGGATGCAAAGCTGCCACTTGTGTTGGCTCATGCAGGGCCTTTAATCCTGAGGCAAAAATTCTCCAGCTAGGAACAGGGAGTGAAATTAGCTGAAAATCCCACCTAGGTGTGAGAGGGCAGGAATCACATTTTAAAGTAAATTTTTCATTCCCCAAGTCACTCCTGCTGCCTCTAGAAACGTGTGCAGGAGGGCCTGGTCCTGTGAGAAGCTGATGAAGAGCCAGAGGACTGGGTGGGATCAGCAGCACCAGGACTCAAGCCAGGCCAAGGGGCTTGGGCTCCTGAGCCAGATGGCTCCGAAAGCCACGGCTAGAGATCCTGCCTGGAGCCTCTGTGGCCAGCTGAGCCGAGCATCCACCTGCCCCCCTGGGGCTTTAGAGCCAATGAAATTAATTTTTTAAGAGTCTCTCTATGATCTTCAGTCTCGGGTGCTTGGCTGAGCAGTCAGATGATCTTCAGCCTCTCGGCCCCACATCCAGGGCAGGGAGAGGTGGGGGAAAGGGAGCTCCAGAGCCCCACTCCCGGCGTTTGCCTTGGGACCCTCCGTCCCAGATGTGTTCTCTGGGACCCTCCGTCCCAGATGTGTTCTCTGGGACCCTCACTCCCAGATGTGTTCTCTGGGACCCTCCGTCCCAGATGTGTTCTCTGGGACCCTCACTCTCACGTGTGTTCTCTGGGACCCTCACTCCCAGATGTGTTCTCTGGGACCCTCACTCCCACGTGTGTTCTCTGGGACCCTCACTCCCAGATGTGTTCTCTGGGACCCTCACTCCCAGATGTGTTCTCTGGGACCCTCACTCCCAGATGTGTTCTCTGGGACCCTCACTCCCACGTGTGCTCTCTGGGACCCTCACTCCCAGAGGTGTTCTCTGGGACCCTCACTCCCACGTGTGCTCTCTGGGACCCTCACTCCCACGTGTGTTCTCTGGGACCCTCACTCCCAGATGTGTTCTCTGGGACCCTCACTCCCAGATGTGTTCTCTGGGACCCTCACTCCCAGAGTTCGCTTTGCAATCAGCAGCAGCTTTCCCCCCGTCCCACTGTTTGACGGGAGGGTCCCAGAGACGCCCGACGGGCGCGGCCCATCCCAGGGGAGGGGGGACAGTCCCGTCTCCACGTGCAGAGGGGGCGTGCCAGGCTCCTCTGCCCTGTCGCGACAGGAGCCCCGGGAGGCTGCGCCCGGGCACGGCGCTGTCCGTCCCGGGTGCCCGGACAGACGGACAGCTCGCTGGGAACCACCAGCCCCTCTGTTCCCAGCTGCAGCGGGTCAGGGTGCCAGGGAAGAAACACTCCGCCAGCCCAAGCAATTACTCGGGATTTTATCATTCAAAACTAAAACCAGAGCCTATAAATAACCAGGATCTCTGTCTTAATAGCTGCAGTTCAGCGTATTTTTAATTATCATTTTATGAATGGGTTCATTAGAGGATATTTAAATACCACGTTAGCCGTGCTGGTAATGAGGCAGCATTGTTACAGGCCAGGGCTGGCCATATATTACCCTGCTATATACATATGCTTCGACATCACTTTTAAAAATTAGCTATTTCAAGCGTAAAATTATAATTGGTTTGTCTAATAAAAGGATAAATAAATATCTATTTAACTTCATTACTGTCAAAGGCAGGAGGCTTTTCTCCATTGTCTCCTTAGGGTTTTATGGCAGAAAAGCTAATTAGCTGTAATTGGGTGGATCCAAGGAAAGGGAGGCAGGGGCAGCAGCAGCGCTGGCTGGGAATGGGGCACTGGTGCCTTTCCCGGACTGGTGCCTTGGTCTCTGTGGGCACAGGAGCCCCACTGGCACCACAGGCAGGCTCTGCCCCAGTGCCCAGCTCGGGGGGCTTCACTGGGGCAGATGCCCATGCAGAGGGGCAGGACCAGCCACTGGTTTCCCAGGTCGCTCTGGGGTCCACGTGTGGTCTATTGTGTTCTGATGGTCCCTCTGCCAAACGTCCCTCCATCAGGCCTTGCCCTGGCCACGCCAGGGCTGTGTGCAGCCTTCTCTGCCTGTCTGCAGCCTCTGGAGGTCCTGGGGGGTTTGCTGCCCCCACTCACATCACCTCCCCTCTCCAACCACTCACCTCGGCCAACAGCCGCTTTCTGCCCAGTACAGGCACCAGCCGAGGCCCTGCGGGCAGCACAAGGGACGAAAATGTCTTTTTTGTACAGTTCCTGACCCAGAGGAGTTGCCATGAGCTCCGATGACCCCTCACTCAGCTCAGGCTGGGGCACAGCCCCTCCCAGCTCCCCCGCTGCCGATCCCGTGGGACGTGTCCTGCCTGTGGCAAGGGCTGGGACGAGATGGTCTGGGAGGTCACTCCCACCCCAAACCATTCTGTGGTTCTGTTCCACCCCTTCCCCTCTCTTCCCCAGCTCGTAGCCCCGGCTCCTCCAGGCTGGCCCTGGGGAGAAGGGTGGAGCCCTGTAGGGTGGCAGAGGGTGTCACCCTCAGCGATGCCTTGAGAGCGCTTGCAAACCTCCTTTGCATAATGATTTGACACGAGGAGAGAGAGAGGAGCGGGCCTGACACTGGTAGCGAATCTCCACGCTGCCATCAGCATCTTCCCTTTTATAATTCTTTAAAGCAAGAGGCAGAGATGGAATGTAATCATTGCCCGTCCGCCCCTAATGACGCGCTGGGGGGGCAGAGCCTGTGCGGGGGCATGAGCACAGGGGACGTGGTCTGGGTTTGCTCATCAGTTCTGCTTGTTGAGCGCGTCCAGGGCTGGAAGAAACACCAGCAGACAGTGTGGAAAATTAATTTTTAATGCCTTTTATTTGTGCTTAAGCCATTCTGAGAGAATGAAATAATCCCTGTTTAGGCAGAGTGGTTAAGGTCTCGCAGGGCTGTCAGGAGGCTGAGTCACTCCCCCGGCCAAAAGGGTCCAAATGTGTCTTCCCGGTCTGGAATTCTCAGGAGCTCGATCTCCCCCACACTCCCCAAGGTCCTGCAGCTTCTTCCTGCACGGGCAGTTCAAACAGAAAGTTTTCCTCCCCCAAAAAAGAGCAGAGTCTCGTATCGCCCCTTCCAGCCTCTGTCACAGAGTGTCACCACTGCCCCCACCCAGCCCAGTGGCAGCGGCACTGGGTGATGCAGATCCCACTGCGAGCAGGACTCAACTTCCACAGGGACATCTCAGCCAGGAAGCTGGGTTTAGTTCCACGTTAAAAATTATTGTATCAGTGAGAATTACTGCTCAGCGAGAGCCGAGGGCTGTGCCAGAATTAGAGCTCCAGAGAATGAAAATCTTATCCTGGCACGAGAGGGGAGAGCCAGACCCGGACAGTGACTCCTGTTGTTCCTGGAATGTGTTCCCTGCTGCATCCACTTGCCTTTCAGCTCATGTATTAAGCACTAATATTCTCCACCCAATTCTAATGAATTTTATTTCTACATGCTCTTATACATATGGATGTTGCCCACACACAAGTGTATCCCTGCACGATGTACGGGTGTGGGCTCAGCACACACCTGCCCTGGACGCCTGAGCCATCGCTCTCATCTCAGAGACACAGCAGGGGAAGAACAATGTCCCCCCCTGCCCTGACATCTCACTGTGTGCCCACCTCTGCCCTGCCCACATTCCCTGTATCTCCTGGCTTTGGACACTCATTCCTGGGTGCCAGAGGAGGTGGAGATCTCTCCCCAGGAGGAAGGAAGCTCCAAAGAGCCTTTTCACACGATGAATTTTAACATTTCTCTCCACATCCAGCCCAAGCACAAATCCCTTCAAAGCCCCAGCCCAGTGCAGCAGAACTAATTTGAAATGTCACCGAGGTCAAGCCCTGCTTCCCCAGCCATTAACCTGCCTCTCAAGTCCACATGTCTTATTTATTTACATAGTCACATATTTATTTAAGCCTCCAGTGATCCCTGCTCCGGGCAGGGACGGGGTTTGTGGAGCTGGGAGTTTCCTGCCTGCAGGGCCTGGAGATGCTGCTGCCATGGGGACTTTTCTGGGGGGCTCCACATTCAGAGCACGGTGGGGAGGATGAGAAAGGGGGATCTTCAGAGAACTGGTTGTTCCACCCCAGCTTTTCTAGTTGTGCTTTTATTTGATCCGTTCCAGTACAGATACAGAAGGCTCAGCTTCTCTCCAGGCAGATCTTCCCCAGGCCCAAACCAAGGTGACTGTGCGCCAGTCAGTGATGCTGATTCCCAGGAGCTCTGTCCCGTGTTTCAGCCTTTGCTTCTGCTCCCAAGCAGAGGGTGTAGGGACTTTGGGAATGCTCCTGCAGGTGCATTTGCTGCAGTAACTCGATCCTACCCCTGCTTTATTTCTGGCTTCTCAGCCACCATGACCGACCAGGAGACCTGGAGAACATCTGGACCAAACTCCACCTGATCTCTGTCACTGTCCTTGGCATTGCTGCCCCTTTGTGCTGCCTGTGGGCAAAGCCACAATCCTCTTTTCCCTTCCCTTTCTTGCTCTGCCCCTCAAAGCCCTCTTGGTAGCCCCTCACAAGCTCTGCTCCCCAGGGATATGGTCCCTGTTCCCTCTGGACCGATGCCACTGGCACAGGTGAGCCAGCCTGACCTACTGGGCACAGGACACACCAGCATTACCAGTACAGGCATCAGGCTCCCGAGAGCACCAGGATCTTCCTACGTGTTTTTCCACTGGGATGTGCCAATTAAGAGATTAAAACCTCCTGCTGAGACACGCCTGGGACCAGCTGTGACTGCTGATGTGTGAGTGGGTGCAGAGCGGGTCCCTGGGAAAGGCAGACCCAGGCAGATATTGAGGTTACTGGGGAGGAGGAAGGCTGGAATGGGAGTGGAATGGTCTGGCTGAGACAGCCTGGGCAGGACTGGAGCATCCCTGACCCTGAGCTCCATCCCACTGGAACTGCTCTGCTCCCCTCCCCTGCCTGGATTCCAGCAGGTGCTTTGTAGAGGAGGCAGAGATGGGCTGTTCTCCATCCCCCCTGCCCCTGGATCCCCAGGGTCCAGCAGGCTGGGCCAGCACATCACCCAGAAGGCTGACCCCCCCTCCCCTCCTACTGGGCAGCAGCCTTGTGAACACGGGTTAACCTTTCTTTTTTTTAAATCCCTGTTCTCATTGCTCCCTCGCATGTTTAATTCCAGGCTATGGAGCTGACTAGCCTGTGGTTAAAAAAAATAATATTTTGAAATACCTGGCAGGGAATTAAAGGAATTTGGAGTAACTTGAAATTAGCAGGATGATGTGAGACAGATGTGAAGGCGGGAAGAAGTGCTTGCTTGCTGTGTCTCCTCTCTGCTGTTGTTTAAAAGACATTAATTTGATGCTTTTTTTCTTAAAAAGAGGCACCTTTAGGTCAAGATAATGAAATCCTATTGCTCTCTTAAGATATTCCAGCATCTTCTCTTGCTTTCTTCCTCTTTCAGTTCCCCTGATCCACAGGACCAGTGGCTTGGATCTGGTTCCCAGAGCCTGGGCTGTCCCTCCAGGGTGCTCAGGTAGGGAGGGCAGTGGGAGTCTGGGGCAGCGTGGTCTGAGCCACTGCTCCAGTGACACTGAATGCTTTGGAGTCCTGGGCTGGAGATGTGCAGGAGCTGATCCAAAAAGCCAAGTGCTGCTCCAGTGTTCCCACAAGTTGATGAGAGTCTCAGTGTCTGATCTCTGGCAATCACTTCCCCTCCCCATCGCTCTGCCAGAGGTGGATGCCTGTGCTGCTGGGATGTGTGAGCTCCAGGGGTTGCCCCCACCCCAGCCTTGTTGCCAAAGGGGTGGCACTGCTGTGGGCTCGAGGCAGGGCTGGGGAGGGAGCTGATGCTCCTGGATGCCCAGCTCAGGGAAGGTTTTTATTTGAGTACAATAACCCATGAACTGTTCACTCTCCCTCCACCAAATCAAAGAAAACAAGCCAACCTCTCAGGGGACGTGGATGCAGGGAGGAGCACGTGGGGAACAGGGTGAGTTATTGGTTACCCAAAGCAGAAGACTGGACAATTCCTCCTCACAAGTGCTGGTGTCCAGAGCCCTGATGTGGGAGATGGATTCCCAAAATCAACCACTGCTCAGGCACTATCAAGGCAGAGGGGCTGAGCACTCAGTGCCAGGTGGGATGCTCCTGCCTGGAGAAGGGAGCAGGAGGGCAGGAAGAACCCTTTCTGAGGGTACTGAAGCCTCTGGAATTCTTCCCTCGTGGAATAAGCAGCAGGAGATGGTTAAGAGGAACCAGGTTAACAGTTGGACTCGATGATCTCAAAGGTCTTTTCCAACCCAAATGATTCAATGACAAGGAAAGGCACATCCCTAAGTCTGCTCTTTGTTTTCCATCACTAAAGCTCTGGATGGATTTTGGTCTCTCAGCATCAATTATTGCTTTGCCAGCCTGGACATGGGAGCAATGGACACATGATGAAGGACACATAAAAATGACTCTGAAGTGCCCATTAGGCCATGGAGGGCTCCCTTTTCTTTCTTCCCTGCCTGGAGGTGGGTGAGGAACAGCACGACCCCAGCGTGCTCAGGGACAAGCCAGGCAGCCCCAGGCAGGAAGGAACACACAACCCCCTCACTGTGAGCTGGATGCAGATGTGACAAGTGGAGGAGACACGTGACATCACCCTCGTGTCCCTCTGAAGTGCAAACCCCAGTGTGGAGCTGACATTGGTGGGGGCTGCGGGGTGGGACAGCCCTGCTGCCACAGACACCCACTGGCTGCTGACAGGGCAGGGGGCATTTGTGTCCTTGATCCAGGAGGCGACTCCTGGGGCCCTGATGTGCCCAGTGACCACCAGGGTGGCACCGAGGGGCTGCTCAGGGGGACCACAGTGCCCAGATGCTGCAGGTGGGGTGGGCAGTGGAGAGGGGACAAAAGGGGACTTGTTTGAAGGGAGGAGACTCCAAACAGTGCCTTAAATCACCTCTTGTGCTACTCACAGCTCAGATGGCATTGGAAGCAAATACCAACCCATGAATGCTGCTTTATTTTTCCCTTGGAAAAGTAAAATCCCTGCCTGTGGAGCCAGAGATCCCAGAGATAGCAGGAGAGTCGACTTTGCTCCCAATGGGAACGAGCTGTTCTCCAGATAACTTCAAAAATAACAATGACAGATGATCTTGGCCATTCCTAGGAGATCAGGGCAGGTTCTCACTTATCCCTTTGAAGTATCCTACTGCTCACTTGTCCTGTCCCTGCAGGGGAGGCACAGGAGGTGGCTGCAGTGGCTGTGGTGGCAGAAGGAGCACGACTCCAAAGTGGAGCCAAGGGAAGAAGCTGCTGCACAGGGGATGCTTCCACCATCCTTGTTGGACATCTGCCCGTTTGGCTGCTGCCCTTCCTCCACCTCCTCCCAAGGAAGGAAGGGGTCAGGCTGCTCCCAGTGTCGCCTCTCCAGTGTTTTGTGGAGGGATGTAAAGGTGGGGGAGCTGCTGTGTCTGTGGGCAGGCTGCAGCAGTTCTGTGCTCTCCCCTCGGGGTCCTGCTCCTCCTGTGAGTGCAGGTACTGCCTGAACGGTGCCTCGGGGCTCCTGTGCTGCCAGTCTCATCCTGCTGTGGTCTCACTGGCTGCGAGGGGTGAGGCTCAGGGCTGAGATTGGCAGCAACGAGCCTCACCCCGCACTCACTGTGCAAAGGAGCCCTTCCCACGTATTCCTGCAGCCACATGTATGTGAGTTGGTATATAGATCTAGGTATATGTTTGTAAAAGTGTTCTGCAGAAGCCAATACTTGATCCAGCACAACCTCCAATGCTAACCACAACAAATAGGAAAGGGAAATAAATGGGAATAAATGGGAAATGGCTGTCAATAAAGAGGGGTTGTGGTGCTGGTGGGGTGCACAAGGTGGTGAGCAGTGGGGCTCCACACTCCAACCCCCTCCAGTTCACCCCTTCCCCAGCCCACAGCGCCCCAGGGCTGTCCCACTGCTCCTTCTGCAGCTCTTGCCAGGCCTGTAGCCCCCAGCCCCCACCCAGCCCCTGCCCCAGGGCAAGTGGGATGTGCCAGCAACCCTTCCTATGGACATGGCAGTGAGGGGAAGGGTGGCCAAGTGCTGCTGGGGGGGCTGAAACCACTCAGTGGGTGCCCCAAGGGCCCTGCTGCCGTGACCTATAGCCATCACCCCACGATTCCTGCAGACTCTCTGGGGATTTGTGGAGGACAGCTCAGCTGGGATTACCTTGGCTGCCCAGCCACACAGACCCAGTGCCACAAGACTGCACCACATCATTCTGGTTAGACAAAGGGAGGGTGTGTGGCATCTACTGCTCAACCATGGCAAGATGGGGAGGGAACTGAGCCTTGGCTGAGCCCTGGCTTGGCTGAGCCATGGGCAGAGGGAGATGTGGGGCAGACACCCCACTTTGTTAGTGGGCAGTAGGCACAAATCCTTTTAGAACTCCTGCCTCTCCCCTGCTAACACAGCACAACCAGTGCCTTCCACTTTTTCCCGTTTCAGGCCCATAAAACAGGTGCTGACAGAATTATTTGACAGGCTGGAGGCAGCAGCCTGGGGCTGACTGGGTGGCCCCACGATGCTGGGCTGTCCTGCCCCACATCCCACATGGCTCCCACAGCCCTGGGATGCCAGGCTGTCCTGCCCCACATCCCACATGGCTCCCACAGCCCTGGGATGCCAGGCTGTCCTGCCCCACATCCCACATGGCTCCCATGGCCTCACAGCTCCCCTCTTAAGGAGCACAAGGAACAGGTGCCTTGCTCTGCAATGGAGGGATGTGTGATTTCACCAAACAGCAGCTTGTCACCAGCCAGGCTGTTAAAATTCCCTTGAAAAATGAGGGATTCATGGCAAATTACTATTTATAGCACAGTGTTGTGGTATTATGGCTTAACCACAACTCATCCCCCTGTAGCTGCTCCCTCCCTGTGTCCCACTGTCCTTAGGATGTGCTCAGTCCTTCTGCTTGAGAAGGGGACAAGGATGAGGATGGGAAAGGAGAAGGAAATGGGATGGGGACCACCCATGCCACGACTCACTGGTTCCAAGTGTCAGCAGGAGCCACATGTCAGTCCTACCCCTTCCCCAGAGCTTCATTTTGGAGGAGTGAGGACAGAGGATGCAGGGTGGGACCTGCAGGGGCTGAGGTGCCTTTACCTGGCTGTCACCATTCATCCCTTCCCACCATCAGGGAGGGGCAGTTACAGGGCTGCTGAAGGGAGGAGCATCAGAAGGGGAGCAGATCCTTTGGAGGTCTCAGAGCAAGGCAGGAATAAGAGGCACTTGTGGAAATTCAGCATCTCAATTCATATATTTGACCACACCAATCCTTAACAAAAGAAAACCCAAGCTCATTACACAGAAACATCAAACCAGCCAAGATAATTATCTCTAATTAGTGCTAATTTAAAAGCGAGGTCTGTTCTAGAGCTGAATTGTTGCATATTTCATTAGTTCATTAGATGCTGAGCAGACAATGCAGATAAGAGGATCAGTTGACTGGGATGATATAAATTTCATCCTCCCTTCAGTAGAAAGAGCTTGGGGGTTCATGTTCACAGCACACACCATGCACTGGGCCAGCGAGCCCAGACAACCCCCAGATCTGGGAAGGTTCATGGAATGCTGCATTAGCTTTGCAGAAATAAAACAAAACAAACAAACAAAAAAAGACAAAGCTAAGGGAGTAGTTTGTCAGTCAGTCTTGTCATCTTGCTGTCTCTGCAAATATCAATCAAATTATTCAATCAAATTATGGAGAGGAGAAATACTGGGCCCTTCCTGGAAAGGAAGAAGCCACCAAAGTGGGAGGGAGCTGCAGTGGGGCTGTGCCCTGGGCTCCCCCATCCTCCTGCAGGCGCTGGGAGGGGCAGAGTGACATCCCGGGGGGGACTGTACCCCGTGTCACTTCAGAGAACCCTCACCACTTCTCCCATCTCTTCTCCACCCCTTTTCTCTTCTCCATCCCACGAACAGTGGGGTTTTTCTAATGCAGCAGAGTTGGGCATCCTCTTGTGGAACAGCCACGAGTTCCAGCTCTGCCCTGAAGAGCCTCTGGAGGAGCTGCTGCCGTGTCCACATCTGTCCCTTCCAGCTGCAGCACAGGAGCTCCTGGTTCAGCTCACATCCCTGACCTCCTTACCTCCTGCCCCAACCCTGCCTGGCCCAGAGAAGCTGTGACTTAGGAGATGAAGAGCAGAAATGGGCACTTAGGTGGTGGTGTTTGAGCAGGAATGAAGGATTTGGCTTTCAGATCCATTTCAAGACTGCAGGAAAATAACCCTTCCATGGGCAAGATCCTGGTGAGAGAGGAACAGCCCTTCCCCACATACTGCAGGGGTTTAATCAGGTTAACCTGGACTCATGTTTGAGCTGCCACTGCTGCTGGGGCCAGGGCCTGGCTCAGAGCAAGATTTTGTCAGGTGAAAGGCAGGAGAAGTTCAAATCCTCGAGAAGTTCCTGAGGAGAATCACAGTAATTGAAGGAAGTTACTGCAGGAGTTTGGAGCTATAATTAATCTCTGAGAAAGAGAGAAAATCTTCCAGTTCTTTGAAGGAGCAAACTTGGGAGCTTTAGAGCATTTCAGAAGGGAAAATTGAACAGAGATGAGATCTGCAATGGGGGGAATATCACTGAGGAGCACTTACAGGTGGCAGGTTTGGGAAATGAGGAGAGGAGAGAAGCTGGGACTGGGGAACAGTGGGGAACCCCCTCCCTGGGCCCTGGGATGAGGGAGCCCGGCAAAAGAGCACGGCAGGGGAAGGGGTGGCAATGGGGCCAATTGAATCACTCACAAATGCCATTTATCAGCACATCCCAGGCACCAGACCTGAATCCCAGACCCAATTCATGAGGTTCCCCATGTCAAATTGCTGTTCATTTTCCAAAGTGCTGCTGGAGAGGCTGGAAATGGCCGAGTGAGAACCCACATGGGATGTGATGGAGTGACAGCAGAGAGCAGGATGTCACTGGGAACAGCACCAGTGAGCCCAGGTACAGCACCCAGAAGAATCAATTAGTTCATGGCTGCTATTGCAGACAGGGAACAGGGGGTTAATGAACGCAAAACTGACTTATTGATTGCTCAGAAGGCTTCCCACTCCCACAAATATTTGCCTTGCAAGGCAGGCAGCTCCTTCCTGCCTGGTCCCTGCTCTCCCTCGCTGACAGCTGGGGCAAAGAGCAGGAATTTGGGGAACAGGAGCTCAGGGAACCAGCACAGAAACAGGGACTTGCCTGAGCATCCTCTAAGCTCCACTCTCACAACACCAGCCTTGGAGCTGCCTTGTTCCTTCTGCCTCTGAGTTTCTACATCCTCCCCAACAGATTACCTGGAAAATTGCTGCCTCCTATGTAGGAATCTCCTTTACAGCTCTGCCCAGTCTCTCACAGGGTCTCATCTTCACCCTCTCATCTGGGAGCCTTCCAGCAGCTGGTTCAGACAAATTCTGCACACCCTCCCTTCTCTTCACCCCACAAGATGTTTCACACACACTGGAGCACGTGGTTCCATATAATCCTGCTTTATTCCCATGTATTCTTAGGACAGAGTTGGAGAAGTTGCACTCTGAGAAGCCCCAGCTGGTGAGAAAGTGCTGAGGTTTGGGATGGTCCCTGGGAATTTGGGGAAGCTCTTTCCACAGGCTGGGAACCACGCTCCCAAACCAGTCCCCAGCAGCATCACCTTGCCTCACCTGGTCCAGAAGATCTCAAGGTGGATCTGGGAAGTGACCACACAACCTCAGGGCCAGGTGAGGTTGTCTGTGGTCCATGGACCTCTGTCTGACCCTCCTCTGACTGGGGGGCTCCTGCCTCCACAGAACACAGCCCTGCCCAGGTGCAGCAAAGCAGCAGAGCCCTGGATTTGATGTTTGCAACCCTAATACAAAAAAAGTAACCTCAGAGTAGTGCAAGACATGGCTCTGGTTGGTGCTGTGCCCTCCCTGCAGCCCCCCATGGCTCTGTGCCCCAGCAGTCCCTCCTGCCCCAGGGGATGGTCCCTCTGTCCCTCTGGGATCCCTCACCCTGTCTCCATCAGCTGCCACCAGAAGGAATGTTTGGATTTCATGCTCAATATTCTGGATGCGAGTCAAACATCAAAACCTCAGCAGGGTGCCTGGAAGCATCTGAGAGAAAATATCAGAGGAATCTGTTTCTACAAAGGAAAAGAAACCAACAAAGCCTGTGTCGGGGGATGGTTTTTTCATCCTGGGCTGTACACACAAATAATAAGTTTAGACATGGGGTTTTTTTATTATTACCACCCTTTCTGATATCAATCTCTCCTTTTCATTATTATAAATATTGATTTGTGCTGATAGAAAATGACTTCCCCAACCTGCTGCTGATCTTCCTGCAGGCACAGTGGTGGGAAGGAGGGTCATCCCCAGGCAGGAGCATCCTGCTTGTCCCCTCTCCCCACCTGCAGCACCAAGGGGATGGAGCTGGGGGTACCTGAGGGACACGTGGGCTCCTTTGTGTCTGGGGGGGTGGTTAAAACAGCCCCCCAAAATACCACTTCTCCCCTTCTCTCTCCTGCCACGAGGCAGGATAAACACCTTTGCAAACCACTAATGACAGAAGTTTTTGCCAGTGGACATTTTCTTACTCCGAGGCACCTTCACAGCATTGGCCTTTGCTGTGTCTGTATCGTTCCCAGCACAGCTCAGGGGCCACATTAATTCTCTTCCACATGGAATTTGTTTTGTGTGAGCAGAAATACACTTGAGTTGGTGTAAGAACCGAAATAAAAATAGCTCTTTCCCCAGAAGAGCTCTTTGGTTATCCAGGATGGATCAAACCTTGGAGCAGAGGGAAGGTGATGCTGGGGGCTGATTTGCAGAGTCAGCCCTCCCTGAGCATCCCAGTTCAGCTGTAACACAGAAGTGGGTTTGGAAACAGGGACAGTTGGGAGAGCCTGGAGAAAAGAGCATTGCTGGGGAAGAAAGCACCGGGGAGGTGGGAGCAGGAGGGAGGGGAGGACGAGGATATGAAGGGAGTCGTTGGAGGGTAGCACTGAGCACTGGGCTGGCCCTGCAGCCAGGAGGGTCCTGTGCTGGTGGGACAGAGCAGATGAGGATCCCCATCACTAGGAGGGCCCTGCTGGGTGCAGAAATGCAACTCCAGCCCAGCAAAGCCCTGCAGTGCCTTTGCCAGAGGCCAGGGAGCAGCGAGAGAGAGGAGGGGCTTTGGCAGCCCAGAGAGTTCTAGTTCCTGCTTGGCAGAGAACAGGATCTGCCCCCGTATGTCAGAGCTCCCAGACTGAACCACGGGTGCAGCCAAAATAATTTTCATGAGATATCAACAGGATCTCCAGGAATAAAGTATAACACTGTTGAATTCTAACCCAGGGAGCCCATTTGAGAGCTGGAGCCTCAGCTCAGAGCACCTGTCAGCCCTGGAGCAAACCACAGGCAATTTCTGCTGGGGAATAAACCCACAACCTTCGTGTTTCACACCCTCTCTGTGCCCTCAGGCCCTCCCAGGCTACGCCTGAGCTTGGGGGGCCGTGGGGAGGGAGGGAAAACAATCATGTTGCATTTAAAAAAATGATTTTTATCAGAAAGCAGCTATTTATCAGCTTTATTAAAGTGCCATCTTCCAGAGTCTGGGGTCATGAGTTAATCTCAGCTTTCATTAACTAAAACCACACATTTCTCACAGTGGGAGCTGAGGAGTTGGCTGAAGTGAGGAGAACCTGGAAAGGATTTCTGCTTCCCAGGACCCTCTTTGGGGGGGGAAATGGCTCTTGAGGTTTTCCAACTGATGAAACAACACTGGGCATTTGGCTGTAGCTCCCAAAACAGCCCTTGGGTGCTGTGCTGGGTGCAGGCTCCTGCCTGGTCCTGCAGCACCCAGAGGATGGCATCGCCCTGTGCCCCTGCCCAGGGCACTGCCCGCCCTCCGTGGCCACAGGGGAGCTCCTGGCAGCCCGGGCAGAGACCTCTGGCTGTGAAGGGATGTGCTGGGGTGGGTTTTGCCCCTGTGCCCTGGCAGCCCGATGACAGGATTTGTGAGCTGCTGACACGGACATCCTGCATGGGCGAGGGGGGCTGTGCTGGGGAACGGCTGCTTTCCCCAACACATTTATTGGGGCTGCAGAGGGAAAGGAAACCATGTGGAGCCCGTGTGTGGGGCTGGGAGAGCAGCTCGTGGGGCAGACAGAAATGTCCTGAAAGGTGAATAATGCAGGGCATTAAAAGACAAAGAAAGACAAACCTCTTGTTTTGTGCCTCTGTCTCAGCTGTGCTCCAGCTTCTCCAAAGCCAGGGAATAGAGGAGCCCAAGGGTTTATGGCTGGAAAGGGCCAGACCAGACCCCCAGGCACTCTAAAGCCCCCTGTGTCCCCCAGTGCCTCTGTCCAGAGCCTGCAGGAGGGGCCCAAGGCAGCTCACCAGGGACATGGATGGGGCAACCTGCCCAGGGGAGATATTCCTGCCCAGCCCCAAAGAGCCAGGGTTGCTTTAGGAGCTGAAGGGGGAAGGTTTATCTGCCCCTTATTTCTCTCCTGTTGCCTCCCTGGCCACAGCACAAGTGTTCCTGGTGGATCCAGAGCACGGCTGCTCCTGAGTGTTGTTACAGGGTTTATCTTCGAGGTGTTCTCTCCTTGATCCCAACTCAGCTCATCTCCCTCTAGCAAAAGGGAGGCTCCTTGCCCAAGGAGCCCCAGGCCCACCAAGCCCTGAGGCTTTGTCAGGAGGGTGGGCATGTCCCAGCCTGGCACAGAGAAGATCTCATGGGTTCCACACAGGGACAGTGTTTTTCCTGCACATACCTCTCCCTGTTCATCCCTGCTCTCCTGCCTCTCCCCCGGCTGCCACGTTGAGCCCAGATGTCTCCTTTAAAGGGGAACGGCACAGTTTTGTTTAAAATAACACTATTTAAAAAAAATTACAGCCTTTCCAAGATGGCCAGCAATTAATCAAGTCTACATGCAGGCCCCAGACTTGCACACACATCTGAAAGCAAAGCCCGTGCAGCCCAGCCCCTCCTGCTCACCTGCAGCCTCAGCACTGGGATGCTGGGGGTCCCCATCCAGGAGCAGATGGAGCCTCCCTGAGCCAGTGTCACACCCAGGTCCTGGGCCAGGCAGGGCTCCAGAAGATGCACAGGGAGGATTCCAAGGTGGGGGCTGCTCTGGTCCTGCATTCCTTAGGCACGGAGCTTTAGATGCTTCACTGAGAAAACAGGGAGTGCTGGATGCTCTGCTTGCACATCCCCCTGTGCCCCACTGCAGCATGAATTTTAGGTCTGAAAAAAATGAGAATTGGGGAGTTTTCCCCTCATGCATCCCTGTCTGCCTCTCCTGTGTCAGCCCTAAAGCCAGACCTGCCCATGCCATGTCTGTGGGAGACAGCAAAGACCAGGTCCTGCAAGGCTGCCCCAGCATTCCAGGAGGCACCTCCTGCTCATCCTCATCCTCCAGGGTGAAGGTCTGGGCTCACGGCCCCATCTCAGCCCAGAACAGCTTCTCAAGCCCCAAATCTCTAAACAACTCCCCTCCCCCCTGACCTGCTCCCTGTCCCCCTGCCCGAGGTTTTAATTTATCAGGAGAATTATTAAAACAGCCATTTCTCAGCTGTCTAGCATTTCAAACCCTGCTCCCATTCATCTGATAAATATTTACAGAGCCTGACATTGTCTTCAGCTCGTTCCCTTCTGCACCAAACAACCCAAAACACCCGCTTCCTTTCTCCTGCAGCTCCCAGAGTGGGACTGCCCTCCCCAGCACGGCCAGACCCATCCGTGTGCCCCACCTGCACCTCCCCTCGGGGCACGAGGGGGGGAACTGCCCCTGGCCCCTCTGCAACTGCCCCTGTCTCTGCACAGGCTGGGTCATGGTGCCAGAGCTGTGGGGGTGCCCTGCCTGGCTGGCACTGGCCGCCCTGACCCTCCCTGCCTCCATCAGTCCCCACCTTCACACCATGCACCCAACCCTGCCCCAGCCACTGCCCTCACAGTGACACCCATCACCCACTTGGCTCCACACAAGATTTCACCTCCTTTTTGCAGCCCCTCACTGCACAGGAGCTGCACCCCAGTGTCTGGGGAGAGCAGCAGCCTGGATGAATGTGGGCCCATAGAGAGTGATGGAATCCTGGAAAGGGTTGATTAGGAAGGGACCTTAAAGCTCATCTCATTTCGCTCCCTGCCATGGGCAGGGACACCTCCCACTATCCCAGGTTTCTCCAAGACCTGGCCTTGGACTCTTCCAGGGATGGAGCACTCACAGTTTCTCTGAGCACCCTGTGCCAGGGCCTCACCCCCCTGGCTCTGCTGTTTCCCCTCTCAGAGCCCATTTTCTGTGGGATCTGGGGGTCTCATACCTTCATACCTACTTCTGCCACCCAAAATCTGATTGATCTGCAGGCAAAGCAACAGGCACAAATTCTGGAGGGTTCATTCACCAGACATCGTGCAGAAGCCAAAACACATGAGATTTATCTGGCAAACTGTGACCTGTTTGAGCCCAGCCACGGCCCTGAGGAGCCCTGTGGGATCCCTTCACACCCCCAGCCCCAACCAGCCTTTCTTTGCCCAGGAGTCCTCCCCAACCTGCCCTCCCACTGCCAGCAGCTCCACGGGCACCAACCCCAGCCAACCCATCTCCTGTCACTCCCCAGTGGCAATTAGCACCAGACACCCCCCGAGCCCCCTCCTCCTTCCCTCCGTGGCGCTGGTGCTCAGCTGGTGAGTGACAGCCAAGGCGGCGGCACAGCCATCAGCTGCCACACGCAGCCCAGGGTTTGCAGCACTGAAGTGATGCCTCATTGCTCTGCTGCACTGATCGTGTTAAATGCCAATTTAAACCCCCATCACAAAAGAGCAGAGCCCAAGATTCCAGCTTAAGGAGGGATGTGTGGCAGGGAAGGGAGAGCTAAAGGCTGCCCTTCAGTGCAGTGCCATGCAGAGCAACGAAAAGGGCCTTTTTATCTCTAACCTCCCCTCCCTGGGCCAGTACAGGCCCGTGTATTGATGCCTGGGGCTTCCCCAGCCTAAATTTAAATGGCTCAAGGTTTCCATCACTCTCTTTAGGATACTGCTCTGAAGCCTATGGAGCTGCTCAGCTCCACGCAGTTTCCCTGGGAGCCAGCCTAAATCCTTAATTTCTCCCTGCTTTGTCCTAATTAGAGCTAGCAAAGCAACAGAAACTTTGTTTACAAGTTATCCAAAGCTAAGGTCTGCACACAGAATTCTGGGCAGCTGGAACACTTTTGTGGGGAGCCCATGAGCCATGCAGTGCATCACAGTCACATCCAGCAGTGCAGGTTCACTGCTCAAGGACCTTCCAGCCCTCAGACAAACCCTCAGAGCTGCCTGTTCCACCCTCAGTCGTGCTGAGGGGTGATGCTGCAGGGTACCACCTCCCCACAGGACCCAGTCCAGCTGGCCACAAGGCATTCAGGCTCCTTCCCATGCACCAGTCTCAGGACCTGCTGGGAGCTGCTCTGTCCTGGGATGTGTCTGCAGCTCTGTCCCCTTTGCCCCTGGTCCCTCAGCGCTCCCTGCAGCCAAACTCCCCAGAGGGAGCATCCCTGCCTGCCTGGGAGCCACCTCCAGACGGACACTGCCTGCAGACCTGGAATGCTCCAGGAGGGAATATTGTCCCTGTCCTGGCACAAGCCTTCAGAAGAGGCCGAGCAGGATATGAACACATTGCAATCCCCCACGTGCTGCCCTTGAGTGGAGAGGTCTGTGGAGGCTCCAGTTATAAGCCCCCCTTTCAAAGGCTTTTATTACAGACTTAGTCATAAAACTCTGCCTGGGGCGGATTTGGCACTCAAGGCCTCGGCCTGGAAGCCAAACCCTTTTCATTTTTTAATAACATTTCATGAAAATCCATTTGGCCCTTTGTACCTCGGACAGGTGGGAAAACAATAGAGGTTTGCACTTCCAGCCCCTCACAGCAGCCCGGCTGCGCTGTGCCCCGGGACCCCCGGGACCCCACAGCTGCAGGGGGGACAGGGCTGTGTGCTGCCAGGGGTCCTGTGGCAAAGCCCCACATCACTGGAGAGCTGCACGTCCCAGTGCAGCCCCAGGTCCCTCTGCTGGGACCATCCCTTTCCTCCATCCCGGAGCTGAGCACGGGGGATGCTGTTCCCCCACCATCATCTCACCTCAGGGCTGGAGTTCCTGGCACTGCCAGCACCAGTAAAGCCCCGTGCCTGTCCCCACTTCTGTCCCCACTCGTCCCCCCAGCCCTTCCCTCCAAGCTGGGATCTGGACACTCCAACTCCCTGTCCCCCTAAAGGCACTGTCACGACAGAGCCCCTGTCACAAATGCACAAGGTGCTGTCAGCCTGTTCTAGGGAGAACTGGGAAAGCTGAGCCCTCACACATCACACCATCTTGTCCCTTGGAAGAAGTTCCCATTTGGGATGTGCTCAGCAGCTCAGCAAAGGTGTCACAGGGGCAAAATATTACTGGAGCAGCATCCACACAACCAGCTGTCTGCCACCAGCTCCGGCCCTTCCCAGGGCTCCTCTTCAATCCCACCCCCCCATGTCCTTTCCCAAACGTCCCCCCTTCTCTCCCGCCCCTCTGCCAGCTCCTGGAGGGGATCAGTGCTGCTGATCTGACTCTGAATCCAGGTCCCCATCCTGACACCCCGTCTTGGGCACGGAGCCCCCCGCGGCTCTGACTCCTCCGTCCCCCCGCCCCGACCCACGCTCAGAGCCGGCTGTGATGGGGCTCCTGGCCTCAGGCTCTGTTTTTACAGCTTGTGCCTTAATGCTCCCAAAGTTTAGACAATTGCAAGGGAGCAGCAGCTCTGCAGGGAAGAACACGCTGGGTTCAGCACAGCCAACATGTGCTCAACCCCCAGGGGGGTCCCCAAAGCCCCGGCAGCTCATGGGGCGGCACAGAAGGGTCTGGGGCTGTCCCAGGGACAGAGGTGGACATGGTCTGGAGACCAGGGGACAAGCTGTGCCTGCTGGGGAGAGGGGTCTGAGGGCACAGGAGTGCCCATGCACCTGGGGCTGTGTGCTGGGTGCCCTGCAGAGGGGCACAGAGTGGCCCTGGCCGGGCAGAGGGGGCCAGCCCCAACACCAGCCCCACGCCACTTCCCCCATGTCACCCCAGTCCCCTCCCTGGAGGGCTGCAGGGGCAGTTTAACACCAGATCTGTGTTTGAAAGGTTGGAATTATGAGTCTGTCAGCATTTCCATTACAGGGCCTGATTAATTTGGGGGTACGGGGTAGGGTTAGGAGTTGTCATTCCAGATGTGAATTTTTACTTTAATTCCCCTAAAAAAAAAAAAAAAGAGAGGGGGGGGTTTTAAATCCTTTAACTTTGTGTTTTCCCTTTCAAAGGAAGGAAAATATGTGCCGTCTGGCTCTGTTTTGCTTTTGCTGCAGAGCTCCAAATGCTGTTTGCCAGGTTGATGGCCATAAGGGCTTTCACTCAAACCAGGATTGCCCCTGTCCTTTATGGGGTAACCCCAATTTCAGGGGATCCTGACTGGGAGATCCCCCCGGATACAGCACAGGTGTGTGGAAGAGCTGCTGAGCCTCATGATGCTGAGGCAGAGCAGTGGGTCCCTGCTCCCAGAGAACAATCTGCTCTGGCAATAAATCCAGGGCAGAGCTTTCCATTCACCCAAGGAAAGGTGTCTAAACCCTATGGAGGGAGCCCCTTTGCAGGCTGCTCCATTCCTGGTGGCTCTCGTGCACATCCAGTCCCACTCCCAGCCATGAGCTACAGTGGGACTGGGAGGAAGGGTCCTGACTGCCATCCCTGCCACCACCCTGACCTGGAAATGTAATTGAGAGGTGGGGAGCTGTGGATGCAAGAACTGGGCCCAGAGGTCTGCAGAGACAAGCTCAGAGGCCTTGCAGCAGCTGTGTGGTGAGGGCTGTGCCATGGCCAGGGCCCTTTCACTGCCATCTTTTCACTCGAGAATATGCCTGGCAGCTTTTCAGCTCCTTGCAGAGAGGCTCTTGTTGTTGTTGCTGTTGCTGCTGCTGCCTCCAGGAGAAGGCTGGCAAATAATCTCCCCATTCAGGCTGGCTCGGTATCGGAGTTGGGATCAGCAGTTTGCAGCCAGGGCTCGTGCAGGGGCTGAAGGAGCCTGTCAGGAGCTGAGTGGCTGCATCTGCACAGCACCAGCAGCTCTGTGGGGCTGCCTGGGCTGGCAGGAGCAGCGCTGGCAAGGGAGCCCGACATTACCTCCTCCTGTCCTTGTTCTCCTGCTTGAGCCCTTCTTGGCACCTCGGGAATGTAACCTGTTCTCTCTGTGGGGAGGGAGGATGGGCAGGGCTGGCGTCCCCCTCTGGGCACCCACCAGGTGCCCAGTGACTGTCCCTACCCATGGGAGTGTCGTACTGGGGCTCCTTTGTGAGGATCCCTGGGATGGGGAATGTTCTGTTCTCTATTTAAGCAAAGGCTGAGCTCTGACAAGACAAGAGGTAACAGCCTCCAGTTGTGCCAGAGGGGGTTTAGTTGGATGTTGGAAACACTTTCTCCACCAAAAGGGTTGTCCAGTCCGGGCACAGACTGCCCAGGGCAGGGGTGGAATGCCCAAAGGGATTGAAAAGCCCTGTGGATGTGGCACCTGGGGACGTGGATTAGTGGTGGCCCGGGCAGTGCTGGAGGGATGGTTGGGCTGGATGGTCTCACAGGGCTTTTCCAACCTGAACAATTCCATCATTCTCCATGAGCTGCCAGGAGAAGGACAGGGAAGACCTTCCCCCCTGGCAGAGTCTCTGATCCAAGCTCTGCAAACCAGCCACAGCTCTGCCTCCTCCTCAACTTGCCTTTTAAAGGGGTGGGTGGAGGGGCCCATAGGCAAGTCAGAGCTAGAGAATCAGGGTATCCCAAGGGGTACAGAGCAGTGAGTGAGAGCAGCTGACAGCAGACCCTACAACTTTCCTATCTGTTCAACAAACAGCTACAAAAATACCTTAATATAATGGCACTAAAAGGTGTGTGACCGTGCAGGGACCTACATCCCTAAAAACCTGCTTCATCATAGTCCCCAGTTATAACCTGTGTGGTCACAGCCATCCCACAGAGGGTTTCTGTGCTCGTGGGGACCCATGAGGACCTTCCCTGCCACAGGTTCCTTGCCATCCACAAGTGCTCCTGCCCTACTCACGTGTGACACAACTGGCTTTCCTCCCAGGGAAATTCATGTTTCCTCAGAAGGGGCAATGGATTAATTGCTGACACAAAGAAAAACTGCAGGAAGAGCACAGTTAAAAATCTGAGAGTGATCAAGGGAAAGGAAACCCTGTGCAAATATGAGGTATCTCTGACAGATCTGGGGCTGACCCTCAGCCTGTTTGCTGAAGGTCTTGGGAGTGGCAGAAATGGGAGCCCATGTTCCAGGAGGGAATGCTGATGGATAGGGGGCTGCCTGGGGGAGGCAGGAGGGAGAGGGCAGCTTGCCTTGCCACTGGTCCCCGGGGGTAGGAAAGTGCCTGTGGCCATGCCACAGGGGCTGTTCCCCATCTCACTCAGGTCCCTGGCCCCTGTTCCCAGCCCCAGGAGCAGAGCGCTCCTCTGCCCTGCTCCCCATGTGGGTGCTCATACCCCAACCCCCCAGCTCTGCACCCTCCCAAGTGCCAAAACAACTCACACTTTTAAAAATAATTCCTTTAGTCTCTATGATTTGATACAGTTTAGGAGCCTGACCATGGGAATGAGAGGTCCCAGTTCCCATCCTTCCCAGCTCCACATTGTAGGACGTGGCAATGGCTGATGCCCCAGTCAATGCCTGAAAGAAAGGCTCAGCAGAGGAGTGGGGATGACCCTCAGGATCTGTGCTAGGAGCACAGGGCGTGCTGGGCCAAAGGGTTCTTGCTCTGTGCTCTGGAAATTAATACCTGGGCTCTTGGCATGGACAGGGATGGGGTCAGGTGACCTCCCCACTTCGGGACGAGCTGCACAGAAAAGGGGATCAGGTAAGTGGACACCGAGGGCTGCTGGGGCTTCCTGCCCTCCATCCTCTCCCAGGACCATGAGCCCAGACCCACATGGCATTTTCTGATCAGGTCTTGGAAAGCCTGGCTGGAAGGTGGTGCTGGGTGCAAGGACAGCCTGCTGTGCTTTCCCATCTTTCCTTCCTTTTTTCTGCCATAGTTTCGCTGCTGTGACCCAGAGTGTGGGGAACAGATGGAGGTGGGAAAGGGTGAAGGGGAGGGGGCTGCTGGGTGCAGATGAAATCAGTCATGGAAACGCAGTCAGCATGTTCCTCCGCACGTCAGCCGGCGAGGAGCGCGTGGGTTATGTTCCCCAAATGAGGTGGGGAAGTGGACAAATAATTGTTTCAGGGTTTGGGTTTAGCTAATTGATTTTTTATTTTTTCCTGGTGAATTCTCACAATATGGGAAGCTGGAGCAGCGGCCAGATGAGAGGAAGCTCAGGGAGACCAGCAGCCCAGGGTGGTGGGGACCACAGCAGGGTCTGCTCTGAGCCCATCCCTCTCTTCTCCTCGTGGCCGTGGTCCCCATGGGGTGGGCAGCTCCACGGCTCTGGTTTCCAGGGGATGAGCAGCTCCACGGCTCTGGTTTCCAGGGGATGAGCAGCTCCACGGCTCTGGTTTCCAGGGGATGAGCAGCTCCGTGGCTGTGGCCCCCTCAGGATGGGCAGCACAGGGCTGGTCCCTCTGCCACCCCTGGCTGGCACCACAGTGATGCCCCAGGGACCGTGGCATGTCCCGGTGTGAGAAGGGCCATCTGTCACCCCCAGCTCCCCAGGATGTCGTTGTGACTCCCCAGAGAAGCCCATTAATTAGTGGGCAGCCCTGGCTGTCGGGCCACGGGCAGTGCAAGAGGAGGAGGCACCAGCCAGGGAGAGAAAACAGGTCATTTTTCAAAGTGATGAATGGGAGGAAAAGAAAGTGGAAAGGCAGACAAGGGGAAGAGAAGGGAACTGATTTCCAGATAAAGTTTTCAGGACACTTAAATAAACATCTTAGCCAGCAGAGCAGTGCTGGGGGGGTGGGGCTGTGTGTGAGCTGGGCAGCACTGGGAGCATTTCAGCAGGACACTTCAAATAAACAACATTTTTAAACCTGCATGCTCTCCCTCCCAGGGGTTTTCCTCTGAGATTCCCCTTCAATTTTCTCTGTCTTCAGCCTGCCCCAGATCTTGCCAGCATTTCTAGTGTCATTTTAAGCCCTCAGCAAGAGGAGGGCTGGGCAGGAGGACCCTTGCCATGGCTGTGGAATCTCTCCTCGTCCCAGCCCTATTCCTTGGTGTGGGGAAGAGCAGCTGTAAATCCCTGGGACCCTTCATCCCTGGAGGAGGAGGAGCAGAGGAGGCAGAGCCATCCCATCCATCACACTCTGCTGTGTCTTGCTGCCTCCTCTTCCTCCTTTCAGGAGCAAAAGAGCAAAGAGGGGAGAGCAGGAATTGTAGAGCCATTAAAACCGAAAATGAAAGCTCCTCAATGAATTAATATAGCATTAAATGTTAATAATTAGGGGATTGTCAACATTTATGGGAACAGATTAAAGCCAGGTTCTGCTCCATTAAGCCACGGCAGGGGAGGAGGTTTGTCCCTGAGGGGCTGCTGCTCCAGGGGTCATGGCAGCTCCAGCCCCTCCAGCTCCCTGCAAGCCACTTCTCCTACAAGAATAACCACTTCCAAGCTTGTGATGGGGTCGTGGGAGGAACATGAGGGCTCTGTCGACCATCCCTGCACTCCTGGCAACACCCGGTGGCTATTCCTGTCAGAGCTGGCCCCTGGGAAGCAGTGAGAGCACCCATGGATCTGTGATGGCTCAGTGGGAGCAGGGCAGCTCTGGCCAGATCCCCAGCCATGGAGAAGAGCCTGGGGGAGGGGGAAAGCTCCCCAGGCTGACACAGCTGAAAAACATCCCACTTTGGAGCTAAGGCCATGCCGGTGGGAAGCTGAGTGGGATGCTGGAGACGGGCTGGGGGCTGTTCCATGGAAGCTGGTCCTGCCCATGGGCTGACCCCAGCCTGGCAGGGGTGGGAGCGGGCAGCCAGCCCAGCCCTTTGCTTTACCCCTTGGGAAAAGCCCCATGTGCAGCTGGAAGGTCGCAGGGCTGTGTGTCTGCGGGCAGGGAGCACATCTGGCCCCCCGGAGCCCATCCCAGTGGGGTGATGTTGTTGTTGGCTGTGCCGGGCCTGGGGGTGGGGGGCCACGGCAGGGGGGGCCCTTTGCAATCGAAAGCTTCCTGCTGGGGACCCTTCAAGGGCAGCCCTTGTAGCAGATCTAATTATACAAACAATTTTGTTCTGCTTCTCCAAATAAACACAGCGAGGTCTGCGGGACACGGCACGATGGGAAATTAGAAAGGAGAACACTTGCTAATGGGCTCCTTAGCTGCAGGGGTAAACAGATTATTTGAAAAGGCCCCGGCCCCTCCGACGGATCCACTCGCTCCTCTCCCCTCTCCTCCCCACCCCTCGCTCCCCCCTGTCGCACCAAATATTAACCAAGCTTGCAATTTAATCAGATCTCTGAACTGTGAAAGGAGACTTCTGGAGATTCGATTTCAAGGCTTTTCCCTGTTAAGATTTGCATTGAGAAAATTAGATTAAAATCCTGCATGTGAAAGGAAAAAGGGTATGAAGGGGGAAATGGGTGTGGAGGGAACCAGGGAGGAGAAGAGGGGGCACAGAGAGGCCCCCAAGTCTGGCTGCCAGTGGGCAGAGTCAAGAGGTGACTGGCTGTGGAGTGAGAGCAGGGACCCCCTTGCTGCCTAGTACCCAAAGTTTAGGGCCATTGCACCCCTGCATCCAGCTCAGAGATACTCCAGGTCATGCAGAAAGGTGGCCTATTCTGAGCTGGGAATGGGTGATGCCAGGAAAGGGACTGGGAATGGGGGGTGACATGAACCTCTGCCTGGCACAGCTGCTCCAGCTGTTGGGGCTGAGCTCCCAGCACAGCAGTGCCCCTCAGCTCCTGTGCTGGGAGGTTGGGGCTGAGCTGGGGACATGCCAGCGTGGTCCCCAGGGCTGGCACAGGTTGTCTGCAGCTCTCCCACCGTGTACACACACTAATGGGGTCTATCAACACCCATCACCCAAGGACATTAACTGGAGCCAGAGCCCCACGAGGGCGGCTTGGCAGGAATAGCTCTTGGCCCAGACTGTGTTTTCATTTCTGCTCCATGTAATTTAGAATTGTATCAACCCGAGAGCAAACTGCAGTGGCCGTCCTGCTCTGCTGTGGGGTCTCCAGGCTCCTCCAACCCTGAGATCAGGGGGTTCAGCAGCACTGGAACCTCCGTGATGGGAAATCATTCTGTTTGTGCACAAGTTTCCTCAGCCAGCTCCTCCAACTCTGCCCTTTCTACCTTCATTTCAGTCACACTGAGATCTTGAAATTAAATTTTCTTTTTCCCAGATGAAGAACCTCCCTTTGACATTTCAACAATTAAATGTGTTGACTTTGCTCTCCAAAACTCTTTGCTTTTAAAACACCCTTCAATCCCACTTTTTAAATCCAATGCTCCAGAACAAAACAAACGTTTCCCTGCAAGTGAAATGTAACATTTCATTAAACCTGGATCAATTCCTTTTTCACTTTTTGATTTCCTAAGCCCGAGACTTTCTGAGCAGCAGCTCTGGCTGAGCTCCTGTGCCCTGGCTGAAGCCTCCCAGTGTGGTGAACTCCAGCAGCAAAAGGTCTCTGGCATCTCTGGGAATGCACCTTCCTGTGGATGCTGACGGGGAAAGGGAGGTCGGGTCCCACCACCCGGACCCCTGCTCCCTCCCCACATCTCCTGGGGCAACTGTCACCGGCTGTCCCAGAGCCTGAAGGCATCTGAGGGACACACGAGCCAACAAAATCCAGTGTGAAAGAGAAAAAAAAATAGGGAGAGGCTGAGGGAGGGGAATAAGAGCTGGTAAGGGAACCCCAATATGACAGGCGTGCCAGGGCTGGACCCTCTGCATCTCTGAGCAGAGTGATTTCCTCTCCACCTCACCGGGGAGCAGCTTTTATGTTCCACTGGAAAGGTGTCCTGCTCAGACAGGCGGAGGCAATAACGGGAGAGATCCATTAACCGGGAGGAAACGAGGGCATGTTAAACATGAAATATTCATGGGGGCTCTTGCCAGCTTGTTAATGCATTTGTGTTTGCAAAATACCTCTGGCTGGGGAGCCGGGAAGGGAGGGGAGGATGCGGCAGGTCGGGGACACCCTGGGAACGCCGTGGGCAGGAGGAGGCTGGAGAAGGGACAGAGGCTTTTGTACCTGGTGGTTTGGTCCCGACAGACCTGCTCGATATTGCAGAGGGAAGGGGCAGCTCCCAGCTTCTCCTCGGCACATTCCAGCCCCGCCACAGGGATGGGATGTCCCAGCACGGGCACCAGGCTCAGGGGGACCGAGATGCTGCTTTCCCTTCCCCAGGGTCCCACGGACAGCAGCACCCCTGTGCACCCCTGGGGCCCTGGCGGCTTCCCAGCATCTCTCCAGCTCCACGCTACAGGGACCTCATTCCATAGCATTCCCTTCCATGCATTTACTGGGGCATTATGAGACAGCATCAGTAATTAAAAATAAAGTGCCGCTGTCAAAACCGGCGGTCCCAGTGCGGGCGGTGATGGATGACCCCGGCTGTGGGACGGGACTCGTTCAGCCGCATTAACTCACAATGGGTCTCCCGGTCATTCGCTGTAAATTAGGGAGGCTCGATTGTATTCTCCCTGTTCCTCTTGTTGCTGTTCTGTCACACGATGTCGCGAGGGTCGCCCCCAGGGAAAAGGTGCAGCAGTGACCTCCAGAACCAGGACGGGTCCCAGCAGCCCCAGCTCGGGGGTGTCTCTGAGCACTGAGAAAGACCCTGCGTTGGGAATTTGCCTCTTCCCAGCCTAATTAGTGACAACAGGTTTGGGACAGACGAACACGAGCAGGGCACAGAGACGGGTTAAAGTGGCTTTGTCAGGGCTGCCACTGAAACTGCCTCCCAGCCCAGCAGGAGAGAGCAACACCCCACAGACCTGGGCTGGGAGCAGAAGAAGAGGAGCAGAGCTGTGAAAATGGCACTCATGATGCCACAAGATCTCTCACCCAGGGAGGAGGCTGAGCTGCTGAGGGTCCTCTGGCCAACAGCAAGGACCAACAGAGCAGGGGGCAAATCCTTCACAGCAAGAACTTTTAAACCTGAGAAACGGGACCAAAGTGTCAAGGGGAAAATGTTGATACAGATCAAGTTTATGCTGTGCAAATACATCCTTCCATGGTGTTTGGGAAATGCAGTCACAGCTGCAGCCAAGGAGGGATTAGTAGCAGGTTCAAAGGCAGCTCAGGCTGAATATTTTATCAGAAATGGTTTCTGCAGCATCTTCCTGGCTGGTCCAAGTGCTCCTCAGACCTCTCTGAGCTCCACACACCTCTGTGAGTGGGAGTGCATGGGAGCCCAAGGCCATGAACCAGTAACATTTCCCAGGCTCATACTGGGGTTCACTGTGCCACAACTCAGTTGGAATAAAAGCCAGTGATGGAAATAGCCTGTGGGGCCCTGAGGGGCAGAGAGCAGCCCCTCTCCTGGCAGGGGACACTGAGTGCTGCAGACCCAGCTGCCTGTGGGGCTCATGCACACCCCAAATCCAGACCCAAGTGTTTCTAGCCCAGCTGAGGGCTCCTTGGGAAGCCCCTCCCTGACCACTGCTCATGAGCCTGGGCTTTTCTTCAGACACAGCCACATGCTTGGCCCAACACAAAGTTCTGGGCTGCCAATCTGCCTCCCTGTTACAAACCTCCCAGGGCTTTGCTTTGGGAAGGGGAAGTGAGCTGATTGCTCCAAACTGATGCTCGGGGTCATCAGCCCCAGACAGTAATTCCAGCCAGCCCAGGCTCTCTCCAAGGTCCAGGATCTCAGCTCCCACCAGCAGGATGGGCTCATCCTCAGAGCTCTGACATCACCAGGATGGTTTATCTCCTCACCATCCTGTGCAGCTCCTCACGGTACAAATGAAACTTTCTGGAGCATTTTTTAAAATTTCTCTTCCTTCTTTTTTTCCAGATTTCAGGGCAATGAACTCGGGAGCTGCTCGGGGCAGACCCCAGCTGAAGGCACTCCCAGTGACAGGGGTGTGGGCAGGGAGCTGCAGGCAGAGCCAGAGGGGATGGGGAGCTCTCCATGCACTCCAAAACTGAGGGTGCCCTGGCCAGGGGAGAGAGAGAGATGCTCTTGGGTCCCTCTGGGTCAGAGGTGCCAGGGATGTACCAAAAGCCTCTGGGGCATCCCTAAGCTTGAAGCCTTGCTGACCCACAAGGGGTGGAGCCCTCCAAGCACTCCAGTGTCCCAGTGCAGCCCAAGGCATGTCCCAATGCCCCCCTTATGAGAGGCACCCCCCTGAGACCTGAGGTGCCCAGACACCCCTGGCTGGACCTAGGATGGGGTTCACTGGAGAGCAGCTCCAGATGTGCCCTCAGAGCTCACCCCAGTCCCATTCAAGCTCAGTTATTTACTGCAGGGTTTATACTATTTTTCCCTTTCTTTTCCTTTCTTTTCATTTTTTTCCACTGGCATTAAGAGCCTAAAAATAGTCGTGTTTCCCAGCGCAGACAGAGGCAAAACCAGGTTACCAGAGCTGCACAAGAGCAGCCAGCTCGTTGGCTCTGAAATCAAATTTGTTAGGGCATTAGTCTGTCCCTCTCCCTCATCAGAGCCAGCCCAGGCTCTCCCACAGCTCTGGCCACAGCTGGGGGGGGCACGGGGTCGGGGCTGTGCCCAGAGCAATGGGCAGCCACTGCTGGGGCTTGGCATGTCCACCCATGGGCACCTTGGGCACAGGCAGCCTCATCTCTGGCTGTGCCCCAGCAGCTCCATCAGAGCTCATCCCTCTGCTGTGGGCAAGGATGGAAATGGGTGGAATCCCTCGGGCTGTGGAGGGGAAAGGGTGAGAGCCCGGCCAGGGGCTCCTGCCAGCCCCGGCCGGGGGCACGAGGAGGAAATGGCTCCAAGAGGAACGACCCTCAGGCTGGGCAGAGGCAGAAGGCAGCTGGACCCTCCAGGGGATGGCAGAGGCTGCGGACAAGAGTCGCTGTGTGCTCTGAGCACAGGTCGTTACAGAGCTCATTGTTCATCCTTCATGAGTAATGAGCCAATATTGATCACCCTTGCCAGTAAACACAGAGTGACCTTTATTAAAAATACACCAAAAACTCACTTAGAGAAACTTGCTGACTTCTTGCTGCCGACAAATTTACACGAAAAGCTGATTTATCCCCCAACAGCCAGAAATGGGGTGAATGAAGCAGGAGAGGGCAGCAAGGCACAACAAGCACTGTCTGCTCCTGCACACTGGGAGCACCTGCACCCTCACCTGGCAGAGCTGCCCACCTGGGCACCCACCACCACTTCACTGGGCACCCACTGCCACCCCATCGGAGCCCCCAAGGGCAAGGGTGCAGGGGTCTGCCCTGGGGGCAGCCACAGAACACAAGACAACTGTCCCCGATGGATGCAGTTGTTTGGGACAGGAGAAGGGATGGTGTAAATCTGGGAATTTGCCAGGAGATGCCCGTCACTGCTCAGGTCTCTTCGGGGTTTGAACAATTAATTATCTGCTGTGCAATGGCACGACCGTTCCTCCCGGCCAAGGTTAAACACCCCAGTGCTGTAAACCAGCCTTTTTGTCGGCTCCACACAAACCATGTGCATTCCCCAGGGGATTCTGCTGCTCCTGGTGCTTTGTCCAAGGCTTAGAGAAAGGCAACAGCCGTGGCTCGGAACTGAAAGGAGGTGAAGGGCTCCTCACCTCTTGGCCACCACTTGAGCTGTGAGACCCCTTGGACCCTCCTGTCAGCAAACTGCTTGGGACCCCCCGGGATCAGCAGGTTCACCTCTGGGCCCTGCACAGGACGGATCCCAATTCTCCTCTGTGACTGAGAGCGTTGTCTCAACGCTTGCTGAACTCGTGGGGCTGTGGCCACTTCCCTGGGCAGCCTGTGGCCATGTCTGATCTCTCTCTGGGCTCAGAACCTGCCGTGCTGCCCTGGGTCAGGGCTGGATGGGCTCTGACAGAGCAGCCTGGGCGGGGAGGATTCCCCCTGAGCCAGAGGGCACAACATCCACGAGTGGATCTAATGTGGGATTTAATTAATTTCTACATGGAGAACTGATCCCACAGACTGTCCTGTAGTTTTCCTTCACCTTTTTTTTGTAATTCTTTTTTCGTGATTCTTTTTTCTAGATATCAGCAAAAAGTTGGGCTTGAGGACTTCTGGGGTTTCTTCAGACAAACAAATACAAATCAAAAGGTAAATGTGTGCGTGGGTTTAACGATCAATCAATCACTCAATTTGCACTTGTTTTTTTACCCGGTGCTGTGGAGAGCTCAGTGCAATAACTATGTGCAGAAATGGAAATGATGGATCTGTTCCCAAAGCAGCTCAGGTGTTTGGGAGCTGGGGATACCCAGGGCCGTGCTTGTGCCTCACCTCTGTGACCTGTGCTATGCTGGGATCCCAAGTGGCATCACAGGATTTGCATTTTGAGCAAATTCCCCAACTTTGCAAGTGGGTTGTGCTCAGCTCCCTCGGCAGGAGGGCTGTGATGGGAGACAAAAACATCCTCTTCTCCACAACACTCGAAATGCTCCATTTTGGAGCAGGTGATGGAAGGGAACAGACTCCAATCAGTGCTGGGGCAGGAGCAGATGTGACATGGAATGGGATGTGCAGAGGGATGAGATAAACTCCCCAGTTTGTTTGGGCACCTGATACATCAAAACACGTGCCTGAAATCAGCCAGCTCCGGGGGTTTTGAATTTGCTCTGTTTCAGAAAAAACTCAGGTTTTGGGGAAAAAAGGTGCCCAAAATGCCTGTTTAACAGGCTGCATCCAAGTGATCCTTGAGTGGAGTCTGTCATCCCGGGTTGTTGCCTCACTTCCATCCCCGTGGTAATTCAGAAACGGCTTCTCTGAGCCAAGAGGGGAGGGGGGGAGCTGGGGCAGAGTGTTCACTGCCCTGTTAAAACATGAAGGGTATTTCCCTGGATGGCAAGGAGCTGCTGGGATTAAGTCCTTATCCAGGGATGGTGTTACTCCTTGCTCAGACAGAGGTGCTCCCTGTGTCCCAAGGGAGGGGGGCCCTCGTCCTGCCCTGACACTGCAGGGTGTCATTGAACCCAAGGGAGCAAACTTGGGCTGTCTGTGAGGAAATGTGGGGCCTGGGAGCACACCAGGGGTGTCTGTAAGCACAGCGGGGGGGGCTGCACCCCAATACCTCCCTGCCCAGGGAACAAGGATGCTTTCCCAGTGAGGGAGGGCAGGGAGAGGGCTGGGGTGCTGCACCAGCCCCCCCAAACCTGCCCTGCTGGCAGGGGCAGAGGGACATGTGCCAGGCTGCCTTCAGGGTGCTGCTGGTGTTTGGCCAGGTGCTGAGGCTCCTCAGCAACCCGGATGCTGATGCTTCCCCTTCCCAAGGACTGCAGATGCAAAGGAGGCCACTTCCACCAGCCCAGTCACACCAGCCCCGAGGCAGCTCCCCCTTGGCCGTGCTGGGACCCTTGGGAATGACAGGAGGCTCCCAGTGTGCCTCAGCAGGGACTCGTGGGGTCTCACTGCAGTCCCCCAATGCACAGACCCTCCTGCTGCATTTCAGGGCAGCCTGGCACGGCTGGAGGGTTTTATCCAGTTGCCCACCTCCCTCCATCCCTGGGGGCAGATGAGCCCCCTCAGGGACACCCAGCAAAGCCCCCTGGAGACCCACAGCCCTTCCCAAGCTCCTCAAGGCTCGGTCCCAAATCCAGGCTTGTGATCCAAGAGCAAATCGTGTCTTTTCCAGCCAGACTTCCCAAACACAGCACTTAGGGGGTGGCAGCACGTGCCAGCTGGTGAGCTCACTGAGATGCCCTGCAAATCCCTCCTGTCCCTTCCTGGCTCACCAGGGCTGATTTCCAGTGGTCAGGAATCTTTGCATCACCACTGGCAGAAATCTGGTTTTGTCCTTGCACTCTCTCAGCCCAGGGATGCTCCAGTGCCTCCACACCCCTGTGCTGCCATCACGGAGATAAGTGTTCCCACGTTTCATGGCACAGGTTTGGATACTTTTGCTCATGCACTCATTGCAGACCCATTTCATTTGTGACCTTTGGGATGAACTTGGGCTTCCTCAGGGGACGTGGGCTGGGACTGCACGGGAGCCCCGTGGGCTCTGAGCCAGCCCCTCCAGGCCTTGGCAGCGCCTCCATCCACCTTTTGGGACACGCATGTGTGTGCTGTGAGCGTGGGCAAGGCTGTGGCGAGGCATGTGGCCAGCCTGCCTCTCCTGTGCCAGCCCCCTGCTCCCCTGGCAGCGCTGGCAGCTCCAGGGGCCCGGGACGTGCCGGAGCAGCGGCTGCGGGATGGAGCCCGAGATCTGCTTCCAATAAAATCAGCAGATTGTTTCATGGCTGGATGGGAAAGTTGTGAGGCTGCAAGATTTGCTCCTCTGGCAGCTGGATCCTGTTTGTCCATTGCTGCAGCTCCCATCCCACCTCCCCAGAACAGGCTTCCCAGAGAGGGGGTCATGTCCCAGTCCTGGCAGTTTAAGGGGCATTTGGACAGTGCCCTTAAGGTGCCCCTGCTGCTGCTCAGCCCTGAGGCAGTCAGGTGTTTGGGATGCATGAATTGTTTAAGTCTCTTCATTGATGAAAACATAATATTCTCTTTTATTCTTATTTTTATTCTTATTCTGTTCTATTCTACTCTACTCTCATTCCATCCCATCCCATTCTGTTCCCTTGAGGGCTGCTGTGCTGCTTGGAATCCAGAGCCTGAGCTCAGTTCAGCTGGAGAAGGTTGAGCACTTCAAAATATTGGAGAGTTTTCTAGGTTTTTCTCTTCACCTTTAAATTCCAAAAGCACTGTGATTTCTAAAGGAAAAGCTAAGCCTAGAAAGCTGTAAACAGCTGTTTTCCCTGTTCCTATAAAAGAGGAAAAAACCCACTAAAAATCTAATTTAATTTTTTTAGTATTTTGTGAAGGAAGGCCATTCCAGGGCCCTGCCAGGCAAACTGAGCAATGGCAGAACACATCCAGAGCCTGGCCTTTCTCCCTCACCTGCCTCTGTTACAGCCCCCAGACTGGCCCAACAGGACTTTCTGCCCCATATTTCAGTGAACTTGAGGCAGTAAAGGAGTAAATGTGTAAAGAAAGGGGTGTCAGCTCGGTGCAGTGTAACCCCTTCACTTAGAGCCCCTTTATGTCCCAAATTCTGGCAGGGGCAGAGGCAGTGGCTCGCTCCCAGCCCCTCCATCCCACCGTGTGTGGATCCCAGACCCGGGGCTGCACTCTCAGCATTCTGCTCCTGCCAGGACAGAAGAAGCTCAGAGCAGGACAGAGCAGCTGTGTTCGCGCCCCATCAGCTAAATTTCGATGAAATCATTTTGATGAATTGTCGAGGAAGGGGAAAAAAGCCCCATTAACTGTACATTTGCTGTTAATTAATAGCCTGCTTTTCTCCTCCTCCGGCACAGCACTTCCGAGCTGCCTCTCACTGCAGCATCCTTGGGGGCACGAGGAGGTGGGGGATCGGGGCGGGCATCTGCAGTGTGACCCCAGGGAGCAGGACGGCTCTCCCCAGTTCCTTGCCCTGCTCCAGAGGCAGGAGGAGCAGGAAAAGCGAACAGCTCCGCTCTTCTCCCAACGCCCTGCAGGACACCGTGCAGGGCAGAGGAGGAGCTCCACAGCTCCTTGGCTTTATTATTTCGAATAAACTCTCTTGCCATGTGTTTATTGTCCCTACATACCTTGTGCAGTTCTCTGGGATGCTGTTTGAGGGGAATGCTGGCCGAGCAATCAGATGCCAGCGGTGCTGCAGGGCAGGAGGGGGCCGTGGCCGGAGCCTCGGGGCGCTGGGTGCCCGCAGGTCCCGGCCAGGGCTTGGAGCAGCCACACACACACAGCAGGGACCCGGGGCGAGGGAAAAGCCCTGGTAAATCCTTTCAATTCATAATGATTCTGTGACGTGCCCATAGGAGGCCAAAACAGAGGGGAGAGGAGGCGGCAGTGGCACCTGTCCACCCCCCACAGAACCTCCAGCATCATGGCATGGGCACATCTGCAGTGTCCCTGTCCCCAGCCCTGGCACCACAGGCAGTGCTTTGGCAAAGAGCTCCAGACTGGGAGAGCTGGAGTGTCCAGCCTGGAGAAGAGAAGGTTCATGGGAGACCTTAGAGATCTTTCCAGTGCCTAAAGGGTCTCCAAGAGAACTGGGAAGAGACTTTGGACATGGGGGAATGGCTTTCCCCGGCCAGAGGGCAGTTAGGTGGGATATTCTGGCACAAGATTCCCAGAGAAGCTGTTGCTGCCCCATCCCTGGAAGTGTTCGAGGCTGTGCCACTTGCTTCACTATCCCAGTTGGAGAGAGGAGCCCTGGTAACATTTGGTCCAAATTAATGCTGGTTGGTTTTGAAATGCAAATAGTTTTTAATCAGAGGGGGAGAGGTGGAAACAGACACTACTTAGTTCCTACAGTCTAATTTTTTTTAATGAACCAGGCATCTGTGGGATTTTTCAATATGTATTTCTTGTAATAGGGCGAGTAACTTTTGTGTGGGCTGAATTAGCTGTAAATGAAAGCAAACAAGGCATAATTAGAAACCGGTTCACTTTTTGCTGGTTTCTCCCCCTCTGGAAGGGCAGGGTTCTCACCAGGTGTGCATCTGGGACGGAGGGAAGCACCCAGGGGTGGGCGAGCAGCCAGAGGGTGGGGAGGGAGGCAGCAGGAGCTGCCAGCACGGTCCGGTACAGGAGCTGGGCACACACTGGGAACCACCCGTGGCTTTGAGGCTCCTGGGGGAGCGGGGCTCGGCCCCTGTCCTCACTGCCATCCCCATGGCGCTGTGGGCCCCCATCCCCACATCCAGACATCCCCACTGCCGCAGCCGGACTGTGCCAAGGGGGAGGAGAAGGAAGGGCTGCTTTCCAAAGGCGGCTCCACGTGCAAACCTGGGAAGCTGCCACTTGGGAAGTGCACAAGCTTCTCATCTAACGTGGGACCGCGCTGCGTTCTTTCTCTCTAACGAGCCCTCCTTGAACTTAAGGCGTGTTTGTACATCTCATTAAAAATGGGCCATGTTTAATTGGTTTCGTACATCCCGGCTGCCGCCCCAGCCCTCCCCGTGCCGCAGGTACGGGCACACGGCTGCTGCCGGTGCTCCTGCTCTGCCCTCGCCCCACTGGCGATGCCCAGAGCCCCCCGGAGCTGCCCCCGAGCATCGGGCAGAGCCGGCCAGGGACCCCCTCCCCAGCCGCTCTGCGCCTTCCCTCCAGCTCCCCAGTGCCCTCACCCAGCCCTGTGGGGGTGCCTTCCAATCCCCTCGGGCTGCGCTCCGGGCAAGGCAGGGGCTGCAGAGCTCCCTCGCTGTCCCTGCCCCCCCTGCACAGGCGCTGGGCTGGGACGGAGCCCGGGGTGGCACCGCCTGCGCTCCCCAAGGGATGGAGCCTGTCCTGCCCCAGGGCGGCACAGAGCCGGGGACAGCCAGACAACACCGCCGGGGACAGCCACCACCCCCAGCGGGGGACAGCCCGGCCCTCAGGGGCCGTGTGCCCCCCGCACCCTGCGATGGGCACTGCTCGTCCTCCTTGTGCCGCAGCTCTCCCGGGAAGTTGAATCGAGCTGTCAGCAAAGAGAGGGTGATGATTCAGCTCCCACCAAAGGCTACACTATTACCTAGCAGCTTAATAATGAAAACTGTCATCATTCCTGCAATAAGGAAAGATAAATAAGTTATTAAAAGAAGAGCCTGCCACCCTCTCCGGGCAGGGCACTGCGCCAGAAGATATTAACTGCTGGCCACAGCCCGTCTGTTGGATGAACGGAGAGGGATGCCCTCCTCGGTGCTCGGAGGAAGAGCTCTTTCTCCTCCAGGCGGCTCGGAGAGGGCTCGTGTGCTTGGCACAGTGAGAGCCACCGCTCCTGCTCCAGCCACCGCTCCTGCTCCAGCCACTGCTCCTGCTCCAGCCACCGCTCCTATTCCCACTTCTCCTCAAGGGTGTAAAGAGAAATACAGCCCCAGGAAGGGAGATGGGGGGGGGAGGACTGAGGCTGCAGAGGGGTCAGAGCAGGCTCTGAACATCTGATGAGCCCAAATCTTGAGCAAGGAGCCGTTAACCCGAGCTTGGCAGGTGCTGTGGGCGATCCCGTGCAGGGGAGGGGCCAGTGCAGTTCCCACGCTGGATCCTGCCCAGTTCTACACCCAAACCTCTTTCCCCTCCCTGCCAGTCCTGCCAAGCTCCCCTGGTCGGGGCCCAACTTCAGCACCTGTCAATATGTGACAGAGCAAAAGGCACCTCAGATGTGCTGAGAGACAGGTGAGAAACGGGAAGGGAAAGAGGAAAGAAGAAGTGACCTTCCTTGCCCAGCTGTATTTTACTGGGCAAACGAGCCCTGCCAGGAAGGGGAGGGCAGGAGCTCAGGCTGTGGCTGGGCAGTGCAGACCCACCAGTGCTGCTCTGCAGAGCTGGATGGAATAAACGACCTTCATAACACTTTTCCTCTGAAATCCTCCAACTTTCCACTAAGGAACAATGTGGTTGTCAGGGCAGTCCAATCACTTTATATAAAACATGCTCCTCCTTCTCTCATGAACAATCAGAGCATCTTCCCTGGAGTCTATAGCAACACATTCTCCTCCTGCCCTTCTCCTCCCACGGGTGGATCTTCCTCCTTGCTTTGCCTCCTCCCGTGTCCTGAGCCGTGCCCTCTGAGCTCCTGGAGGCTTGGAAAATGTGTCAGTTATTGTGACACCTCCTCTCTCTGCCATTTTTAGCCCCTGCACAGCCCCTGGAACCACGTTCTTTAATCGCGGTGCTTACATGTGTCCTGACAAGTCTCTGCAATCAAAGACTTGGAGCCGCCCCAGGGCAGGGAGCAGAGAGAAGGAATCACCTGGGCTGCTGCCGGGATGGCCCTGCAGGGCTCAGGGACACGCCTGGCACAGGTGGGGGGCTCCGGGCCACCCCCAGGGCCCCGCAGGTCCCACACCCCGAGCTCTGCTCCCCGGCAGCACTGGAGACCTCGGGCACCTTTCCACGCTTGGCCAGGAAAGAGCCCATAAAAGTCAGTGAACATCTTAAAAATTAAGCATCTAATGATCCCCATCCTGCAGCCAAGGGCGGGGTGCCAGCCTGGCACAGCAGACGGCTCAGCCTGGCTCCGAATCCCTCACCCCACTGGGGTGTGGGGCTGTGGGGACAGAGCAGGTCCCAGGACACTGCCACCACTTAGACACCGTGGGGACACTGGGGAAGGCGTGACCTGAGTCCTGACATTCTACATTGTCTCACCAAAGCCCTGTGTTCTTCGACTCCCAGAAATATTTTACTCCCTGAAAACCCATTTTCATGTCTTGCTGTCACTGGTTTATGTTCCCTCAGCCACCAAGGGGTGGCTCTCTGGGTAAGGTCAGTCCCCTGCCCCCTCAGGATAAGGCCAAAGGCTTGTCCATGGTGCCATCATCTCTGGCCTGTGGTGCCATCAGCATCACCTGCACCTGGAGGGGCTCGAGGGCCTGAGTGAGGACAATTTATCAGAACATTTCATCCTTCCACACTCCTCTCTGCACAGCATCTGTGGGTCAACAAGAGAATCCTCAGATGAACTTGGTCATGCCGTGGGAGGGAACTGCCTTATCCCAGCCCACACTGGGAGATTTCCTCTCACATGCCCCTGGGCAAAGTTCACCGGGGTGTAACCCCTCCCCAGCCCCTCCTCCCTCTCTGCCCTGCTTGTTCTGCACCCCAGCTCATCCTCCCTGTGACACCTGGGCACTGCCCCCCCCACTCACCCCAGCCCCACTGCCAGGGTACCTGCCTGTCCTGGGGCTCCTCTGGGGACTCCTTCCCCCCAGCCTCCCTCCTGCTGGCCAGCCCTCCACCCTCCCTGCCCTCCACTGCTCTCCTGCCGGCCATAAAATTATATAGAATATAGAACATTATTTTATGACGTACCATAAAAAACACCCAACCTGGAACTCCAAGACACGTGCCAAACCTCAGCAGTACATGCAGGAATGCCTTTGTCCCAGCTGCTGCTGGATTGCCTGAGCTCTCCCCAGCGCAGTTTGAAGGCTTTTCAGGACAGGAACCTTGTTTTCTTGATTTATTGACCGTTTCCTGGCATGGGGCAGCAGCGGTGGCTGTGTCTGCACACGGTCAGTGATGCCATCTGTCCTTTGGGTTCCATCTCCTGAGAGGCTGCTCAGGGTTCCCCAGATCAGGCACATGCAGAGCACAGAAAGCTGGAAAGTGTGAGGAGGGCGAGGGACAGGGGCCTCCCCTGAGGATGCTGCCTGCAGTTTTTGCTGCTCAGGTCGTGTCCATTCGCCTGTCAGAGCCCTCTCCCTCCTTCCCAGGGCTGAGCCTCCCTGTGCCCATGCAGGGCCCTCGGCTCTTCCTGGGGTTTCACTGAGGTGCTGCTTCCTGCACAGGCAATTTGGGGAACCCCTAAATCACTGAGGGATGCCATCCCACACCACGGCCCAAAGCACTGGTACCCACACCCTGAGGTGCCACCCTACACTCCGAGGTGCCAGCGTCACACCCAAGGTGCCAGCCCCTGCTCCTCCCTCATTTCCCTTCCCCTCCTGAGCTGGTGAAACTTTCCTACAGCCCTTCAGCCCCCGCTCCATAAACCTCCCAATTCATTCCGCAGACATTTCCTGCGCTGGGGCTTTCCGCAGCATCTGCTGGTTTGAAGTGCTCCCTTTATTCGTCCTGGGGGCACCATTACTTTCTGCTTTAGCAGTTCTGTCTGCTCTGAAGTCTCTGCCAGGCTCCAACCACGGGAGAGAAAATTGGTGAAAGAATAATAATGATGATTGTTATAAATATATATTTCATTGCTGTGGCTCTTGGTGCACGTGTTTGTCACTGATGAGGAGAGCAGAGGGGGTGGGGTCAGGGGGGACCAGAAGTGCTGAATATCTCTGGAGGGGGGATCCTGCCTGTCCTGACTGGAACATGTCCTGGGCAGGCTGGAGCTGCTCCCAAGCTCATCCATCCTTTGGGGAGCCGAGTTGGGAATAGTGGGGAAAGGGCCTTGCAAAGTGGGACAGGGGAAAGAGGGGCACAACCTTTTCTCCTGGATTCTGCCTCAGTTTCTCCATGGATTTCTGCTTTTGTCCAGCTGAGTGGAAATAATTTCTGAGGGGAAACACAAATCCCCAATAATTTCGCCTATAAATGATCCACATCAGCACCATCAGAATATTTCCCCTCTCCTCAGGGCATTATCCAACCAGGGCCTTTGCAAGGCACTTTCCCCTTGTTTCACCAGCTGTGGATGGTCCCCTTCTCTCCATGTCCTCAGCCACTGCAGCCTAACCCTAACCCTAATCCTGGATGCTCCAGGCCAGTGTCCCAGCCCTTGCAGCCATTCAACCTCCTCCACTTCCATTTCCTGCTGCAGGGATTTTCAGGTATTTCCTGTAGATGCTTTAAAACTCCTCCAGGGCTTCTCCCTTTCCCCTGCAGTGGGATGGCCTGGAAGCAGGACAGCAGGAGCTGTGCAGAGTGAGATACCTGGGAAGGCTTTGCACAGATCTGCCCTCCTTGGCTCATTTTTTCCACTGGCCCTTCCACTCAGAGCAGCCCTTCCCTCCCTGCAGATCAGACCAGATAGTTGTACATGGGCTTTCCTGGAGCTGAAAATCAATAAATGCAATTCCATCTACCCTGAGCAGAACATGACTCCTGCCAGATCATCCCTGCTCCTGGGCTGCAGCTCCGACCAGAAACCACGTGCATGGCAGGGGCTGTGCTGGGGACACACAGGGACAGCACCAGGCCGTGGGGGTACTGTTACCTGCAGATGGAAATTCATCTCTCAGCTACTTGATCTTCCCTAAGCTCCTTTGCTGTAACTCTTCCAGTGGACATCTGTTAAATCCCTGCAGGGATGGTGACTCCACTGCCTCCCTGGGCAGCCCCTTCCAGGGCTTGGCAACCCCTTCCACGAAGATTTTTTTCCCAGTGTCCCCCCTGCCCCTGCCCTGGCCCAGCCTGAGGCCATCCCCTCTCCTCCTGGCCCTTGTTCCCTGGGAGCAGAGCCTGACCCCCCCCCCGGCTCCCCCCTCCTGGCAGGGATTGCAGAGAATTCCAGGGGCCCCCTGAGCCTCCTTTGCTCCAGGATGAGCCCCCCCAGCTCCCTCAGCCTCCCCTGGTGCTCCAGACCCTTCTCCAGGCTCTGTTCCCTTCTGGTCTTGCTCCAGCCCCTCAATGTCTTCCTTGTCTCTCCAGCCCTACATCCTGCAGCCCAGGAAGGTGGGATAAAGAGATGGAATTACATCAACCACCAGAGCTCATGCAAACATAAATGTAAAATCTGCGATTTATTTTCCCTTATTTGCTGTTGGGTTGGTCACAATCTCTGCTAGAGCCTCCTCCCAGCTTGGTCAGAGGTGGCAGAGCTCTCCTGCCCCTCTGGGATCCCTCCCCTGCCTCCCGAGCTGCTCTGGGGATGCAGCCCAGAGTGGGGAGCAGCTCCCAGCAGAACATCCCGCTGTGGTCATCCCAGCCTCACACTTGCCAGGAGAGCCTTCCCCATCACCCCACGATCCGAGTCCAAAGGGAATCAGACATTTCCGTGGAAAACCTGAGGCTTGGCTCAAGCAGCAGCTCAGGGATTTCGGCTCAAAGGCTGTTTCGGAGCCCACAGAGGGGCTGCAGCCCAGAGGGGCTCGGCTTCCCGGGTTTGCTCACCAGGAAGTTGGTTCTTATGGCAATTTGTGCTTCAATAAACGTGAAATAAAATCCATTCTGCCCTTTCCCAGCTGGCGTCATCCCCGTTTCCTCCATCGCCCTGGCAACCACGGCAGCCCAGGAGGGGGTTTGTGGCAGAAGGGGCGTGCGCCGGCCCCGCACCCCGAAACAAAGACCCCGCTTCCACACGGGCATCTCCGGTGGGACAGACGGGAGGGAGGGAGGGAGGCAGGGAACAAACCCGAGCTGGGAGCAAAGCAGCTCCCGAAGGGGCTGCTCGTGGGGGCAGCAGGGACTGGTCCCAGGCAGCGCCCCAGGGAGGGACTTTGGGGGTGTCTGTCCGTGGGATCTGGAGACGAGGATGTCCCTCCCCACGGCCCAGCTGCAGCTCTGGGATGGACACAAACAGGAGCCGCAGCTCGGAGCTGGAGAAGGGGCTGGGAGCAGTTGGGTGACCTGGTCCCGGTGCAGTGTCCCCTCCGCACCCCCTCGAGGGGCCCGTCCCGCTCCGGGTTCACCCCTGGGCCCCGCAGCCGGGAGCCCCTTCCCGGTGCATGGATTCCCTTTAGCCCCGCATCGATTCTGTTCCCGATCTCACTGTCCCTCCGCCCGCCGCCGGGGCAGCGCCTCCCGCGGGGCTCCCGCAGCTCCGGGTCCTGTCCCAGGCCCGTCCCGCAGCTCTGGGTCCTGTCCCGTCCCGTCCCGTCCCGTCCCGTCCCATCCCGTCCCGTCCC
>VXBA01000540.1:541135-580542 GCA_013399895.1 Serilophus lunatus
CCCGTCCCATCCCGTCCCATCCCATCCCGTCCCGTCCCGTCCCCCAGGACCCGCCGCCCCACGCTCCGCTCGTCCCGCGGTCTGCGCTGCCCTCCCGCGGCCGCTCCGCGCACGGACCCACGGACGGACACAGGACCGAGAGATGCCGCGGAGCCAGGCTGGGAGAGCTGGGGGGTTCAGCTGGAGAAGAGAAGATTCCGGGAGACCTTAGAGCCCCTTGCAGAGCCTGGAGGGGCTCCAGGAGCTGGAGAGGGACTGGGGACAAGGGATAGGGGGACAGGACACAGGGAATGGCTTCCCACTGCCAGAGGGCAGGAGAGATGGGATATTGGGAAGGAATCCTTCCCTATGAGGGTGGGGAGGCCCTGGTACAGGGTGCCCAGAGAAGCTGTGGCTGCCCCATCCCTGTAAGTGTCCAAGGCCAGGGTGGAGCCACCTGGGACAGTGGGAGGTGTCCCTGCCCAGGGCAGGGGGTTGGAATGAGATGAGGTTTAAGGTTCCTCCCAATCCAGACTGTCCTGTGATTCCATGATCCTGTGAGATGGAATGTAATCATCTTCAAAGCCATGAGCTTTGGGGCTTGTACCAATCTGGCATCAGCCCAGGTTCTTTAACTTCAGCTCCTCGTGCCAGTGGGGATGGGATGGGTCCTGTTGTGCTGGGAATGGGACCTTCTGGAGTGTCCAGAACCAGCCTCATCTGGGCTGGTCCTGCAGGCAGCTGTCATCTTGCTGCGGGCACCAGATCCTCACTGCCATGTGCCCAGGAAGGACACAAGGACTGTCCAGCAGCCACGTGAGGGGTTGAACTTCAGGGTCTCCAGGGGAACCTTGTGCAAGACTCACGTTGGCACAGTCAGTGAATGAAGATTAAACAGCCATGGGAACTTGCTTCACCTCTTATCAGAGAGCTGCTCTCCCCTCTGCTGTGGTGACTCATGCTCTGCTGAGCCCTTCCCACCTCGTCTGGGATGTGTTACAGCCCTGGACCCCACTCCCTCTCTGTGCAGATGGGGATTCTCCTGGAATGTCCGCCTCCTCCTCCTCCTCCTCTTCCTTCTTCTCCCCAGCGTTTCTGTCCCCTGAGCTGGGTTCTCTTTGGCTTCTCCCCAGCTCCAGAACCAGCACTGGAAAGGGGATGCTCCCCAGATTTCCAGAAGCTGTCCCTGCCCACTCCTGCCTGCAGGCCCCAGCACTGCCTGCCTGGGTTGCCTGCAGGTCCTGCCCTAGGCCTGTGTAACTCTGCCCTGCAAGGGGAAGGAGGCAGACACCCCGATCCTGGGATGTGAGCCCAGATCCATTGGATCCTCATGACAAGCTGCCAGCTCCCATTTCAGAGAGATGAGCGCGTGTGAGGTTTCATTTATCCGTCTCAGAAGCTCACACGGACAGTGGGGACTCGAAGAGGCAGCAGAGCCGAATCAAATGCCAAGCACTGATTCCTCCACACGCCCCTGGGGACTGACAGCCGGAGTCACTCTCACCATCTGTCTTCCCACTGCAGCCCCCGGAGGAGACACGTTCCTCCGCTAAGGGCGGAGACAGCGAGGGAACAAATGCGTTCCTTTGCAGGCCTGTGGATTTCCCATTCAGGGATTTCAGGAATGCACTGCACTGGGAAATGTGCTTTGTTCGTCCAAGTAACAGGACGAAGCTCTTGTACTTTGCTGTGTAACAGGTGCCACGGATGGAGCAGCTCCTCCCCATCCCCTGAAGGGCACCCTTCAGGCAGGTGTCTCTGATCCTCGGAGGAAAAAATGTCTGAAAACTGGATTTATTGTTCCTCATGCTCCTGCCCTCACTCCAGGCAAGCTTGGAGGCCAAAGGGGTGGCCAGAAACTTGGGACACATGAAGAAAGCATTTTGTTTCTAGATAGGACACATCTTCATGGGAAGGAGTCCAGAATTAATAAACCACTGTCCAGCAGCCAAGTGCGTTGTGTCAACTCAAAGTGACGAGGTTGTGGTGAATAACGGGGAGGCTGGGCCATGGAGGGAGAAACCAGCTCAGAAAAACATGGGATTAGACCAAACCTGGAAGCAAATCCTGCTTCTTTCTTCATGGCTGAAACTACTTAACAGTTTGTGTTCCTCTCATTGGAGCTCCATTTCAAACTCCCAGGAAAACGGGAGGAGAAAACGGGAAGCAGGCACCAGCCTAGCCTGGGGACATGCAGGGGCTGGCAGAGGGGTTAAGGGTCTCAGGCAGGTCTGGTCTCTGCCCCCAGCAAAGCCACCCAAGGGACCTGTCCCCTGACAGCCACACCAGGGGCTGGGGGTTGTGATGATGAGCTGGGAGGGAGGGCTGTGCCAGCCCAACCCATCCTGGAGAGCGGCAGGAGAAGGCTGAGGGCACCTTCCTGCCCTCTGCAGCTGGTTCCCTCCACAGCAGCTACTCCCGGAGGGGTTTTGTTTCTCAGTGGCAGAGCTCTCACAAAATGGGGGCAGAGCATCCCCTTGCACAAGTTTTCCAGGTCGTAGGTGTCTGGGACTTTGGGAAAGTGCTTCAGCGGTGGAGTGACATCCAAGGCAGAGTTCCCACACTGAGAGGGAGCTGGGGTGGGAAAAACCCTTCTCCCCATGTTTGCATATTTATTTCTCATGATTTACAGGCTAAGCCAGGCCCCTCCCTGCACCTGGCAGCCTCAGCACCCACCCGCACTTGAATTCCCTTTTCTCACACAGAGTCTGGCTGAGACCACCCACCTGAGTGCCAAGGCCTCCTCCAAGGCCCTGCCCTCCCTCTGCACATCCCCCAGGGGTGCTGAATGTGGCTGAGAGCAAAGCCCAGCTCCGAATATTCTTGTGCTTGAGGGGCTCAGCCTCGAACCCTGACCAGAGCCCAGCCAGAGCTGGTGCTGCTCTTCTGTCTCCACTCCGCTGTGGCACTGCCATGCTCTCCCTCAGTCCTTCCCGTGTTCATGTTCTGGCAGGTTTTCCTCATCTCCCTCATCCAGTCACCCCAAACCTCTCTTCCTCAGCTCCTGCAGAGGTGCAAGAGCATCTCCGTTTGCTTGGGAACACCAGGCAAGGCAGCACTTCATCCTCGGCCCTTGACCTTCTCCCACACCAGCCCTCACCCCAGCAGCTCTGCTTCCTGGGCCAGCATTCCCACAAGCTCTACACTATCAGCGTGGCTCATTCACACCTTTATTGCCACCCTTTCCCCTCGGGGGTCGCACAGCCCCCACCTCCCACCCCATATTTAGCTGTGCCACCAGTGGTATCCAGAATCCCTCGGGCACTGCCTGCAGCAGGAGCACCATTCCCAGGGCTGGTGGAAGCTGTCAGAGGCTGCTGGACGGGCAGCTCCTGCCCTGGTGCCTCAGGAACCGTCAGCCTTTCCTTCGGGAAAGCTCCCAGGCAATCCCAGCGCTGTGGAGGTTGATCCAACCTCTTGGGTGAAAACCGAGGCAGGAGAAGGGATGGCTCAGCTCCTCCAAGCTGCAAGAGGGCAGCAAACCCGTTGGATCAAGAGTTCAGACAGGGCCACTCAGACCAGCGATGTTTTATTCAGCGCTGATTTGCGACTCTGCATTCAAATCAATATTGAAATCACTCCAGTTTCCAACAGTGGCAGAGTCAGTCAGACTTGGGTGGGCCAGGAGGAAGCTCACCCACTCTCAGCAGCTTGGCTCCCTCAGCATCTTACACTAGAGCAGAGAACAGCTCTGCAAACAATCAACAGGGACATAACGCCCTCCTTTCTTCCCAGCCATCGGCTGAATTCTTTCTCTTCCCTAATTCCTGGGGGGCTCTCCTTGCAATTAACTTTGCAGGAACATGTGAGCCCCGTGGTGCTGTGAGTCCCCTGGCCGCAGAGGTGGATGAGCAGGTCAATCCATGGAAGCTCTGATGGGCTTTGGGAATTCTCCTCCACCCGACCCAAGCCTGGTGCTCCCCTCACCCCAGGGGTGTCACCCACAGATGGGGTGTCACCCACAGATGGGGTGTCACCCACAGATGGGGTGTCACCCACAGATGGGCTGCCAGGAGAGGGCAGGGGCCAAACACCCCCACCCACCTCAGCACTACCAAACCCTCTCCCTGCAGGGCCCCCAGCAGCCCTGGCAGCTCCCCTATCCCGGGGGTGTTGTTCAGTCCAGGTGCATTTTTATTGGAGTTTTTAAAATTAAACATGTGATCCCATATTATCTGACCCAGCTCTGAAGCCTCCCAGGCCCAGGCAAACTCTGCTGCCTCAGCTTTCCATTTCCATATTTATTTACTGCCTTTCAAATCGCCTGGGCTGCACAGTGCAGCCTCTGATGAATAAATAACCGGTGCCCTTACAGGCCAGATTGATTAGATGGATTTAATTAACGAGCCCAGCTCCCCTTGAGGACTCTCCCAGCTAAAATACTGGAACCAGCCAGCGTGTGACAGTGCCAGGACCCATTGATTTACGGGAATATGAATTAGGGATCATTTAGTGACTTCATCGATGCTGTAACAAGGACACCCCTGAGGACAGGGGGGCTGTGAGGGGTCAGGTCAGGGCCGGTTCATCACACAGGGATTGTTCCCCGTGTCTGCAAACATCCATCTGTCCTCCAGCCCAGCTACACCCGGCTGGGGGTACAAGAGCCGGAGCTGCCAATGGGCTTTAGGGGCACTGGGAACAACTGGGAAAAAGGGAAAACCCTGAGAGGACACAGTGGGGGCTGCTCCCCACTAAGGGAGGGATGCAGGAGAGGGGAAGTGGGGCAGGAGCACGGAGCCCACACCAGGCTGGCACGGGGGGAGCTGAGCTGGGATGGGGTGGGGGGAGCTGCCTGAGCCCCGTGTGCTCAGGGCCACTCTCTAAAGGGGACAGATGTGGCACAGGCCACTCCCAGCAGCTGCCCCCAGTCCCCAGCTCCCAGTACCACTGCAGGTGGCAGCTCCCCCCCGGCCTGGCCTCCACAGCATCCCGGAGAAGGTGCCGCGTGTGTTCATTAATGAGTTCATTAGATTATTGCTGCAGTTAATTGAGACCCACGTGTTTCCCCTTCCAGCTCCCTCCCAGCCCGTGGCACGGGCAGAGCACACGGTGATGAACCGCCACGGGGACACGCGGGGCCGACTGTGCCACCCCTCTGCCCCAGTGCCACCCACCCCAGTGCCCCCCGCCCCGGTGCCACCCCCGCCTGGCACAGGCGGCCGCCGGCCTCCTCACAAGGACGATCGCCAGGTTTTAATTAGTCTCCAACACGATTCCTGTCACAAACACTCTGCTGGGGGTCGTTTGTTTTAATTTGATCAGGGACAGGCACAGGGAGGGGGGAAGAAGGAAGGTAATTAAATTTGACTAAACCCTTGGAATGCCATTAAGGCGGATGCCCTCGTTTGCGTAATGCGCTCCCGCAGCGCCCAGCGCTGCCCCCGGGTCCGGGCACTGGCTTTGCCCTGCAGAGCTCTGCCCTCCCGCAGCGCCCTCGGCACGGTGACGGGGATGGAGGTGAGGAGGGAGAGTGGAACAAGGCCGGTGAGGAAAGGGAAAACATCCTGCCTTGCCTTTACAAAGGGAGGTGGTTCAAGTCCCTCCACCTGGGTAGGGTGGATAAAACCCCGGCCCCGGGGAGGGTCCCGTGCTGGGGCTGGAGCTCCCCCGGTGCGGCAGTGCCCCAGTCCCAGCCGAGGCTCAGGGGGTGCCGTGCCCAGTTGTGGGCACACACAGGGCACCGGGGCAGCGAGACAAACCAAACCCAGGCTGATGCCGGCGCTGGGAATGCCGCAGCGCCCGGGGCTGGGGCTCAGAGCCCTGCACAAGGCCGGCCAAGCGGGTGGGTAGGGGCAGAACGACGTTTCTCTCTTCGTTTTATGGCCTTAAGCAACAACTTTTGACCTTTGATACTTCTCTTCCCTACTGGTGTTTTCCCTGTTTAACATGGAGAAAATCCTGTTCCCGCTCCGTGCTTTGGCTGCCCATAGAGCAATTACCTGGTAATTATTTCTGCTTGTTGGCAAGTCGGTTCTAATGATGTTTGCTGAAGGTTTGATTATTGTTATTGCAAACACTGCTTCCACATGTGGAGTCGAGGCTGGGATGCTGGGAATGTTTCTGGGAAAAGCAGGTTTTCTAGGGAGTGGCTGTGCTTTATGAAGACACCACAGCTGGAGCCAGAGGTTGTGATGCTGTTGGGTTTGGGGGATATTTTTTGTTATATGGATAAACTAAGGTAAGTTCATACAGGTGACAAAGGGATTTGATGATAGATGGTAAAAATCCTGGATAATTTGGGAAGAAACAAAGGGAGGAAGAGGGGACAGGGGTATGTTGAGGGAAAGGAGGCAGGGAGGGACATCTTGCTGTTCCTAGGATGTGTTTACAGCCAAGCAGAGCTCTCTGGCTGCTTAAAGCAGGAGCAACCTGCCAGAAATAAAACCTTGGAATGAAGGAAGGAATGAGACAATGCAGAGCTGGAGCTCCGAGGTGCTGGGAAAACCAAGGGCTCATCAGTGCTCACTCAGGTGCTGCCAAATATCACCCAGAGAAAGGACTAAAGAGAGCCAGGAGAGGATCAAGAGCCCCCACGGGGCACTGAAGGTGTGGTGGAGGGGAAGGTGAAGTGCCACGGGCTCTTGGCTGGGCTTCAGAGGTAGCAGCACCCACGGGAGAGCATCCATGGGGGACCTGCCTCTTGCAGTGGCACTGGGGAAACTGGGCCCCTTCCTGCAGGGTGATGGGGCTGCCAGTACCAGCAGAGAGTCTCAGGGCAGCAGGAGCCTGCCAGCTGTGCCAGGAGCACGCACACATCTGGCAGGTGACGTGTTCCTTCCCCCAAAGGAGGAACAGATTCATCTGTCACGGCCCCAGCAGAAACAGGGTGTCATAAAAACGAATTGACCCTTGAGAGTGGCTGTGGATGCGCCCCAGGAGTCCCTTGGAAGCTGCCCCAGCTGCAGGTGCTGTGTGCCCTGAGGATGGATGGGGAGGATGGGGTTCCCTCATGGCTCCTGCAGCCATAGCTGCCCTCCCAGCTAAAACCCCTGGGGCTGACATGTTGGTGCAGCTAAAAGAAGAGCTGGAGCATCCTCTGAGCACCTTTCCCAAATGGTTTTCCATCTTGATTTGTAGTAGTGCTACCTAAAACATACCCTGTCTCTGAAGAAAGACTTGGTCTCCCATTTCTTCCAGTCCCTGAGTCCTTCCTCTTCCCACAGAGACTGTCTGGCTTCACTTACCTACAGGTTTTGGTCAGATCTGTCCAGAATGACTCTGCCCACATTCCTTTCTAGCTTCTAAAGCACCAGTTAAAGCTGTGGTTTTTCCCATTTGTCCTCTTCCATCTCCTTTCTGCCTGGAGGAAGGGTCTCCTCCTAGATCCAAGGACAGAAAAGGAGTGCAGGGCCCACCGAGGTGTGTTCTGAAGTGGGCTGCTCCCTCGGGATTCCTGCTGGGGCCATCCCATGTAAGAGGCTCTTTTTTGGGTGGGGTGTGTGATCCCAGCCTGAGGAGCCGTGTCCATCAGGGTGCTGCAGCACCACACGGGCTCACAGCAATTTCTTTTATAGAAAAATGAACTTTTTTGCCCCAAACATCCCAACAGTGGGGTCAGACATCTCGCCTCCAGCTGAGACACTGAAACCAGTGTGCCTGTTGGTGTGACTGCCATGCTGGGCAGGTGGCACAGGCTTCATTCAGAGAGGGGGGGAAAGCCCCAAGGAAGCCAACCCTGAGTGAGAACTGAGGGACTATCCCCGTGGAAAACAAAGCAAAAGGGAAAATCTGGCTTGGTTTGCTCAGAGGTGATGCTGTCCAGGGATGGGGCTGCCCAGCACAGCTCAGCCAGGGCTGCACCTTTGAAACCTGGGGATAGAAATCTGTGCTGTGCTGCTGCCCCAGCCCTGCCCCAGCCCCTGGGGTCTGTACTGTCACACTGCCTGGCTGCACAGCCCTGGGGGGAGGCGGCCAAGACACTTCAGCTGGGGCTTGGTGAGCCCAGGACCTGCTGCCAGAGAGTGGGAAGGTTTTGGCTCAGTAAGAGAGCTCACATTAAGAAATACAAATGTGGTGTAAAGATGCTATGACAGCAGGGGGTGAGCAGCTGTACTGGGCATCTTTTCATTGGTAGCATTAGTATGTTTTGTATTAATTATTAAATTTTCATATCTCAAGCTGTGAGGTAAAAGTTCCCCTTTTCTTTCCCATTTGTCCTCCCCGTGGTGGGGTGGTTGGCAGAGAGCAGCTCTTCGGTGCTGTGCTGCTGGCTGGTGTTAAACCCACAGTGTGGATGCAGGGAGGGAAACCAGTTCACTCCTGTTTCCTGGGAAAGTTAAATCCCCCAGGACAGGAGGGTCTGTGCTGGCTGGGACTGATTTAGGGCAAGAGAAGCATTTTGCCCATGAGGAGGGAGAAGTTGTGGAGCTGCAGAGGCCCCATCCTGGGGCAGGTGATACAGGGGGATGTCTGGAGGCACATGGGGGCCAGGCAGACTCCACCAGCCAGGGCCCCAGTGTGCCATAAGAGATCCTTCTGCTGGGGCTGAGATAACAACCCAAGGACCCAGGAATGAGCAGACAGACAGGCTGGACAGGCACCATTCCTGGGGTGGCCCACACAGCTGAATGTGAGGGCTACAGCTTTTCTTTGGAAAGAGGAAAAAATTCAGGCACTTTCCCCAGATGCACATTTTCAAGTACTGGTAATGAAAGACAATGGTGTGTCTTCCCCTCAGTAATTGGGCTGTACTCTAAATACAGCACAGCTCCTTCCTGACTGGCTAATAAGGGACGATTTTTTCTCCTTTCATCTCTAATTAAGCCAAACTGAGCCTGGCATCACTGCTCTGCAGTCATTTCCCAATGCAGAGGTTTGCTAAATTGTAGGGATTGGCTTTTAGAAGGCTTGAAAATATTAATCTGAAATAACGTGCAGGGAGAAAAATGTGAATCTGTGTTAACAGAACTTGGAGGATTGCAATAAGGAACTGATTTTTAAATGTTAATTTGTGCAAATTGGAGTTGGAGGAAAACCCTCTTGAACTAATTAGCTGTTGGTGCTGAGCAGACATGGATTTGGGAGTGTGGCTGGGATCTGTGATCCCCAAAGCCCTAAAGTGCCTCCAGCCAGTTTTGCTTTGGGGAGTTATTTGATGTCTGCACCCAGCAGTGCAGAGGGGAAGGGAGCCCCTTTGTTCAGCTACTGGGGACTTGGGAGCCAGGGGTAGGGACAATATGGAGCAGGACAGGCTTCCCTGGGGGAGTGAAAGTGCCCTGAAAGCCCTGCCCTCCATCAGTGGGAGCACCCTGCTGGGTCCTGCCCTCCAGCCCGGGATGGGGAGGGGCAGTTCCCAGCCCTGGCCATGGCCAGCAGTGGGCTCAGGGTGAATTCCAGACGAGCCAGGGCTGCTCAGTTGTCTCTGCCCCTCTGGTGCCAGGGCAGTCTCCTTGCTGCTCACCCCACACTTTGGCCCTGCTCAGAGAGATTTCTTCCTCTCCAGACTTGAATCTTGCAGTGTTCATCACCATCACCTTCATCTACTCCTCCTGTATCAGTACACCCACAACAGCAGAGAGAAGCATCTGTTCCAGGGACAGCACCAGCATCAAGTGGTTCTTTGTCATCATCTGCTGCTTGATTGGTGCTGGGTACTCATTTTCCTCTCCCTGCTGCAGGTGGCAATGCCAGGTGAACCCCAAACCCTGGCAAGGCACTGGAGCAGAGCCCTGGCTGTGCAGCTGCTGTGTTTCAGTCTCCTCACCCCACACAGGGCAGCCCCAAGGACACGTGCTGCTCAGCCCTGGGCAGTACCTGGAGAACCTCTGAGCATGGAGCTTTCCTCACCAGCCAGCAGATCCCGTTAGTACTTTATTAATTACATGGATGGGAAGGAAGAGCAGCCTCATCCGAGTCAAACAATTGCTGAAGTTTCATATGATACAAAACACACATCCCTTAAATACAAAATACCAAGCTCTGAGCATCATCTGGGGCTGAGCTGTACCACCAGTGTTATATATTAATATTTCCACCTGTACAAGTATTTATAGATAGAAAAAAAGAAATGCTTTTAAAAAAAATCAGGAACAAATTCATGCCCCCAATGTTAGTTATATTTTATATATATAAAATACATATATATATAAAAACACTAGAGGCTGATTTGTGGGGTTTTTTCATCAAAAGATAGAATGTGTTGTGGCCAAACTGACAGTGAGGGGCCCCAGCAGATGGGTTTTGTTGCCTTCTTGCTGGAACAACATCTGGGAATTTGGGTCCCTTCCTGAATGGAGAAGGCAGGTCATCCCCCAGGTGCAAACAGCTCTGGTGGACAGGTCTCCATGGAGGGAAGGTGAATGGGCATCTCTGCAGGGCAGTAGAGGGGCACAGGCTCTGCCCCTGTGGCTATCCAAGGAGGAGAACTTCCCCTCCTGCCCCCAGTGTCCAGGAGGGGACAGAACTGGCCCCAGCAGCTGGCACAGGGGTGACCCAGCTTGGGCAGCCACACTCTGCTGCACTGTCCTTGTGGTGACTTCAGCCCCAAGCACTGCCCTGATGCTCTGCCCTTCTCCCCTCTTGAGCCAAGGCACTGACCCCCGATGGCAGCAAAGAATGGGGAGCTGCTGCTCTGGGGGGTCCCTCTGCCCCACAGTGCCTCCTTCCAGGCACCGCCCCTTCCCCTTCCAGCCCACTCAGAGGCGGCTGCTCTGGGTCTCCGTGTCTGTCCTGCACCATACAAACAGTGGGTTGGCTGGTTTAGAGGGGGGCTTGCCTTGGAACACTGTTCATCCAGTCCCAGTGCACAAGAGGGCTTTTAGCCAAGGAAGAGCAAGGCCCAGGAGTACAGTGCTGCTGCTTCCATGAATTCAGCACCAAAGCTGCAGTAGGTTCCTTCTGTCCCTCGACTGGGGCTGGCACCCGAGCTGCACATTTGTATCTATAGGGAGCCCCCTTCTCCCAAAGGAGCTGCCTCTCCTCCTACCCAACTGTGCCTCCCAGGCTGTCCCCCCCCCCAGCTGACACCACACACATCCCCCATCCCTTGCTGCCCACCCCCCACTTCCTGACACAGCACTGCAACCTGCCCTGTCCTCTCCACACTCCTTCACCCCTGCCCCTGCTCCCTGCCAGTGTTGGGGGACCCAGCTTCCTGCCACAGGCTGCCTTCCAGGGATCACCCCACGGCCCCTCTTTCCCTCTGCTCCCTCACCCCTCCTGCAGGACATGGACTGATGGCTGTGCCCATCCTGGGGTGAAAGGATGTTTATGAACATGTGCCTCTGCCTCCCCTTCCATGGGCACTGCCCAATGCTGTCCTCCTTGTCAAGGGCCTCAGTCTTGATCCACCAGCAAGCCCACGCTGGAGAGGACAGAGCATTATCCTGCTGCCTCAGATCTTCGTCTCAGGGCCAGTGGGACTCAGGGCTGGGAAAGAATCTCGGATCCTTGCCAGCTCCATGGCACAGAGGTGGCCAAAGACTTTGTTGTACCACTCAGGAGACCGACCCCTGGAGATGGGAAGAGATGGGAGAGGGGGGAGTTGGCAGGAGGGCTGCTGGCAGTTGTCCCAGAGCAGCCTGGTGCTCCTTGCTTGGGGACAGACACTCAGCACAGCTCCCATGGGGAGGGATAAGGAGGTGATGAAGGAGTACTACGTGCCCCAGCAGGGACCTGCCTCCCCTGTCCCCACTGCAGGCATGTAGCAAAGCGGGGGAACATCTGTGACCCAACCAGGCGACCCCTCCCCATCAGCCCACCTTGTACCTCTGCACTGCAGCACTGCTTGGCAGTGCCACTGCCGTGCTCCAGACCCCCAGGGACCCCCCACTTCTCTGCACAAGCTTCCCGGGATTTGCTGCCATCTGAGGAACTGCCAGCACCGGCTGAGCTGGTGGCTCCTTGTCCAGTCCCCACCTGGCAGGGACGTGGAGGGAGGGGAAGCTCTGGTGCCCCACCGTGACCTGCTGCCCCGTCACCGCCCTGGCGGCACCGAGGGCCCCATTACCTGAGGTCAGCTCTGCAGATGTGGGTCACTCTGGAGTGGCCCGTGGCACTGGGCTCGATGAGGAACTGGGATGTCAACACCACAGCCTTGACGCCTCCCTGCAGCGGCGCCTTGTCGTGCTCCACCGACAGCGCCATGAGCAGGCAGGCTCCCCGCGGCAGGCCCGTGCGCCAGCACCTGCAGGGCACAGCTCGGGGTCAGACTGAAGGGCTGAGGGAGCCCACCCAGCGCCAGGCTGGAGCAATGGGATCCGCCAAGCAGAGACCCCAGCCTCCCTGGGCCCCCGCCCGCCCTCACCGCAGCACCAGGCAGTCCCGGTGGGGGTGGGGGGCCATGCTGTCTGTCACGTAGTGATACACCTCCATGTCCTTGTCCAGGGCCTCCACCACCTCGCTCTGCAGCAGGTCCTCGTCCCACAGGTGCCGCTCCCTCAGCACCCGGTGCAGCACCACGGCAGGAGGGGCCTCGACGTCCGTGGAGACCTTCCACAGGCGCAGGGGGTGCCCGTCCCCCACCTGGGAGGAAGAGGAGAGGGTCAAGGGCTGGCCAGTGAGGGCAGGGAGGACACGGGAGTTGCTTTGGCTGCTGGAGAAGCACTGGAGGGCAGCAACCAGCTCCTCTGCTAATGCAGTGGGCTCTCTGCCAGGACTGCTGGGCACAGAGCACCCTCTGTCCCTCAGCCCACTCTGGTCAGGAAAAGGGTTGCTGATCCCACCCTGCACAAGAGAACAAGCAGCAGGAGGTTGCCAGCAGGTCAGTAGGTGCCCGGGGATCCCAGTGGTCACCCCATATACAATTTCCCCATGCCCCCAAGTCCCTCCACACAGCAGCATTTACCTTTTTGCAGGACAGCTCTGTATTCAGGGGCCCCGGAGTACTCAGCCACCCCTTGAATTTCTCTGATGACTCTTTGAGCAGGTTTTGGACACTCTGCTCGAAGTAGGAGTGTAAATCCTTGCTCTCCCCCTGGCACACCAGGTCAGTCAGGGGGTGGGGATAAGCATCTGCAGCCATATAGGAGCTGCTCAGCTGCAGCAGGATGTCATGGGAGACCTAGGAAGCAAGAGCACACAGACCTTCAGCAAGCCAGAGCAATCCTGCAGGGACCTTGTGGGGGGTCCTGGGCAGCTAAAGAACCACAATTCATCCCACCAAGGAGCAGGGAGGATGGACACAGCCCACCTGAACATACAGCCTGCACCACCAGGAGATGCAGCTGGGTTTCATCCCCAAGGTGACTGGGCAGTGGCAGCTGCCCTGCTGAGGGATGGGGGCCCTCATCTCACCCCAGGACAAGGTTACACCTCCCACAGGCAGCACTGGGCTGGACACCACTGTCACCCACCTGGAAGAGCTTTTTGCAGTCAGTGATCATGTGGGAGAGCCCCTGTGTTGCAGCCATGTTCTCACTGAGGTCCTTCTGGTCAGGCTTCCCCATGGTGCCTCTCTTGTGTATGGCCCTGGGGGTGAGGGGCAGGTGGTGCTGAGGCCGGTGGGCACCCCACACCTCTAGCCCCCCATGGCTCTGATTTGCCACAGAGCAAGGGGGGGCTGTGCAGAGAGCACCTGTGTCCCACCATCACCCCATCCCACCGGTCTCCTCCAGCAGTGGGCAGGGAAGGGGCACTGAGCAGGTGGGGGCTTGTCCAGCCCTTACCTGGGTGAGGTGCTTTCCTTCTTGGACACGTTGAGGTGGAAGATGGAGGGGGCCAGGCACACAGCCAGGTTCCCAGCAGTCATCTGGTTCTCCTCGGCCGAGGCGATGTCGCTCAGGAAGTAGAGCAGGGTCTGCAGCACCTCCCGGTTCTCGTCGGGCATGAGGATGATGGCAGCCTGCACCGCCTGCAGCCGCTGCTCCTTGGGCACGACTGTGGGCACGGGGCAGCGCCAGCGGTCAGCAGGGCAGCCACCGCCGCCAGCACGGGAACAGAGGCACCCCTCCTCCCCGGGAGGCCCCGCCAGCCCCCCGCCCAGCCCTTACACTGGTAGATCTGCAGGAAGGTGTCTGTCAGTTTGCTGGTGAAGATGGGCTCGGGCAGGTCGCGGAAGTATTGCTTCAGCAGGTCGGCCACGTCGTAGGCCGACTGCCCCGCGTAGCTCACGCTGTCCGGGCTGGCCTCGTTCACGAGCCGCAGCGCCTGGATCCGGGACCTCACCCCCGACTTACGGAAGATGCCGACCTGCCAGGGCAGAGCCGGGGGGTGAGCGGGCACCGGCCTGAGGGACCAACCACGGGACACCCCCTCCCCAAAGGGCTCCTCTCCTGGACCCCCAGGGCCGCCCCTCACCCGGTGTCTCAAGGGGACACCAGCGGGTGCGGGGTTCCCACAGACAATCCCACCCTCCTGCTTCACCACGTACCACATGAGGGGAACAGAAGAATCCCCAAAGCTATTTTTCCCCCCCCAAAATCCAAGGGCTGGTTGCCAAGCAGCTGCAGCATCACCTGGTCGAGGCACTGGCTGCGCAGGTAGCGCATGGCCTGCTGGATGCCCTGGGGCAGGGGCTGTCCCGTGCGCTGCACGTTGACGATGGGCGGCACCCCGAAAACCATCTTGTCCCTGTAGTCGGGGACTTTATTCCTCTTCATGAACTTGGGGACAGTCCTGCAGAGTGGGACAGAGAGACGTCAGTGCAAAGCCTGGTGCCCTCAGCACCCCCACGCAGGAGGAGCAGGGCCCAGGACACACAAACATGCACTGCTGCCGTGCTTGGAACGTGGGCGAGGCAGCTTCCCACCACAAATGGCCAGAGTGCTTTGTTGCTTGGCTATGCCCCACTCCCTTATGCCACTGCAGCATTTTTTGATGCCCCAAGGACACCTGCAGCCCCTGCAGCTGCAGACAATGCCAAGAGCCCCCCTGGCTGCAGTTAATACCAAGAGCCCTGGGACCAGCCCCAGCTCATGCTTGCCAGAGCAAAGCCATCCCCTGTTTCAGCTTTCTTCCCTTTCTCTCCACCATCTTCACATCTCAAAGCTGCCCTGAGCTGGGGGCAGTGCCCCAGCACAGCACGAGCTGCAGCCCCTGGGCACCATCCTGGTCCCCTGTGTGCCAACTCACCATGTCCAGGCTTGTTTGTGGGGCACAGAGTACTTCTCCATGATGGCAGTGAGCCGGAGCAGGGAGCACTTCTGAAGCAGGTTGAGCTGGGCCGAGGACTGGCGGTTGATCTCCAGCGAGGCCGAGTTCAGGCTGGGCCGGTGTGAGTTCTGGAAGCTGTGCCAGCGCAGCTTTCTTGGGGGGACAGGGTGGCATGAGGGCTGGTTAGCTCAGGGAAGGGCTTCTCCCTGCCCCAGGAGATCCCAGCTTTGGAGAAAGTGTGGGTACAGCAGTGGGCTGAGCCCAGGGGTGCCAGTGCCAGCCCCAGGGATGAGAGTTTGCTCCGTGCCCTGGGTGCTCACAGACTAGAGGGGCCCAGGAAGAGCAGGATCCCTTTTCTGTGCCCTCAGGTGGCTGTTCCCTCCCTCGGGCTCCCCAAAACAACCAACACTCTCTCCCCTCACACTCACACCAGCACTCCAGGGCAAGACCAGGTTGGACAGGGCTTGGAGCAACCTGGTCTAGTGGAAGGTGGAACGAGATGGCCCTTAAAGTCCCTTTCAACCTAATCCATCCCGTGACTGTGCTGCACTGCAGCCCTTGCCAAGAGACCTGGGAAGAGTTCCAGGAGGCACACACCTGCAGGACCACCCCACAGAGTGATGCTGCATCCGTGGGACATCTCCAACACCCACTTCCTCAAGAACTGACCCCACCAGGGCTCCGGGAGACTCCTCAAACCCTGCTCAAGCCCAGGCTCCTGCCCAACTGCTCTGGAGCATCCCCAAGTCCAGAAGGACACAAGGAACATTCCTAGCTAAGGAAAGCCCCACTGCTTTGTACACCTCTGCAGGTGTAAGCATCTCACCCTCCAGCACTACTGAGCAGGGCCGAGAAAAGCCACGGAACTCAGCAACGGCCGGAGTTCTCCAAGGGAAAGCACCCGGGAGCGCTGGCACAGGGCTGGCACGTGCGTCCCGCTTGTTTTCAGTGAACGAGAATCCTTTTAATCACGGCTCAGTGCGGGCGGATCGGGCTGGAAGTGCTGGTAGTGGTGTCCTGCAGCCACCAGAGCGCACCAGTGCCCCGCGCTGCGCTCCCCAGTGCGCACACAGACACTCCCCTCCCTCCGCCCGCTCCTTCGGGACGGGCCGAGCATCCAGCCCTCCCAGGACGGGGTTCGGGTCTGCTGCTCCGAGCCATGGGCTGTGCACCCTTCCCCTGCGGCTGCCCCATCCCTGGGACAGCTCAAGGCCAGGTTGGATGGGGCCTGGAGCAACCCGCTCTAGTGGAAGGTGTCCCTGCCCGTGGCAGCGGGATGGAACGAGGTGGTCTCTGCCCCTTCCCACCCAAACCATCCCGGGGTTCTGTGATACCTGCAGGGCCTCGTGAGCGACGCTCCCACCCCCGAATCCCGGCGCTCCCGCGGCTCGATCTCTTCAGTCTCGTTGAGGGAATTCCCTGTGCTGTCAAAGTCACTGGCAGAGGTACCGACATCCGACATGGATTGCTCTTCAAAGTGCAGGTTGGAGGGTTCCCCGCCCGAGTCCGACTCCTCCTCCTCCTCTTCCTCCTCGCCCCCTTCCTCCCCATCCAGGCTGGGAGCAATGGCCTTACACCAGAGCTCCACCTTCTGCTGCAGCCCCCACATGTGCTGCAGAATGTCGTCGAGGTTCTCATAGGTGACCTCCCCGTCGTTGCAGAAATCCTCGCTGCTGCCGAAGTCCGGCACGTTGTCGTAGACGCTGACCCGGCTGCCCAGGGAGCTGCAGGAGCCCCGGCGCCGCCGGGCAAAGCCCTGGGGGGAGGACGAGCCCTCGGTGCTGCTGCTGCCGCAGCCCCTGCCACCCCTCCCTGGGTGCCAGTGCGACAGGGAGCTGCCACCCAGGGGACACAGGCTCTCGATGGAGAGGGATTTGGGGAAGGTGCCGGGCTTGTGGTCCCCAGGGATATAGACCAGGCAGTCCCCGTGGGCAGCCTGCCGGTGCTGGCACTCTGCAGCAGCCCAAGTGCCCCCGGCTGCAGAGGCCACGCCGAGGTCCTGCAGGGAGGCCCCGCTGCATTTCGGCTCAGAGTCCCCCTTGGTGCCCCCGGCGCCAAGCAGGCAGTTAGTCCTGTAGGACACCGAGAAGAAGTGTTTTTTGCCACGGAAAGAGGCAGGGGTCTCTCTGTTAGAGGAGCTGGTCCTGGGAGCTGTGAGCTCCCCGTCCCTCGTCAGGGAGCCCCAGCCCGGCGGGAGGGTGACGCTGCTGTGCAGGGCTGCCCTCCCGGCTGGGCTGGCCCTCTCCTTGTCCCTCCTCCGCAGAGATTCAATCCGCTTCAGGAAGCTGCGGGACCGTCGCTTCTTTGGCTTCTCCTTGGAGGTCCCTCTGCAGCCTGAGGGCTGCTCCAGCAAGAAATGCTCGCCCCGGCCGCAGCCGGTGGCACTGGCAGCAGCACGGGGCGGGGCCGGGGGGTCAGAGGGCATGGCTGCAGTGCCCAGCGTGCCACCCGTGCCACCCACGCTGCCCACGCTGCCCGTGCTGTGCAGGGACGTGGCCTCTGGGTTGGTGCTGAGGTCCGTGAGGATGCTCTCGTGGCTGGACACCGGCCTCATGGTGCAGCTCGGGGCCTCCGAGCCCTGGCAGAGGATGTCGGCAGACCCCACCCGGGACCACCTCTTGCTGTCCCTCTGGAAAGCCCAGCGGTTGCTGATGGCACACAGGTCATCCTCCTCAGAGTCTTCATTCTATGAGTGGTTGACAACAGGGGATGATCAATCACTTGGAGCCACGGAGGGTCAGCGTGTCCCCCCAGAAGGGGCCCAGGCACAGATGTGGCCCCAGGTGGGAAGGAGAGAGGTGTGTTCAGCCCCTCAAACCAGCCCCAGTCCCCTTCAGCAGCAGGGGACACTGCCCAACCACCGAGCACATGATCCACTACTGCACCTCCTCAGCTGCCCCAAGTGCCCAGGACTTACCTGTTTACGCTGAAAGTGAACATCCAGCTTCATGAAGGCACAAGTGTTCAGGGTCATCAGCCTCCTGCAAGAAACAGAGAGGCTTTACCCTGGGCCCAGCCCCAGTCCTGGCCCCACTGCGGTCACAGGGCTTTGGCTTCTTTTCATTTTTCTGCCTTAGAGTCCTGGCTGTGCCCGTCACCTGTCAACCACAGCTGTGGCTGCAGGGGCCAGAGGGAAGCCCAGCTGCTGAGGGGACCATGCCAGCAGATGGTAGCCCAAGCTGGGCCACACACATGCCAGCTGCTGGGGCCACTGGTCCTGCTCGAAAAGACCAAAACTAGCTCAGAAGCTCCTGTAGCCAGGCCAGGGAATGACTAAAGGACCTGAAAGCTCAGACAGGGCGGGACACACCCGGGAAGTGGTGTGGGGATCCCCTCCTGCCCAGCAGAGCAGCCTCTGTCCGGAAAACAAGGCACGGACTCTGCTCCCGCCCCTTCTCCGTCCTGGGTGGGAGGGACGGCGCGGAGTCAGCGCGGGGGCAGGGGTGTGATGATGTGTCCCGAGAGCCAAGGCGCTGCTGAGTCACCCACAGCACCGGCAGACACACAGCCCCTCCAGCCTGACACCCTCTGGGTGTCAGCGTTTGCGCTGGCAGAGTCCCCCCCGCACACGCTGCTCCCTGCACAGCACATCTGGCTGCAGCTTCCACAGTTCTGCCCCGCCCCGCTGCTCCAGCAGCGCCGAATCCTGGTGGAAAACGCACAGCTGGGCCACACTGCCTGGCACCAGGACAGCCAACGTCGTGCCAGGTATTGTCACACGGGGCCACAGACTGCTTGGGAAGGCAGAAACTCCCGCTCAGAGCAGCTGACAGTGCAGCGCCCTCGGGACAGAGGGTCCCGCTGACACAGACCCAGCTGTGCTTGGCAAACCCTCCTGTGTGCCACCAGGTCCCACCCCACTGGGAGCCCCCACAGATCCTCATCACAAGGCAAGACATCTCCTCTGATGCCTGCTTCCACACCAGGCTTCAGCTCTCCGAGACATTACACAGCATCTTTGCAGGACAACCCTGGCAGTGCTGTGTAATGGTTGGATTTAATGATCTTAAAGGTCTTTTACAACCTAAATGATTCTGTGACTCTCTGGTGAAGGTGCCCTGGGCAGACACAGCTCAGTGGCCTGGGGATCACTGCCAAAAGATGCCATCTGGGGTGGTGGGAGGGGGCAGGGGAGCAGGACAGTGGGAACAGCACACTTTGACTGTTCAGTCCTGACCAACCCAATTCTAGTCGAGCTCTACAGTCTGGTTACCTGAGCTTGAAATTAAAGCACAGCACAAAAGCCTCACAAAGAGAAGAATTATTTCTGTTCTCCAGCAGCTCTGGATCCTCATAAAAAAAGCTGTTGTTTTCCTGGAACCAGGCAACACCAGCAATGCTGCCCAATCCAACTGACACATCCAGAATTCTCATTGTGGAGGGAGCAGCAGCACCAGAGCAGGCTATGAGCCCAGCTGAGGCACGAGGTGGGCACCTGCAGCACCCACCACCCTGTGTCAGCCCAGGGCAGGGACCCTGGCCCTTGCCTGGGGCACATCCCCAAGCTGGTTCCATGGGCTGTGCTGTGCAGGGGTGAAAGGGAGCGTTACCTGCACAGGGATTTAAGGGAGTCCTGGTCCAGGAAGCTGTGGTCCTTCTTCACATCGCCGATGTCGAGAGGGAACAGCGAGTCTGAGGAGGAAAGTGAAAGGGACATCAGTGGCTGATCCTGAGCCAGCTGCTCCATGAGGCACAAAGGGCAGCAGTGGGCACAGGAGGAGGGAGAGGCTGCAAGGAGCAAGAGGAGGAAAGACCCCAGCAGCTGGAGACCACAGGGAGGTGCTGCATACCCAGGGGATGCCCCCTCCTAGGTATGTTAGGTGAGGGTGACGAGGTGTCCCAGGGCCTCCATCCAGCTCCCTGCCCATCTTTGCACAGGGACAGCTCTGCTGGGATCATGCACATGGGACCCGGAGCCTCAACCCCAAGGGTCTCCACACAGCTGTTCACGAAGCCACTGAGTACAATCACCAAGGGAAGGAAAACAGAAGGAAACACTTGGAGGATGTGGAAGGTGCTTTGGAGATGGGCTGGAAAGGGATTGGTTCATTCATGGACTCCAGCACGAGTCCAGCTCCTCAGTGCCCAGCTGGGAGCACTGTCTGAGGCCAGCAGCTGGAGCAGGGGGTCTCCCAGCAGGAACCTGGCCTGTCCTTGCACGTGGGGACTGTCCCCCAGAATAACCACCAGCAGCCAGGAGGCAGGCCATAAAACCAGCCCTGGGGGCTGGTGCTGCAGGGGGTGGTGGGAGCTCCAGCCAAACAATAGCCACGGCCGCAAGGGCCACTTCCCGCTATTGTCCAGCCCCTCGGCCAGGACCACAGCTCCACCACCGCTTCCATGAAAACACAGCTGAGCTGGAGGTGACACCCACTGCACAGCCACCCTGCAAGCCACTCTGGGCACCTGGCACAGGAGCTGGGAGCGGGAACAGCAGAGCCGTGGGGACCCAGTGCATGCCCTGTGCCCAGGGGAGCTGGGGGGACCTGGTCTGCTCCAGGCAGGGCTTGCTGAGTGCTGAGGAAGGGCAGGTCTGAGCAGGGCAGGAGCTGGAAGGTTATCAGGGAGGGAGGGAAGGACGTGCTCACTCTCCGTGTTACCTACGCTGGCTGGCTGCCCTCGTGCTCCCACCCACGGCAAACAATCACTGGACCTCTCCAGACTGGATGGCCCTCCAAAGTCTGGCTGCCCTTGACTGGAGCAGCTGCCCTGGGACTCTTCGAAGCCCTGCCTGAAGGGGAAAAGTTCAGGAATGCAGGGAAGTTAACTGTGGCTGACTCTCCAGGACATGGCCAAGGTTACAGCCAAGTTTTACACATGATCGTATAATCAGTGAACAATCCCCTCCGTCCCTCCTCTCCTTGGAGCTGTGGGTGCTCTCCCTGCACACCTCCTTGGAATCTGGGTAAGATATGGGCTCTGAGCCCAGGTACAGAGCAGGGGGGAGTGGGAGGAGGTAGCTCTCACCTTCGTACATCTGGGCATACTGGGGGAATCCTGCTGCCCGCAGCCAGTCACAAGCTTTCTTGGCTTCAGTTTCTGGAAGAAAGCAAAGAACCAGCATGAGTGTCCCAGCAGCAGCAGCAGCAGCAATGCTCCCTGGATCACAGCCTGCTCACCCCAGACCCCCAGCACCGAGCCTGTGTTCCACGTGCACAGAGCAGAGGAGATCTTGGCTGCAGAACCGGGAGCCAGGGGTCCCAAGGACAGCAGCGCCAGGCACAGGGGGTCTGGGGCAGGCACTGCTTGGCTGCAGCTCTCCAACAGCACCAGGTGAAGAGCAGGAGGTGACAAGAATGATGGGACCACAAGACATAATTTTAACCTTCCAATGAAACCTTTCATTTCTGAACCCACCAAACCAAATACAGTTCTTGGCCAGGCAGGAGAGGAAGATTTTTTTTGTAATCACGAGTTGATCTCATCAACTCTCAGCAAACATCCTCCAGAAAATTCTGCCAAAGGAGCCCTTCCTTCCCATTACCCAGCCCTTCCCACTTCTTCTTTCAAGCTGGTGTTTGTCCCAGCAGGCACCAAACCCCTGATGGGTTTCTATCCCCCTTGTCCAACCCGTTCCCAGCTCTCACACAGGGATCAGCCACTGCCCATATGAGCCCATCCACTGGGCAGTACTATTTGCTGGGAAATTACTCAAAGTTAGAGAACTTGAGGGAAAACAGCCCAAAGCTTCCAGTCTCTGCAAGTCATTGCCAGGTGTCAGCATCCATCAGTCCCATGCCATTTTTACATTTGGCCTCACGGGCAGATAGTGTTTTAGCAGCTTCAAGGTCTGGCCTGTCCCTCCTGGAGGTACCACCCAGCACAGAGAGGGCTGAGGCTGAGCCCACCCCGATACCATTCCCATCCACCCACTGCCTCAGCCCAGAGGTCTGGCTCCATTTTGCATTCCCAAGTCCAAACCTACAGCAGGGAAAAAAAAAGTCCAAACAAGCAACTCAATTCAGGACAGGACAAAGCCAAAACCCTAAACTCAAATACTTAGGAAGCTTTGGGAAGAAATTTTGGATCCAGATGCTCATTCCAAACCACACAGCTGTCCTTAGCCATGCTCAGAGCCCAGCCAAAACCTGGGCTGACCCCTCTTGCCCCCATCAGGGCTCAAACCCAGCACTCCCAGTGGGGGCTCAACCCTGGAGCTATCCCAGGTCAGCTGGTCCATGTGAAGCCTCACATCCCTCCCAAAGACACTGAGGAGAGTACCCCATGGCTGCGGCTCTCTGGCAGGAGGGCACCAAGACCTGTGGTCCCTGTGAAAGGTCTTTGGCCATGCCAGGTCTGGAGGCACCCCAGAGGGTGGGCAGGACCCAGGGACAGGCATTTCCCACATCCCCCCCCCCCCCCAATGGACCTGCCAGCTCTCCCTCCTTCCCATCTCCGCTCCCAGTGGAAGTTCCACGGGGCCACCCCAGCCAGTGGCTGCAGCTCCAGGTGCCCCCAGCCACGAGAAGCACCAACCTCCCTCCCACCTGCTGCTGCCCCGTGGATTCTGCCCCAGGGGCAGGTCTGGCGGAGGGAAGGGCAGAGCCCAGCCCACCTTACCCCTGCCCGCGGTGGGGCTCAGCCGGTGGAAGAGCACGGCCGGGCACCGAGCGGGGCACGGCGGAGCCCGGGGACAGGCAGCGTGGCCAGGGGCAGGCAGGAGCAGGCAGGGGCAGGCAGGAGCAGGGCTGGGGCAGGCAGGAGCAGGGCTGGGGCAGGCAGGAGCAGGGCTGGGGCAGGCAGGAGCAGGGCTGGGGCAGGCAGGAGCAGGGCTGGGGCAGGCAGGAGCAGGGCTGGGGCAGGCAGGAGCAGGGCTGGGGCAGGCAGGAGCAGGGCTGGGGCAGGCAGGAGCAGGGCTGGGGCAGGCAGGAGCAGGGCTGGGGCAGGCAGGAGCAGGGCTGGGGCAGGCAGGAGCAGGGCTGGGGCAGGCAGGAGCAGGGCTGGGGCAGGCAGGAGCAGGGCTGGGGCAGGCAGGAGCAGGGCTGGGGCAGGCAGGAGCAGGGCTGGGGCAGGATGTCCCACGCGGGACGGGGCTCGGCCGCCCGTCGCTCCGGTGGAAACGCGGAGTCAGAGCGCGACATTTCCTTCCCCTCCGCCGCCTCCCTCGCAGGGCTGGCGGGGGGCCAGGGCCCCCAGCCCCCCTCTGCTCCCCCCTGTGGGAGCCGGGCCCCAGGCTGTGCCCGCTGCGGGCATCCCTGCATCCCTGCAGAGCTCCCCCAGCAGGGAGAAGCCTCCCACGGGCAGGGGGCCTTTGCCCACCCCAGGCTGAGCCCTCCTCACATCCAAGTGCTGGCACAGGAAAGGTTTCCGTGTGTCCTGGCCCACAAGGAGCCAGCAGGCAGCTTCCTCCTCCTCCCGCCCTTCCCACGGACGTGCTTTCCCAGGGAGGCGCAGGAAAGGCCGGGCAGGGAAACGCTGCTGCCCTGGGGGCACGGCCGGACACTGGGCACAGGGGCACCCACTCCAGCCCTGTCCCCAGCCCTCCCTGCCACCTCCTGGGAGACGTATTGCCAGGGCAGGGTGATGGGACCTGAGCACAGAACTCGTCCCTGGCTGCAGCCTCCCATGGGAATCCAGCCTGAACTGCCTGGAGACCCTCCATCATCTCAGCCTGAGCCCCAGCAGCAGCAGGAGATGGATTTCCAATGCAGGCATGGAAATGACGTCTAACATAGGCTCATCAAACACTGCACACATCCTCATCAGGGCACAAAGAGGGTCTCATTGCCTCCTCTGGTCAACAAACGATTTCCAGGAGCTTGTAGCAGCGCAGTGCCTTTGAGATCTGCAGTTTAAACGGGGTGGAAACGATCCCCTTCGAGCTGCAGCGTGGGATGAGCACCAGCAGACAGGCACCAAAACATGCCCAGCAGAGCCCACACGTCCCTGAGAAACAAGGGGACAAACCCCACCAGCTTCCTGACTGCAGGCACGGAAGGAAGACCAGTGGTCCCATTATGTCTCATGCTCCCAAGGAAGCTCTCCATGGAGATGAGCCCTTGGGAAGCACCTGGGCAATCCCGTGGGGAGAACCAGCACCAATGCCCTCACTGAAAAAGGCTCCCAATGGTGCAAAACCCCCATGAGCCACAAGAGAAGCCCCCAGACAAAATGTCTGCCCTCTTCCCTCCCCTGCACCCAGTAAAGGGAACATGCAGTGGCTCAGGTGCTACTGTGGTCCATCAGAAGTGCCCTGAGTGGGTCCAGGCCCCCCAGCCTGGGGTCCCCAGTACCCCCAGCACACCAGGGTGAGAGACAGAAAGCAAATAATGAAGGAAGAGGAGAGGTTCCCATTGTGCCAGAAGAACAGGGTGAAAACAAACACAGAAGTGGGAAAAAGGCACAAAATTCCCGAATCCACTTCCTGCAGTCACTGCACTGTGGCATTTCCCTGCACATCCATCACCTGCTGGTGGCTCCAACAGGAGTGGTTCTGGCTGTGGGCTGTCTACAGCCTGACACCTCTGCCCTGAGTGCTTTTGGGGTTCTGTCCACCCTACCCTGGCCTGGAACATGCATAGACAGGGAAAAGCTCAGGACACCCCAGAAAAGCTCTAAAGCCACCAACCTGGAGCACCAAAGGCCAGCAGAATTACAGGCAGGAAAGCCACTTCCCAGAACCCCAGCTCTGCACTTTTGCTTTCACAATCAAAACCAAGAAGGGAGACATCCCAGCCCAGACTTCCAGCTTCCCACAGCAAGGCTCCAGATTCCCATAAAATATCCCACACAGCCAATCAGTGTTTGAGCAGAAGACCCCACCATGAAATCACTCCCTGGTTACCTCATGGAAAGCTGGAAGCAGCTGCCTGGCACTGAGAGGGAAGCCCCAGCCCCAGCACCAGTGGGGAAAATTGCTCTTTTTTCTTTCTCATGTGATTTCATTCCATCACGCCTCAAAATAAACCTCTGCCTGCAACAGGGACTTCCCTTCCTGGCTGTTGGCAGAAGTTCTTGCCTGCTTTTTACAGGAACAACAGAAACTGCCAACATCTCTCCCAGATCAGGAGGCTGTGTCTGCTGTGCTCAGAAGTGTGAGGAGCTGAAGAGCTTTGCCATGGGACAGGTGCACCCTACTGCTGCTGAAGGTGTTTGTGCCAGCATGGCCAGGGGAAGAGGGACTGACTGCCTTCATCCCCCAGTGCTGTGTCTGCAGAAACTGGAGGCATCATTTAACCAGCCAAGGGTTAAAGCCAGACCCTCCATGTCCACTGCATACACCCAGCCCCTTCCACTGAGCTGTGGGCATGGTTGGGGCTCAATGTCCACCAAGCTGGGATCTCAGACCAGGACACAGACAGAGCTTCACTCAGCCATGGGCACCCCCTGTCCATGGGCATTCCCCATCCATGGGTACCCCCTGTCCATGGGCATTCCCCATCCATGGGCACCCCTGTCACAGGCATCTCCCATCCATGGGCATTTCCCATCCACAGGCACTCCCCACCCCTGTGCAGCTTGGCACGTGGCACCAATAAACACCAGTTATCTGCTTCCAGCTCCCAGCACCATCCAGCAAAGCACAGAGCTTTCAGAGCTGCCAGCACGGGCAGGGCACACGGGTGGGAGTGAGGAATGCTGCTGGATGTCCTCCCAGACACAGTGTGTTTCCAGAATTAACCTTCACACAGTAAGTAGGTCCCCTAAGTTTTTTGGGAACTGCTCCTTGCTATGTCATCAACCAGGAATTGCTCAAATGCCTCCAGCACCTCTAGCCCTGAAGTGTCTGGTCCAAGGGCAACACTCCCTGGGGGTGGCACCTGGCAGGGCAGATGGCACTGCAGGGGCACCAGAGCCCTCTGCCACCCAGCTCCAGTCCCAGACAGCTGCTGTGGGGTGCAGATCAGCATGAGGGTCATCCAGGGGTAAAAACGATCCCAGAGGCAGCAGAGAAATTGCTGGGTGATGTCTGTGTTGGGGTCAGTACCTGGTACAACCAGGGCAGGAATCCCTGGCACCACGGGTCAGGGAGACCAGACCCGTTGTGTTTCTGGAGCAGAGCTGGATCACAATTGATGTGGGATGGGTGCAGAGCTCCCCCCAGCACTCCCCCTGCCTCCTCTCTGCCCTGCTCTCCCCTCAGCTCAGCTCCGGGGCTGCCTGTAACCGTCCTTATCAGCTGGGTGACTGCAGCAGCTCTGGTTTCCTCCCCTCAAACGAGCCCAACAGCAGCCTTGGATCCTCTTTCACAGTATCACAGTATCTAAAAGCTCAGGCCAGCCCTTTGCACCCAAAGGACTGGAGCCTCATGCTGTGTGGTGCAAGAACACAGCCGTGAGGAAACCCAGGTGATGCTGAAGCACCATGTCCAGCCAAAACACAGCTCCTGCCCTTGCAGGCTGGCACTTGGGACTAAAGCTGCATCCCATCCGCACAGGGAACACCCCTGCTTCCCAAACACCACCCAGAGCAACTTAAATTCAGGTTCACAACATGTGCTGTCTTTAATAAAGTTGGGAAGGAAGCACTGAAGCAGCCACATCAGCCCCTAACAAATGAGGCTTGGGATCATGGAATCATGAAGGGGTTTAGCCAGGGAAAGCCCTCTAGGATCAAATTCAGCACTGCCAAGGCCACCACTAACCCACGTCCCAGGACACAGCAGGGTGGCAGAGATGGACCATGTGGGCATCCCCTGGCACTGCTGTGGTGGCTCCAGGAGTGCTCCACAGGAGGTTACAGCCCCCTGCTCCCTCAGGACACCTCCTGGCCCTGAGCTCCAGAGAGCCTGGCAGCAGGAGCTCTGCAGCAGCTCAGGGGTTACACGTCCCACTGTGAGCACTGCAGCTGCAGAGCAGATGTCTGGGAGGAACAAGGGATGGAAGGAGAAAGGAACAGAAACAAAGGGCCAGGAAGAGGAGGGCCCTGATCCATCCTTGCCTTCTCCACCTGCATTTATGCAGCTGCTTTAACCCCAGAGGAAAAACCCAGAGGGCAGGAGCATCCTCCTGTGCTGAGGAGTGCAGCAGCAGCAGCCACCCGTGTCCAGTGGGAAGCCCTGCAGGAAGCTGGTGTTTGCTGAGCCCAGAAGGAGAAATGCAGAAGAGAATCCCAGAATAGTTTGGGTTGGAAGGAACCTAGATATCCTTTAGACCCACAGCCCTGCCAGGGGCACAGACACTTTCCACTGGACCCGGGTGCTCCAAGCTCTGTCCAGCCCGGCCTTGGAGGCTTCCAGGGATGGAGCAGCCACAGGGAGCAAGATGAAAACAGCTCCTCAGATGCTGAAGAAAATTAATCCATCATGCCCATCCTGTAACCCACCCTCTCTAAAACTGCCCTGCTGTTTTCCTGGTGGCCACCCCCCAGATCTCACATGCACTTTGTTTGGATTGGTGGATGCCACCCCCCCCGAGGGCAGTTAGTGATGCTCTGGCTGTGCTGGGCAAGGCATCCATCACCCAATGAGGGTACTGGCCCGACCACACCTCTTCAGTGAGAGGGGATCACATCACACATTTCTTTACATGCACAAGAACAAAAGTTCAGTTTCCTCCTCTTGTGGGCACAGACAGCACAACCCCCCCACAGCTGAGGGCAACATCCACAGCCCTGTGTCCTGGTACAGCTTTGGGCACAGCACTCCCACCACAGACAGCAAGAGACCAACACCAGCCACCACCAAAGGCCAGGGAAGACCAAGGCAAAGGAAAACACCAACACATCTGCTCAAAATACAGAACCAGCAGCAGCTCTGGCTTTGCAGGGAGCTCTCAGCTCCCACTGCAGCCCCTACAGCAGATGCACATTTGCCTCTCCTGCTGCAGCTGCTCTCCTGCATCCAGCACCAAGGGATGACCTCCATCCAGCTCCCTCTGCTAAATCCAGGCACTAAAAAGCAGTTCCTCACTTAATAGACAAGGGAATTCCCTCCTCCAATTATTTAGCACAAACACTTGTGTGTTACCAGAGGAACCCAGGGAGCAGCATTCCCTCGTGGCCTTGCTGCAGCTTTTTTCCATCCTGCACAGAATCACAACCCACCCTGTACCCAGAGGAGAAACGCTCAGGCTCTGGTGGCTTCAGTGGGAGCCCTGCAAGACCCTGGGGACAGGGAGGGACAGGGACAGGGAGCCCTGGGGACAGGGAGCCCTGCAAAGCTCCTCACTGAACTTCTCAAATTCCATCCCATATCAGAAAGACCTCTGCAAAATTCAGGATTTTAACCCCGGGGAGTCCTGGATGTGCAGCCAAGCACAAGGTCCCCCCTCAGCCCACTGGTGGCACGGGGAGGTGCAGGAACAGAACTCCCCCATCTGTGCAGGGAGACCCCCAGGCTCTCCTCCAGACAGAGCCACACATTATGGCATAAACCAACAAAAGACCAAAACCTGATCTTCACACAGTAGCCAAGGAAGATTTCTCGGGTGGATGCAGGTCTGTCTGTGTGTGCCAAGGAGGGACTGGCACCTGCCCTTGGGTCCCTCCCATCACTTCCCAAGGTGGTGCCTTAGCACAAATCATTCCCAGAACGAGCTGCGAAATCCCCTCAGATGAGCATCATCCCGCCTTGTTCCTGATTCCCAGTGAGAAATATGACAGACCTCTCATTCCTATCCAGGGAAACGGCACTGGAAAACTTCCTGCCCACCCCTCAGCGTCCTTACACCTGGAAGTTCAGCCAGAAGAGAGCAGGAAGAGGCAGGACACGAACCCGAGGGCCACTGTGGTGCCTTCTACTGACTCCAAAGTTCTCTTCCAAACCCAGACTCCCCCAGGCACCCAGGAGGGAGCGGGGCCTCTCCAGACCACACTGTCCTGATGGGCTGTGGCTGCAGTGGAAGGGCAGATAATGGGCCCAGTGCCATCACAAAAACACAGGGAGCACTGAGACCTGAGGACACCAAAACTGAACAGGAGCCCGCAGCCTGCCTTGCTCTTTTTGTCCCTTTCTCCTCACTGGAAGGAGATGGTTTGGGGGTTGGAGTTAGAGCTCCAGGCTCCCCATTCTTTATGGAGCTAACAGGAGATGCCAGGACAGCAGGACAACAGTCTTTTGGAGAAGTCTTACAAGATGTCATAGCTTTGAAAAGAGACAAAGGAACATTTAAAAAAAAATACAGACATTTCCTTGCCAGGAATGTGGGGAATGTCAGGGAATATTACAAAACAGGATACAAGAGCTGGCCTCAAGCAATGGTAGAGACATACACTGGCCTGACAGTCAAGATGCTGAATCCCAATGGAAAACCGACCATGGGAATGGCAGAGGCATCTTCCATGGTCCCATCTGCCTCCCCCCAGAGAATCCAGCACAGCCAGCTCTGCTGGCCACCACTGTGCCCCTTCCACCAGCCAAGCCCAGCCTGCCCTCAGACACAGGTCCAAACAGAGCCCTTCCCATAAAACACAGCATTTCTGGGGAACTGAGGCAAGGAGAGCCTCACAGGACACGGTGAAGAGCCTCGGACTGGGGAGGATCCAAGGAAGAATGGAGAGAACTGGGATGATCTGTGGCTGAAGGTCATGAATCCCAGACCTTTGCTGTGAACAACGAGGAGAAAAGATGGTTCAAATGACTTTTCTTCAATTCAGTGAATTAACCAAGCACCTCACAGCCTTCCGAGGGATTTACAGGCACAGGAGCTCACATCCCATTGGCAGCTCTTCCAGCTCACGGGAAGTTGTGACGCCAGAGGCACCGGAGCCGGAGCAGTGGCTGCCAGCAGCAGGGTCAGGAGCAGAGGAACAGCTCCTGGGGTCAGGCCACGGAGAAGTACAGGGGTCAGGAGGCAGCAGGAAGCCCCAGTTCCACACACTTGCAGCAGAAAATAGAGGCCAGTTACTGGCAAGGCAGCACCTTTGGCAGGAACAGGCATGTTTTTCCAGCTTCCCTTACATGTGAAACCCCCTCTGCACAGGAAAGATTTGTCACAGCAAGACCCGCTCGGGGTTTTCCCACCCAGCCCCACACTGTGCTGGCCCTGCTGGTGCTCACAGCCAGACACAGGGAGGACAGGGCAGCTGCTCCAAAGGGACACAGCCCCTCCCGAGGGTGGGGAGGGCTCCAGCCCACATCCAGTGCTTTCCAGGGGTGATACTGGGAACACCCTAATGCCAGCCATTCTGGAATATCCACCGTGATCACACGAGGAGGGACCTCTCCAACCAAACCTCCCCTGCTGTGCCCCTGCATGGCAGGTGGCCCCACTCTCTCCGTGGCTTCAGGGCAGGAGGAAGGAGTGAAAGCTGTCCCGGGGCTCTTTGGCCAACACAAAACCAGCCAGGAGGAGCCTCTGCAGGGCTCAAGGGCTGTCTGTCCGTGTTTCACAGAGTGAGGGACCCCAGCAGGTCCTGCACCTCCCAGGGGCTGCCCACACCAGAGACCTCCAGGGCTGTCTCAGTCCCACTCTGTACAGCAGTATTTTACATGCATAAATGTCCCAAGCAGTCAGTGTTGTGTCCTTGAGAACAACACTCCAAAATGCACATAAAGAGCTCATCCCCAGTCCCACCAGTGTGCAGCAGTTGCCCCCCTGGTGTTTCTGAGGAAGCCTTTGCCTCAGCAAGGCTGTCCCTCAGCGCTGCAGGCTGATGTGCTTGTGGTCAATCAATCAGCTCACGCCCTTCCAGAACTCTGCCATGTCTGTTTTTATGAGCCACTCATTTTTGACTCTGGAAGGGGCCCAAAGCCCACCACAACTCAGAAACTTCAGTCTCTTTGGGGATGAGCAGCACCCACCCCCAGCCCCGACGGCCACTCGCTGACCAGCCCCCTCGGCCAGGGCCCACGCCTTGGTTTTGCCCAAAACACACGAGTCCCAGTGCCTGGACATGTGGCTGCAGAGCTGCTCACCCAGAGCCCACCCCAGCGAGCCACAGGCACGGGCACACAGCTGGGAGAGCTGACAGGTGACCCTGACCCAGCAGTGCCCACCCCAGGACTCGCTGCCCTTCCCTCCTGCCTGCAGGACTCTGGAGCATCACGAGGTGCCCCCAGGCTGGCAGCAAGGAGCAGGGCCAGAGGAGCTGATTCTTGCTCTGCCCCAGTATCCAGAGCATCCCCAGATGCTGTGGGACACAGCATTTCCCACTTCCACTGCAAAGCACCCCTGTGACCATCCCAGACTACAGCAGGGCTGGGGACAAGCTGAAGGGCAGCAGTGCTGGTAAAACAGGGGAAGCACTAACAAAGCCACCAGTGCATCACTCAGTGCCCTGATGGGCTGAGGAACCTGGCCAAGAAACACAAGTGCTCAATAATCTGTGGAGCACAGCCTTACATAATGCTGAGGCAAATCCTTCCACGCTGCCAGGAGCCCTTCACAGCACAGCTCCTGCTCACGGAGCAGCACGACCCACCCGAGGGCAGGTAACTGCCACGTGCAGCAGCCAGGCAGGAGCAGCCCAAGGACAGCTGAGATCTCCACGGGCACTGGCAGAAAGAGAGACTGGGATCTCCAAGGGCTGGGATCCCGTCCTGACCCAGCACTGGGCACTTGGGGGGACCTGGCCCTGCCAACTCACCATGTTTCCTCCTCTCCAAGAAGACCAGAGATAAAATATCAGTGAACCTTATCAAACACTAATCATTGAGACTCCTGACCTTGTTATCCCCTGCCTTCTCCAGTGACTGTGGCCAAAGGAACAGAGACATGAGGGGAACTTGGGGGGACCTCAGCCCACCCCTCAAAGCAAGAAGAGCCACCCCAAAGCAGGAGGGCAGCAGGGGCTGAGGTGGGGCTGTCTCAGGGCAGCAAAAGGCTTGCACAGGTTTGTATCTCTGAGAATGGCAGGAAGGAAAAGCGTCAAACCACAGAGCTCAGCCAAGGGCCTGTCACTGCTTCCGGACGGGGCTCTGCAAAACTGCATTCATGAGTCAACAGCTGCGGGTCCCCAGCCTGTTCAACAGCCTCCACAGCAACAAAAAATTCAGTTAAAAACAATCCCTGCTGCTCAAGCAGGTGGGAAAGCCGTGGAGAGCAGGAGAGGAGAGGCAGCATCGCAGCACGGCTGCAGTGGGACAGCCCAGCTCCGGCTCCGGGGACAGGGAGAGCCCTGCCACTGCTTCCTCCAGCAGAGCACGAGGTCTGGGCACACCCAGCTCCTCCCAGAGCAGGGAAAGGTGATCCACTTACAACTCGCTGGCCCCCAGCCTGCTCCTGCTGCACCTCCTCATGCCCAGACACCCCCAGGCAGCTGGAGCTGCAGCTGCCACTGCTCCAGGTCACGCTGGCAATGCCCAAGTGCCCAGGGACCAGCACGGGGCCGCAGGCTCTGCTCACCACAACTCCAATTGTCCTCTTTGTTGTCACTTCTTCAACCCCACACCACGCTCCTGCCACCACCACAGGGATCGTGGAACCACAGAATGGTTTGGGGGGGAAAGGACCTTAAAGCCCCATCCAGTCCCACCCCCTGCCATGGGCAGGGGCATCTCCCACTGTCCCAGGTTGCTCCAAGCCCCATCCAACCTGTCCTTGGACACTCCCAGGGATGGGGCAGCTGCAGCTTCTCTGGGCACCCTGTGCCAGGGCCTTGCTGTCCTCACAGGGAGGAATTTCTTCCCAGTGCCCCTGCAGCACCTGGTGAAACCCTCTCTCTACATCTGAACACTAAAAAAATTAAACTGTAGAATTAAAAATGCTGCTTCTTTTGTGCAGAGAACAGTCCTTGCCACTCCAACCAGCACCACCTCATTTTATGTGTCCCCTCTTCCCTACCTCTGGACACCAGCCACCAGAGCAGCACTCCCTTGGTCCTGGCCCAGGACACGGTGATCCCAGTTTGCAGGTGATGTTTGCAGGAGCAGTGCCATGTGCTGTAACTGCCCTGTGCTGTGTCCCAGCTCTGGTTCAATGGCAGAAATCTGGTCCCAGCCTCATGCTCTGAATCCCTTTCAAACACCTGGAATCCCAGGGGTGAGTGCCACCCAGGTGGGTATTGTGGGGCTTTGAGCTGAAATGGCACCAACTGGTTCTCCCCTGACAGAACCTTGTGGGAGGAGTGGACACAGACTGGAAAACCTGAGCATCCAGGGCTGGAGCAGTGGCCAGCAGAGCCAGCACCCTGCCAGCAGGCTCGCTGCTTTCCTAGTGCTTTCAGAGGCTGTGTACACAACACCAGTGCTCCCAGTCCAGCCAGGCCCTGCCTGGGACCACCACCCCTTGTGCTGTCGGAGCAGAGCAACAGCCCAGCGCTGCTGGGGCCAGGAGCCAAGGGCAAACAATGGGAACCATTTACAGGGCAGGAAGCTGCATCTGCTGGATGAAACGCTATCTTCAAACAAGACGTGTTTGGATAACTCCAGTTTCATAACTCACCTCTTCCGACGTTAGGAAATCATGGTAATAAAAAGAAAACAAAACGGGGGAGAACAAAATTGGCACGGGGAACAAGGGGGGAATGGCTGGAGCCCCGGTGCTGTGTGGGGGAGCCCAGCTGCACCCCCTGCCCCAGCACCAAGGGCTGACCGAATATCCACGGGGAAAGAGTTAAACCTGCACCACAGACACCGCAGGCGTTGTGAACTTTGATGGTCTGGGATATTTCCACCTTTGTTTGAGTGTGTGTCTTTTCAATGGAAATCAAAGCCATCCTGGGGGAAGAGAGAGCAGGAGAGCGAGCAGTAGGATACGGGCTGCAGCTCTTCATCACCTTCCAGGTAAGGGAAAGGACGGGCTGAGAGCAGCCTGGACACCCCACGGGTGCCAGCTCGGGCCCACTGTGGGAGCAGCGGTGCCAGGGCACACGTGGGACCCCAGGGGACCCCAGTCCCCCCCGGGGACAGGCGGCCAGTGCCGCGGCTCCCGCAGCTGCCAGCTCCACAACTCGGGACGAGCANAATATAAACTTGCTTACAGGAAATGCCTTAAAGAAAAGGCACCTCCCTACATCCCGAAGAATGCCCAGAAAATAAACTGTCTCTGGACATGAAGGAAATGGCTCTTTTTTTAAAAAAAAAATAAATCGCGTTGCAAAGCAACTTTAACCCCTTCAGTCCCTGCTGCAAACACAGCCCCGTGTGCCTCAGGGAATTCCAAGGTGTCTGGGCTCCACACTGGTGACATGAGAGGAGCCTCCTGCAGCATTGTCAGGTCCTGAGCAACAATGGCACAAAATCTGGAGCCCAGACATGAACTCTGTCTGGCAAGGACAGAACAGGGCTCATAGGTGGGGACCCATTCTCGAGTTCACCAGAGTGCTGGCTCCATTCCAGAGCCATCAGGCAGTGGGAACTGTACAGCTGCTGCCATTGCTGGAGGTCCTGCACGGCAGACAGGGGGGCACCTGTGCCCCCTCCCCACCCTCACCCCTTCTTCAAAGGGGTGCATGGGGTGCATCAGTCCCCCCTCCCCTCTGAAGGTCCCTCAGAACATGTGCTGGGATCTCCAGCAGCTGGAAATGCAGCTCCCCAGCTCCCCAAAGAGGTCAGGGATGTGGTGCCCCAGTGATGCAGCCCCCCACAGCCCCCTGCAGCTCCTGCCCTGTGCAGGCCCAGCCCTGCAGCTGCTCCAGCACAGCAGGGCAACACATGGGGGCTTAGGAAGCACAAACATTGCACTCACACCAGTGTCCCCACACAAGGCACAAAAAAAAGAGAAGAAATCCAGGAAATCCAGGATGTGGAGAGGCAGCTGCTTCACAACAGTCGGTCAAGGACAGCCCAAAAGCAAGAGGCCAGTGCAGAGAGGGGAGAGCTCCCCCTCCCCAGTCCCCCCACAGGCACTGCGTGGGCACAGGCACTGCTGGCAGCTCCAGGGATAGATGTCTCCAGCAGCTGAAGTACTCAACGATGTCTGCTGCACAAACCACTAGCACTCCCCAGCACTCCCAGTGTTGCCCTGTGCCTGGGGGACAGTACTTAACTCCTCCAAACATGTGGGTTTTTTTAGAAGCCCATTATTTTTAGCTGAGGGAGAATCCCTGCTTCCTACATCCTTGCTGCTCCCAAGACAGCAGCACCACAGCTCCCAGGACTTCATCCCAGGGGAAATCACACAGCCTGTGTGTGTGCTGCCCCGTGCATGTCAGTGCCTGTGGCTTTTGCCAGGGAACAGCCACCCTGGAGTTTGCTCAGAAGGTGCCCAGAGGCCCTGGGTGATCCTCTGCCTAGAAAAATGGAGCTGAAACACTGGCCCTGGCCACCCAGATATGCTGCTCTTGCCCAAGAGCACTGATGAAACAAGGTCAAGTGCTCGCTGTGTCACTGCTGTGGGCAGTGTCCCACAGCCTCGTGACACCTCTGCCCACCACTGCCCACGGCCAGTTCCAGTTTCCCCAGGAGCAGCACAGGGAGCTGGCCCCCAGCTGACCCCTGTGAGCCTCCCAGAGGAAATCCCCACCTGCAGCCCTGGAGCTGCCCCTCCCTCCCAGCAAAGCCTCGTCCTCTTCGCTCCTTTTCCTTTTCTCTTCTTTTTTCCTTTAAATGCAAACTTTCTTGTTGTTCCTGCCTGCAGGGAAGGAAATCCCTTGGCTCACCCAGGCCGGGGTGCACTGGGCCCTTCAGTCAGTACCACAACACCCCACAACAGCCACCAGCTCCTGCTCCCAGTTAAGCAACCAGGCACCCACGCCTTGGCTGCGGTGCCCACGGAAATCCAGACGTTCCCCACACCAGGAGGAGGCTGAGCAGGGCCCCCTCTGTGTGGCTGCCAGGTTTGGTGGCTCTGTCTCGCCCACACGGGGTGTGATGCCAAAGCACAGCCCGACCAGCGGGGTTCAGGAGCCCCTTGTCCAGCTCCCGACAGAGCAGCACGGCTCCCTGGGGCCGGGGAGACACAGGAGGGATGGCAGGGCTGGGCCGTGGGAAGCAAAGGAATTCAGGCTGGATACGGCAGAGCTTTCGACCTGGATGATCTTTAATGCGCCTTCCAACCATCCTGCTTCCATGTGCCCCCGGTGCAGGGGGACAGGACCGGGCTGAGCCGCAGGGAAGGTGCTCAGGCAGCCACCAGCCATTAACGCTCCCGAACTGGCAGAGGGTGACAAGTGCCCTGTCGTGGTACGGGCTGGGCAAACAGCCCTGCCGGGCCCCTCAGCCAGCACACGGCCAGGCAATGATTAACCCAGGGGCGGAGGGAAGAGCCGAGGGCTGGGGAGGCACCACCCGCGGGTGTCACAGCGCCCGGAGACAGGGGACACGTGGGGACCCAGCAGGAGGGCTCGGGGTCAGCACCGGGCACTGCGGGACGAGCCCAGGCCAGTGCAGCCCCACGCTGCCCACAGCCCCTCGAGCAGAACGTGCAGGTAACGTGCCCAATTCATCCGAAAGCAAACAGACAAAATAACCCACGAGCCACCACCTCTGGCACTGGAAAAATAATCTCTCGCTGGAAATGTCGGGACAGACCCTGCCCCTTGAAATGCCCGCACCCAGCCCTGCAGCCTGGAAAGGGTCACACAGTGCCCGAGGCGCCCCTCGGAACGGCAGAACCTCAGGGCCACTGCGGCTCAATCATTAACCGGGACCGAGACCCCGCTCTCTGGAACGTGCAGCCGCTGTCAGCCCCCCCCGAGCTCGGCACAAGGGGTCACAGCCGCCCCTGCGCTCTGACCACCGGCCCCGGGAGGCGCCGGTCACCCTCCAGCACTGAACCCCTCCGAGCACCTGCAGCCCAGCAGGGCTGGGAGAGCGTGTGCACGAAGGGAACTTGAGAAACAAGACAACCTGACTTCCAGGCAGGCATCGCCACGCTCAGCTCACCTGGGCTGCTGATGGTCTGGGGGCTGCTTCTCCCCTCCCTCCTCTCACCTCGGAGGCAGGACTGGCAGGGGCGCGGGGTGGGATAGGAGGCTGGGCAGAAGAAGTGGCATCCCAGTTTTCACAGCCCTCACATGGCTTCTAAAGCCTTTTACATGCACAAAATCAGCTCAGCTTTCATCCCTGGGCTCTGGCAATCTATGTCATCAAATCCAGAGGGCAGAGTGACAGAGCAGTGTCTCTGCTATGGGGCTGGGGGAGGTGAGGAGACCCCCATGTCAGGTGATATTCTGCCAGGCTGGGAAGGTGAGCCCTGGCATGGGGCAGGGGTCCTGCCATACCACAGGAAGCCCAGTTGCCCCTGCAGTCAGGGCCACAGTGACCTCACTTCTTGCATTCCCTGCCCTGCAGCTCTGCTGCCAGCATGCTGCCTGAATTTGGGCATTAAACTCCCACAGACACCAAATGCCACGCCGAGGGTGAAGGCAAGTCCCAAAGAGGCAAACTGTCTTGGGCTCTTCATGGATCAGCTAAAGGAAGGAGACTCAGTTCTCCTCTGTGTTGGGGATGATTTACCCCATCCCCCAGGAGAGCAAACCAGGGGATTGCCTGGCTCCCAGTCACTCCTCCTGGCTCCCAGTCACTCCTCCTGGCTCCCAGTCACTCCCCCTGGCTCCCCACAGCTGTGGCACAGAGGGGCCACATGCCCTCGGCACTCCCCACACCCCTCGGTGCCAGCCAACCTCCTGGCCAGTTCCTTTGGCCCAAAGTCATGCAGCAATCTCAGCACACCCTCGGGGAAAGGGTGACCTTTTGTTCCCCCACTCGACTTCAATTGACTTTGAGAACTTTCAAATCTTTTTGAAATTGGTACAAAACCGAGGGGAAGTACTGACGTGCCCTCGGGCACAACCACATGTTGTTCTCTTCCGAAAATGAGCCGCTGGGAGCCTGTGCCGTGCACACTCTGGGGCTGGAGCACTGGGGGCGATGCAGACAAGGAATGTCCAACGGAAGCACCACTGGATTTATGCAGCCAGTCTTTTATCAGAACAGGATTTCTCAGAGGAAGTGCAAGCACATGGTGTGAACGTGAGCTGCTCCTCAGAAGCAGCTCAGATACCTGCACTGGGGTTCAGTGTTCTGCCACATATGAAAAAAAATTACAAGCTTTGGGGATAAGGTGGGAATTAATTATTCCCCTCCAAGAATGGAGGGAGGCTGGTGGGATCCAAGCTGATCCGTGGCCCCTGCTCGTGTGGCAAGTGGTGAGGGGTGGCTGCACCCCTGCCCAGCTTGGCTTTGGTTAGAATGCAAACAGAAAAAGGCACAGCCATTGATAAAGGTTCACATATGCACATGGAAAAGAACGTGGATTTCTGCCAATAACTCATGCTATGTGCTCTGACACTCGGGGGCTGTACAAAGGTCTTTAGTAGAAGAGGTTCCGCTGCCGTTGGCGCACAGAGCTGTTCCCAAACACAAACCACAAATCCAAATGCGTAAAGAGCTGGTGTTTGAGCTCGCCAGGATCAAACAGCCCTTGAGGAAGCAGCCTCTCACCTTGGCAGCGCCGTCCCTCAGAGCAGCACTGGGTCACAATGTGGCACACGAGGCACAGAGAGCAAACCCACCTGTCCCTACCGACCACAAAGGGCTCCAAAGGAGTCGATCCACCGAGAACACGTGCCCATGGCACTGAAAGCCAGGACACAGAGCCCAGCCTCCCTCACTGCAGCACAAGGGCCTGATCTGGAGTCTCCTGACATCAACACGGTTTTTCCAAGAACTCACCAGCTCCCTGGACCAGATGGCAAATCCGTGCTTTCCCAGCCACTGGGTTAATCGACACTAGTCCCAGGTAGAGGCGGGTGAGGAGGAGCCCTGAGAAAACCTGGGCAGCCCAAACCCCTCGGGCAGCCCATCACATCCCCCCTTAGCTCTGCTGGCAGCGCCGCAGAGCCGGGAGCCCAACACGCCAAACCCGCCTGCCCCGAGAGCAGCAGCTGATCCTCATCCCACACAGCCCTGACTGAGCCCGGGAACGACAGAGGGGGATCCAGTTACAGCTCGAGAGTGTCCAGAGATGAGTACCAGCTCTAAGGTTCTCGCCATCCCCAGCTGCAGCCAGAGCCACCTCGTGCAGGCACTGTGTCACCCACGCACCCGCCGGCTGGCATTCTGGTCCTGCTGGGGGCAGCGGGGCCGAGCACCATCCCCCAGGGCCACAGGTGAATCACAGACTCATTCGGGTTGGAAAAGCCCTCAGAGACCACCGAGCCCAGCTGTCCCCCCAGCACTGGCCAAGGCCACACTGACCATGTCCCCAAGTGCGACTTCCACACGGCTGTTAAATCCCTCCAGGGCAGTGACTCCACCACTGCCTTGGGCAGCCTGTGCCAGGGCTGCACACTGCTTTCCAGGAAGAAAATTGTTCCTAATATCCAATGAAACCTCCCCTGGCACAACCTGAGGCTGTACCTCTCCATCGCTTCCCATCGACTCCCAGGGCTGTGCCCTCAGGGACTCCGTGACACACGAGCCCTGCTCAGGGCACAGCACGGCCCGGGGCCAGCGGCAAAGCCTGCAGGTTTAGCAGATGGCTGGGTGCTCTCCCCCGAAATCCGCCCCCTCCTCTCCTCTCCCACGCCCACACACAGCCGCAGGTTCCCGATTTACCTCCAGGCTGTGTCTCGTCCGGCCGCGCTCGGGGGGGATCGGAGGAGGAGGAGGAGGAGGAGGAGGAGGAGGA
>VXBA01000541.1:0-21050 GCA_013399895.1 Serilophus lunatus
CTTGTATTCACACGTTACATATTGCTCTTCCAAGGCCACCAAAGGAGAGGGAAAGCCGGGAGACACGGAAAACCATCCTCCCTCCTGATTCTCCATGCAAACAGGCAAAATGTTATTGTTGTCCAGTTAAATGAAAGAAGGATTGGTCATACACTTTAGTATCTCTACCTTTAGTGCCTTCTCTTTTTTTTTCTAGTGCTTTTTCTTGATATTAGGGGCTAAAATCTTGGTTGGCAATTCCTACATAAAAAAACCCCAGTGTGAGATAAACAGAAAGGTCCTGACCATATGAAGTAAAACCTTGACACAGAAGAAAAGCCTTTTAAAAGGGAATATCATCATCAAAACAACTGAGTCAGCGTGACTTTGCGCTCTGTTTCTGAAGAATTATGAAACCGCATGTTTTTCACCACCTCTGTTTCCAGGATCCAATCTCTTCCTAAATAACATGCTCACACTTGCTTAGAACAGTAAATGAAGAATTGTTTGAACAAACTGCTGTATGGATGGATAGTAAACAGTAATTTAGAATCATGAAACTGTTTAGATTGGTAAAATACCTCTAAAATCTTGGAATCCATCTGTTCCCTTGGCAATGATGAGGCCACCACTAACCCATATCCCCATGTGCCTCATTCATATGGCTTTTGAACTCCTCCAGGAATGGTGATACTACCACTTCTACTGGCAATTCATTTTCTGTAGAGCCAGAAGCAACATCTCTATTTCAAACACTGCAGCAGCAAACTATGAATCAACTGGGTAAATGTGATGCATGGGTTTTGTGGTACTGCCCAATGTTTCAGGAAAATGTGATTGTATTGGCATGTTTAAAAATGACACACAGATTTAATGAAGGCAGTGGCATCTAATAAAAAGAAAGCAAGAAATGTTAACAGTTAATGCGTTAAACCTGGAAGGGGGGAAGGATAGGGGTTAGCTTTTAAAACTTTTTCTCATTTTTCTTAGAGGGGAAGCAGGTGAGGACAGCGAGACCTCTGTCCCCAGGGCTATGCAGGGATGGGCCTGTCCATGCAGGTATGGAGTGCCCCCAGGGCCCTGTGGTGCTGGGGCCAGTCTGGCTCGACCTGCGCTTGTCCCATCTTGGTGTCTCGCTGGATGGGGATGGTGACGGCTCCCAGCCATTCCCCTGCGGCCTCGCTGGAAGCAGAGTCTGCAGGGCTGGGGCCAGAAGCGGTGAGGGGGCAGCACCGCCGCCCTGACAGGCGCAGTCGGGGGCAGTGGCGGAGCAGCGCTGCTGCTCTGCTGGGGCAGCAGCAGCCGCCCCTGCGGTGGCCTTGCGGCTGCTACTGCTGCTCCCTTCACAGGTGGCACTGATGTCGCCCCTCCTAGAGTCCCATCTGGGTGGCACTGGATGCGCCGGCGGCGGCAGCCCTTCTCATGGAAGCCGTGGTGGGCAGGGCCCCCCTGTAGCTGCAGCAGCCAGTGCATGAGGCCAGGCCTGTCCCTGGGCCAGCACCGCCTTGCAGAGTGGACCTGTGGCGATGGGCGCGGCCCCAAAAGCGGTGCCGCTGGCACCTCCAGGCCCCTGGGTGCCCGCTGTGAGTCTTTTTGGTGGGAACGCCATACTGCCTTGTGGTGAAATCTCAGAGAGTGGGCAGCACCAAGAGCCGCCATACAGTGGAGAGGCAGCATGCCCCAGAAGGCTGCCCTGAAAAAACCCAAGAACAGGCACCCCATAAAAGCTGGAGAAATGGAAGCTCTGCCTCTTTCTGCTCCCTTCAGCACTGGAGAGATGCACAGCTCCCTCTTTAGCTCTCTCGTGACACGGCAGATATGCGGCTCCCTCTCCCTATTGTATTAATACAGTGTGTCCAAACTATGATCTAATGTCTTAGGTATGTAAACATCATCTTGTGACTGTCTTGTGGCTCTGGGACAGTGACACACGACCACCTTTCCTTTTGTCTATTGCTATGTTAACATAAACATTCTATGGACTATAAAACCAGATGAAATTGCAATAAAGAAGAAACTCCATTTTGGGAGTTTATTTGTCCACTGTATAATATTGTATATAGTCTTTCTTTCCTGGATCCTCTGGATCAGCACCATGCACACAAGGCCTGTATGTTTTGTTGGGCAGTTGTGGTTTCAGAGGATCCCGACCCCTGATGTCAACAAATTGATGATTTCATTTCAAGGGATCCCAAACACAACTGGACAACACCCTCATCTCCTTCGGCACAGTCAGCAGTGCAGCATCGTTGGAGCTTGGGCAGTGCCAGCGGAAGCGACAGGAGCTTGTGGTATTTCTCCCCTTGGGTTCCTCCCAGGGTTCCTTTGCACTGTTGTTCTTTTCCAGAAGCGCTGGAGTAGGACCAGTGCCATCCAAGGGCCAACTTTCCTTCCTTCCTCTCCCTCCACAGCCCAGCAGCCGGTCTGGAGCAGCAGAGTGGTTTTCTTTTTTTTTCACATATTGTTCTCAGGTTGTTGTTTGTGTAATTGGTTTATGCCTTTAGTGGGGCTCCACAGCTCATATAGCCCCTAGTTAATAAACTGGTTTTGGTTCTTGTCTTTTCTATTAAGTCTCTCATTGTTGGTAGTGTCCCCTAGTGTCCGAACCAGGACACAAGCCAATAATCACAGATTTCTCTGTGGTGCCGGAGGCATCAGAATAGAACATGAAAATGACACTGGTACTCCACAGGAGGTTTTTTGATAGTCCTCAGTTATTTTCAAAACAGCCAAGTCTGTCTCCATGGGCTGCGGCAGCAACCTCACTGTTTTATTTAAAGCAATGCAATGCATAGACAAAGGGATTTATTGCCAGGATGATGTGAAGAGGGTTGTGGGACAGGGCTTTTGTCTAGAAGCCAAACATCCTTCTCAAGGGATGAGCCCAGTAGACCTTTGTTTGTTTAAAGCACAGTGACAATGCTTCTCAGTGGGGCTGTCAGGACCAGGGCCACAGCTGAGCAGCATCTCCAAGAGAAGCTCATTCACATGAACCCCCTCTCGGGCCCTGGATGACTCCCACAGGAGAACTAAAGGCAATCTTTATCCCCCATTCCAGCGGCAGGACAATTCCCAGCCCATTCAGGGCACGCAGGCAAAACTGAACTGCTGTGCTTCCCCATCCCCTCTGTCCACCCTGTCCCCCTTCCCTCTCACAGGGACACTGCAAACTAGATTAGCTTCATATAAGCCATTTCTCTGCATAATGCTGGTTCCATGTTATACATCCATTAGAGTGTGTTCAAATAAATGTGAGGCTGGATTTGACTCATTTAACAAGAACTAACTTGCATTTCCTGTGTATGGAAAAAACAGTTTGCTGAGTTGACCCCCATAGGCTCTGAACTCCTGAATCTCAGTGCAGTTTTATTTAACAACACCCACATTACAAAACCTGTAGTTCCCCATGCACCTTGAGCACTGGAGCAGAGCACAGGGAGACAACAGAAAGCAAAGCAGAAAGGGAGTTAAAATGGTTGCCTTTTGCTGAGGCAGAAGCACAGGGAGAATCCTAGAATAATTGAATAACAGAATTGTTTGGGTTGGAAGGGACCTTAAAGATCACCTAGTTCCAAATCTTTATCAATGGGTAGGGATACCTTTCCCTATCCGATGTTGCTCACAACTCCATCCAACCTGGCCTTGAGTACTTTCAGGGATGGGGCAGTCACAGCTTCTCTGGGCAACCTGTGCCAGGGCCTCACCTCCTTCATAGCAAAGAACTTCCTCATAAGATCTAATTTAAATCTACTTTCATTTCTTTTTAATCCATTCTACCTTATGTCACTTCATGGTCTTAGAAATGGTCTCTCTCCATCTTTCTGGTAGGCTTCCTTCAGGTACTGAAAGGCCACAGTTTAGTCACCCCTAAGAAGCCTCTTTTCCAGGCTGAACAAAGACAGTTCTCTCGGCCTTACTCTGTAGGACAAGGTGCTCCACCCCTCTCATCTAAGAAGCTAAAGAGATTTAAAAATCATGGAGGCACGTTTCATTTTGTTAGAGATAAGTTTGACACCCAAAGTCAGACTACAAAACCAAGTCAATATTTGATGTTTGCTTGACCAGTTCTGGTTACAAAGGTCAAACTTTCATAATGAGCAAATTTTATAAGGTTACAACAACTTTGATTCTGAGGAACTCCTTATCTATTGTGTATCTGGATGTGTTCCTATGAATTTATACTCCTTGGTCCACGTAGATAGCCTTGCGCTCTGAGGCGCCTCTGGAGGATCAAGAGGTGCTTAGGTTTTCAGGAATGATGTGCGACACATCCGGGAATGCTGCAGACCACATCAATGGCCTGGCAGCGTGATTTTTGGTGATACAAAGTGTTTCCAGTATCATCTTGGTCAGCCACCCTTCCAGGATGCTCCAAGCTCCAGCTGATTTACATATAAGATCAGCCAACTATGAATGTAAAGGTCTGTCACAGCAGGAGGTTTTGCAACAAAGCCTTTGTTTGTCCAGAATGAAGGAATCTCTCATTAGACCCACATGGTAGATAGTGGGTTGGCTCTTCTTGCAACTTACCTGGACACCAGGCTGCTGCTGTGCAATGCTTCCCTAAGTTCATCAGCTGCCTTCTATGATCCAGAAACTATCTCTCACTGAGTATGTGTTTAGAAGTGAAACGGACCTTTAAATTCCGAATTGTCAGCATTTTCTTAGACGTCTTATTAGCACTGGCTGTGTTCCATGAAAGGGTATGTCCAGCAGAAAACCAAACCTCAAAAGAAGCATTCCTGGCCCTCTTGGGTTGTCTGCAGCCCTCTGGGGTCATGTCTTTGAGATGAAAGGGTGGGCTGCAGGGTAAGGCCACAGGACAAGGGGAAGAGTCAGCCCAGAGAGGCATCAGCTGACTTTTGACTCGCTCTATTGCATCCATGAGCTGGCTCCTGATTTAACAGGAGATCTGACTCAGCAAGTCACCTCCACAAAGAGCTTTGGACTTGACTGCTCAGGCACTTGAATTTGCATCTACCCATGGCTAGTTTAGCATGAGCTCATCTTCATGCCAGGTGATATTTGGTGCTAGCAGCTAATTGGGACTTGAGTAAGAAATAGGGCACTAATCTAATCCCAGCCAACCCTGCTGAGAAGTGAGAGAAAAAATCTCTGGTTCTCATCCTGTCTTGTCTTCTCCAACCACATCAACTATCTTGACATAAGAACATTACGACTGAATTGCATGAAGTTCATCCTTGCCCCCTGCTTTTGCTATGCTGATTATTTACCTTTTGTTCCATCAGGAAAACCTCCTCCCGCACAGGAAATGTGCTGTGAGTACTGCAGGTGATGAAACTCCCCTGAAATTCCACCTGGCCTGACGGGTCAAATTCACGACAATGAATGAGAAGAGGCTGTTTGCATGGGAGGTCAGTCCATGGGGAAGGGTCCTTGGAAAAGGATGGCTTTTGTATTTTGATGTTATGCTTTGGCCAAGTACTATAATATAGGCATCACATGTAACAGAGATGTCAACATGAAGTGGGACTCACCTCATGTAATCCTAGAGGTGTAAATCAGGGCTCCTTACCCTGGAAATCTCTATGGTCATCAGAGAGAAATAAGCACTTTTGTAGTGCAATTCCTTTCATCTGCCTGGTGGGACCTGTTCCTTGGACTTGTGTATTCCTCCTGCATTGACTCTGCAGTGAGTGCTCAGAACCAGCTCTTAACAGGGCAAATCCTGTTTAGCCCAAAACAGAGCTGCTGGGATTTCAAGTCATTTAGACAAGGTAAGGAATGAGTGCCTTCTTATACCTGTTTGTCTGTGTTAGTCTGTCTCCATAGTCCAGCTTCTTGAGTGCAGTTTTAAATAGCACATGTTCCTAACTAAGCCACTTTTTTCCCCTGCATATCATGATGCAGCAGTGGGCCTCAGTGTCTGACAGTCATTGGTCTATTCCCACTGGTGCTCAGCTTGTGTTCCTGATGCCAATTTTATGTAGCAAGTTTTGTTGTTTTGAGGGTTAGGCACTGTCTTTAACATGTATATCCTTAAAAAGGCCTTGGAAAGCATTACCATGTCTGTTGCACTCAAAATGCCAAGGGTTTCCCTACTGTCTTCCCACTGTATGTGCTCAGCTGAAGTGGTTGGTTGGCTTTTTCTTTAATCACATTTCCAATCTCTTTTTGAAGATGATGTCTGTGAATCAGCAAGATCTTCCACTTCCTACAATGCAGAATTATTACATCTTTCCTGGATGGAAGCAGTGAGCACTCAAAGATGAGAGCCAACATCTTCAGAGGCGAAGGGAACATCAGTGTTGCTCATTGCAGACAGATGGCCCTTCCGGCCATGCCACATCTGCAGGGAATGCCAATTCCTGCAGAGATGACTCAAGGCACTGCACCAGAACACAAGGGCTCCTCTTCCTCATGATCAATGAGGTTCTTCCTCTGGAGTGTGTTACACACACAGAATTAATAAGGTTGGAAGAGACCATGGAGATCAAGTCCAACCTTAACCTAGGTTAACAACCTACCCAACATCAGTCTAGCATCTATACCATCTAAACCATTTAAACCATCTAAACCATACCACTACGTTCATCATCTGTGTTCTGACAGATTTCCGCTTGCAATCAACAACCTCAATTACACGCGGAATGAGCCAGCACAAAAACTTAATATCATGTTAATGTGATTGCTAATTACCCTTGACGTAATTAATGACCAGTTAAGTTATGCAAAAGCCCGTATTTATTGAAGCATCGCTCTCCCAGTGGAGTGTCTTGCAGAGGACACGTTTCGGTGCAGAGACCATTGGATGTGATCTGTCTCTCCCAGTGGACAAAGACAAGCTGCTGGGATCACATCTAGGAGTCTGAGCCAGGATTCTGGAAGTGTCTCCTCCTCTCGCTTGTCTGAGGTATGTGGTGCATATTTCGCGGCTTTGGGCTGTAGAAAGACTTAAATGTACAACTCTTAGGACAGAGTATGTCATAGAAATTCACTGAATCGTGGAAAGAAAAGAAATTCCAAAATTCAGGCTTCAGAGTGCTTTTAATATCTTGGGGCTTCCATTTTACTTGAGGAACAACTACAGGGTGTGTGATACTTTCCAGTCAAACCTACTACCCTTTCAATTCTTTTTCTGTCAATGAGAGCAGCAGTCAAGTGTAGCAGTGTGTCAGCTTGGTGCTGCTTCATTTCTCCAGATAAAGTTTGCACCTTGGTGCATATGAGTGACCTGCTGCCTGTAAAGGTGAACAAAGCTCGGAGGAGGGGGAATGGAATGTGCTCCAAGCTTGCAGGGAAAGTGCATTTGTTCCCCACATGGCCTTGTCAGGTGTTGCAGATGGAGTCTTGCACTTCACTTGTAAAGAGAGAAGCAGTGAAAGGTCTCCTGGTATAAAACAGTGATTGACAGAGTTTGAGAGTACGTGTGGCCCTGGTTTAACAATGTTCCATGGCAAAGTATGCTTGAGTATGTACTGCATAGAGGACAGGGTCACAAAGATCTGTCAGGGAGATCCTCCTGTTAAGTGATAGGGCTCAGAAGGGACCCCTCTGCATTCTAAGGTCCTTCTCATGTGGGAGTCAGGATGTGGCTGGATCCACTCTTAGCCCCAGACTTGGTAAATGATTTATGTCTACAGGATCACATGTGCGCCAGTTCTTTACATCACTTAACTAAGATGTCAAGGTTTCGGTGTTGTTTTTCCCAAACCACTTACTGAGAATCTGACACAATAAGGAATCTCTCAACCTTGAGGTGTCCCTACTCAAGAGATCTGTCATGTATGAAAGTGGCGCTTTAGATGAAGTTTATTAGAGAAGACATCTCTCAGAGTTGCAAGGTGCAGAAAAGACCCCCTGGCTTTCTAAACTCCTTCTCAGAGAGGAGCCTGGGTGTGGCTGGATCCAGTCTTAGCCCCAGACTTTGTCAATTATTTTAAGTATGGCTTTGTCCCTCTGGGTTAAAGATATAAAACCAGATCTACTTACATAAAATGAATTATTTATTGTGACAAAGGATCAGAGAAAGGATCTTAATCAGAACTATTTACTACTCAATATAAAAGCCAAAACTATGAGTTGTGTGTTGTATAGGATTGTATAGCACACTATATTTAAGCAATTTTATTACAGTAATTACATAATTGCAAAAATATTACTGCAATTTTATTAATGCTAACAAAAAGAAACAGTTATTAATTAGAGACTGATGTAACTCACTCTGCTTGTGGGCAGATCTCCTTCTCTTAACCTTGAGGAGTAACCTTGAAGGGGCCTCCCCACTTCAAGGGAGATCTCCATACACTCCAAGATGAGTATATTAGAAGAATCTGATTAGACTCTGATCATAAGCAGACTGAGCTCTTAGGAGAAGACTGGAGAATACAATAGGATTTTTTACAAGTTGAAGAAATGGAGCTTTGTCCTAGAGAACATGGGAGTTGAATGCAGCAGAGCTCATTGAACATCACTCACAGCATTTTTCCATCCAGTTAGTGTGCAGTTCTGGACAACAAGTAGGCACTGCCTACACTGATATGAAAGGCAGAGCAGTGCCACTTATTAAACATTAGAGCACAATTTTTATAAAAACCAGTGAAATTGTCTAACGTTAAGACAATATCTGCCAGGTAAGGTGGGAACCTTCCTGAAGCAATGAGAAACTCCTCCTCTACTTGACTATACCTTTGGAATCAAAAGACTTCCAGTCAAAAATGATGAAAAAGGAAGTAATGATTAACTAAAAATATACATAGAATACAAACCCCATAGCAAGCAGTAACAGAACAGCAACAAGAAATACTATCCAAACAAACACTGTCCATCTCCATGTATTTTTCCTCAGTGTGGTGACAGTTCTGGGGGAAACAGGCAGGTCTTGCAGGCTCACCATACACAGTGGGGATCCCTGGGTTTGCTGCTGAGATGGGCAACTCATTTATCAGCTGCAGGAGATGGGAAAAGGCAGACAGACAGACAGCCTGGCTCCAAGCTCAGGCCAATGCAGACAGGGCTGTCCTTTCTCTCTGGGAGTTTCTGCAGGGCCCCATCCCGGCTGAGAATTCTGCTCCTGGCTTAGTGGGTTACCTTTTCCCTTCCTCAGTTTTGCCAGCATCTCATGGTAGTAATGGGACATTTTCACTGAAAAGAATGTAACCCATAAGAGAAATGCAAACCCATGAGCTTATACACCCCAGGAGCAGGATGAGAGGTTCATAGCTTCTTCTGGTTATTTCTGGTTATAACAACCAACACATTGTTTGAATGTTCCTGGACTTTTGGAAGTGCAGGGAAAATGAGTCCAGTTTTACTGTGAATGAGAGAGTAGTGGGAACATTCTCATCCTCTGCTGGCTGTGTCCCATCAGCACAAAAATAATTCCAGACCATGACTTACTCTCTTCAGTTTCAGTGTCCCTTCACATTTGGCCTTCACCTGAAATCCTCCCATGATGCTGTGGATACTGCTGCTGCAGGTCTGGGCGAGCTGCCTCTGGCTGGGGCACAGTGAAGTGGTAACATCCTTTGAAAGTTCATGTCCTCAGTTTTTCTACAAGAACACTCCCCCAAATATTACACTGCAGCAACAGGATCGAGCCTTGATCTGCCAGTGGTACAAAAACCAATCTTTCTTTGCCACCTTGTACAACAAAACAGGGCGTATTCCTGTGTACTCTGCTTACATCTACCAGCCTGCAAGTGGCAATCGAACTCAAACATGGATGGTTGAGCCCCAGGTGAGTGTCCTCTCTTACAGCATGTCACCCTCCAGTCATTAAAACATGAACTGCTGCATTTAAATGAACATTTCTCTTTCCTCTCACTCCACTATACACGCATGTAAATGAACCCACTGGATGGGATTCGTTTGATCTTACTTCAAACACCTGCACCACAAGATTCCTCTGATGAGTATCAGATATCGGCAGGAGAATGAGATGAGTCATTATCATAAAGGTGCCCATTTTTCTGGATTGACCTGAGAGCAAGACTAAGTCAAATTACATCACATTACAGTGTAGAGTCAAATCACCCACCTCTCTGTGCCCTGCTGCACTGGCAGGCCAAGAGATGGGGAAAAGGCATCCAACAGCTGTTAAATTTGAGGGACCAACAGTCCTACTTTGCCCTAAGTTGTTTTTCATCCCTGACAGAGCCTATTTCCTGCCAGTTAAGACTCTGTTAGGCTTTGTCAGTGGCATGAGAGAAGTGAGGAAAAACTCAGAATTGGGTGGGATGGCCCAAGGAAAAAGCCTTGGCACAGGCACTCAGTGATGAGAGGGTTTGCTTAACACTGGAGGAAATTATGGAGGGATGTTCCAGACAGTGGAAAAGTGAGGAGCACCAGTGTCAGTCCAGTTGGAATAGTGCGATCTCCCTCCATGGACAGTTGACTCCGACCACCGTTGCCTCAGGCTTGGTCCAGAAGGATCCATGAAACACACAGATTTCTACAAGCTACAGAGCCCTCCCTAATATACTTTAGAGCTTCAGTAAAAAAGACCAAGCCAGTTATGAAAGAGAAAAAGTGGAAATTCAGGTCATTGCTGAGGACACAGCAGTAGGACGGAATTTAGGTGTTAACGAGCCACAGAGGAAAGCCATATACCCTATTCCAGAGGTTGGTTAAATGTGTTACCATAAACAGGAAAAGGTGTTGGAGTCATGAAAAAAAATCTTGTGCACTTGTTACTCAAATGAACTTAAGCAACTCATACGGTATTGCACCACTGCAGCCTCCACATTTAGGGTGAGGAGAAAATCTTGTCTCTTTTTGTAGTATCCTAGAATCACAGAGTGGATTGTGTTGGAAGGAACCTTAAAGATCATCTCCAACCTCCCTGCCATGAGCAGGGCTGTCTTCCACTCGACTGGGTTACTCAGAACCCCATCCAATCTGGCCATTTGCTCCTAGACCTTGAAGCCAGGCAACCTGCAAAATCTTTGATTTTGGTAAATTTCTCCAGATACCTTTTTGCAAAAATAAGGTTGTTGCCTGCTTTTAAAAGAAATGCCTATAACATAATTTGTGAGTTTTAGAAGTCAGGCATTCTTTTATTATGACACCCTGCATGGTCACAGCTCTCCAAGTGCTCTGAGAATCATTTTGTTAAAGTGCACACAGAGGTATTTTCTCTACAGCTTATATGTCAGCATTACATGATTATTCAGTTTTGTTCCCCACATTCCTGTTACATGTTCATGATATTCCCCAACACTTATTGGCATATATACATATCCTTATAAGATCTCTGAAGGGTTTCATGGGGGGATCTCTGGTGGTCATCTCCGTCTGGAGTCCCCAAAGTTCTAAATGACTGCCTTATGAACTTCTTTAAGACAATCTACATGGTTAGAGAATAAATCAGTGTTGCTTGACTGGCTGGTTCAGTTGGTTAGTCCCTTTAAATCACTTGTCTCTGCTATGTGTATCTTCTATGGTACATTACATTCCAAATACTACTAATTCTTGATACATCTCTAAACCCCAACATCAAGATTGTCCAGGACTCTTTGAGGATTACGAGCTCCTTGAAGAGGCTGATCATGTCTAACTTCTTTTCAGTGAGGTGGCAGAAGATGCTCCCTGGCCCACATCAGCTCTGAGACATGTTATTAGGACTGCAGTGGCACATTCCATTTGCACTGATGTCATTTTGATTAATGAGCTGGTGTTCCAGGAGTGTGGTACACCTGTAGCAGCACCATATCAAATCACAGAATGAGAGAATGATAGTAGGAGGATCTGGGGAGAGCCCTGGGCAGATGTGGGTGTGGAGATAGGAGGAAAGGGAACCAGATGTCTTACCAAAGTCAACTTCCAAACACAAGAGTGACAGATGCTCATTGTCTCATGTATCCATACACTTCCACCACAGGCTGCAGGCTGGATCACAAAGGTCAGAGGTCTAAATGAGAACAATAGGATTCTGAGAGTCTTTTTTTTAAAGCTCTGGTGTTCATCTGGGAAGGAAAACTATATTGTTTCTCCTGGATTCATCATTCTCATGCAGTGAGATAATAAAAAATTGGATCTTAACACTCAAGAGACTTCTGCTCCTAGGAAAGCTTCTCCATTACTCTCATCCCCAGTACTAACACCTTTTCTTCTTTATCTCTCAAGCTGATACGCTCAAATTTTACCAAAGAGATGGAAACAGAGTCGAACCTTAACAAAACCGAGCATGTCACTCCTGAACAAATTGGCCAGAACCAGGCTATCAGCATGGACTACGACAAGCTGAACTGTTGGGAACGTGGCCATTTGAACCCCAATGGCCATCACAACACCAATGACAGCAGGATAGCTACCTTCACCCTCACCAATGCAGTGCCCCAGAACTCGTCACTGAATAGAGGTAATTGGAGAGTCTATGAGCAGAAAACAATGAAAGAAAATAACAAGGACTGTATTAACAACACCACCTATGTCATCGTGGGTGCTGTGCCTGGAAACACGTTTATCCCCAATAAGAGGGTTAATGTACCCAGCCACATCTGGTCCAGTGCCTGCTGCCAGACGAACAACAGCATGAAGGCTTGGGGAGCCATTGCTGCAAACAACCAGAGCCAGGTCACAGTCCTCACTCTGCGGCAACTGGAGGGCAATTTGACAGAGCTGTATGGGAAGGGAAATGTTTCTCTGTTCCACAGTGACTGTCCCCGTTAATAAGCCTCACATCCTGAGTGTAAGAGCACAGGAGCTTTTGCCACATGTCATAGAATCACAGAATAACAGAATGGTTTGGGTTGGAAGGCACCTTACAGATCCTGTAATGAGCAGGGACATCTTCCACTAGACCACATGGCTTAGAGCCATGTCCAACCTGCCCTTGAACATGTCCACAGATGGGGCAGAGATACTTTCTATTGGCAACTATTGCCAGTCCCTCATCACCCCCCTAACGAAGAATTTCTTCATAACCCCTCATCAAACCCTGCCCTTTATTAGTGTGAAAACATCTCCTCTTGTCCTGTCACTCTATGCCATTGTCCAAAGTCCCTCTCCAGTTCTCTTGGTCACCCTTCAGGTACTGGAAGGGGATCTATGTTTTCCTTGCAGCCTTCTTCAGGATGAATAACCCCAATTCTCATAGTCTGTCTCCAGAGCAGAAGTGCTCCAGCTCTCAGAGTATGTGTCCTCCTCTAGATTCCAGTCCAACAGGTTTGTCTCCTTCTCATGTTCTGGGCCAAGAGCTAATGCAGCCCAGCAGATGAGGTCGCACGAGAGCAGAGTAGAGGGGGACAAATATCCTGTGCAGTGTCCATCCTGCTTCCTTCTCTGAGAAATATCTCCTCCTTTGACAAAAGGAAGAAAAGGGTTGGCAGAGCCTCAAACTGGTTTGCTTTGCTGCCCATTCTGGCAGATAGCTCTTAGGGGTGAGTTCTTGCACTGGCATCATGGGGAGTCCAGCTGTATAAGATCTCATGGACAAGGGAATTAGAGCTTCTCACTGACACTAGAAGGACTTTGCCCTGTTTGCCTTTTAGTCCATGCCCAGACGCAGATCTTACTTCCTTCCTCTCCTCATTAGCTGTCCCTGAGAGTGGTGCAGCTGACTTGCCCCTCGCCTCCTTAGGAAGGCTGTGGGAACAGGGTAGCTCAGGTTGACCTACAGACATTGTGGAATCTCCATTGCTGGAGATACTCAAACCCCCACTGGACATGGTCTTTGACAACCTAGTCTTGCTCATCCTACTTGACCAGTGGGCTGGACTAGAAGATCTTGAAAGGTCCCTCCACAGCTTAGCAGTGTGTCTGTGATCCTGGGACAGGGTATTATTTGCTGTCTTTTGAAACCTGCACATTTTAAGAGCAGGAGCTGAGGTATGAGAGAGTCAGCTCAAGCATCAGATATACAGGAAGCTTTGACCACTTAATTTTGAGTGAACTCTCACAACCTCAACAATTCAGTGATTGTGTGATCCTGGGACAAGGTTTTGTTTGCGTGCTTTTGAAACTTATGCATTGAGAGCAGGAGCTGAGGTATTAGATAGGAAGCTCAGGCATCAGATATAGGGGAATCTTGTAAAAGGGAAATTTCTGTGATAGACTGCTTGGACAACTTCTTTGTTCTCCTTCTGAAACTTTCTGCAGATTTGTGGGAAATGACTTTGGGAAATGTATTCAATGTACTCAATGTATTCAATGTGTCAAGAAAACGATCAGTGTTTGCCAGATCATGTAGTTCCTGAGTAGTTCACAATAAAATTATTTGCATCAGTGCTGGATTGCAGGGTCACTTTAAATATAAACTTCTTGCTGAAATTTCCACCTCTAGTAATGTCATAGTACCCAGAGAATCCCTGCAGGAGGCAGGGTGTTCAAATCCACTCTGAAGGTACCAAACCAAGTACTAAAGTATCACCACCTCCAGTTACTTGTGCTATGAATACGCCTGAAGAAAGTGGATCGGGATGCAACTGGCTCATACAAGGTGTGTCATTGCCAGAGGGAACAGCTTGAGCCTCAACTTCTCAGCTCAGGAGCTGTTGGTCATCCTCCTACAGTGTCCTGCCAATGACCCAGCACCAACCTCTTTGGGCACTGTGCAAAACCATTGNTGACACTTAAGTGCCCTGAGGTGTGTGAGACCCCCAGTGGGGCTGATGTGCTGCAGGATCCTGGGAAACACTCACTCCCATCTGAGCCAGCATCCAGAGGCCAGGCAGGTTCCCCAAGGTCATCTCCAGTGGCTCTGGACATGTGAACACAGGGAATCAGATCCCCCTAGAGGCCCTGGGCATGGTATGGTAGCACCATGGACTTGTGCTCCTGTTGTCTCCATTGCCATGGGAAGAGCAGCAATAGCACTCACTTGTGCCAGCTGGGTTGCTCAGAGAGGTAAGAGAATATTCTGCTGTTTAAGAAGACAAGATAGGAACATCACTCTCAACCCCCCTGCTGGACTGTCTCTGCAGTCCCAGGTCCCTGGCCCTATTAATTTTTTCTCCTGTGACCTAATGCTGACAATGACCTCTGATGGGCTGAAATCATCAGTGTTAGTCCAGACTGAAGGACCTCTGCTGTTACCTCTGCTGTACCCCATGAGGCTTCCTCTGGCTTGCTCCCCATCATCCTCACTCCTGCTGAGTCTTGAAACCACAGTCATGTTCCCCATTGCTTATCCCATGCCCCGCTGCTGTGGTTTTCAGGCTCTGGAACCACAGGCTGCTAAACCAACTCCTTGAGTCCCACCTGCATCAACATATATGGTTGTCCCCAAGACCTTGACCCCAGGCAGTAACGAGAAATCCCCTTGTCTCCATAGCAGGCATGTGAAATACATGGGAAGCCAAAAAGAGAGAGGAATCACTTGAAGGTGCTGATTGTTCAAAATCCCCTTTTCCCAGTACTGCAGTCACAAGAGGTTTTTACATTTCTCTGCAGTTGCTCAATTTCTTTCTTGGGAAAGAAGCTCAAATCAAGTACATGGAAAACTCACCTTAACTCTTGAGTAAGAAGGTAGGAGGGGAGCTTATTGAGCACCAAACTCCACCCATTACAATGCAAAAGAACTCTGAACAAACACAGGTGCTGGCTCCACCTTGAACAAAATGAGTCCAGGCCATACTTTCTCTCTCTGATTTCAGTGTCCCTCTGCATTTGCCCTCCAGGGGAGCAAGAGCCCTTCACCTGAAATCCTCTCACAATGCTATGGCTGCTACTGCAGGTCTGGATGAGCTGTCTCTGGCTGGGGCACAGTGAGGTGGACCCACTTCAAGGGAAAGGCAGTACTCAGGATTCATAAATGCTTGGGGCCAAAAGGAATGATGAAAGTCAGATGGGCCATAAAAAAATCAGAGAGTTTTATTAAGCATTTAATAATTTATTAATATATATATATATAAATAATTTTATTTAAGTCCCTGAGCTACTCTAAAAGCATGAGGCAGGGAGAGAAAGAGAGAAAAAGATCATCAGACCTCTTTGCAGTGTGAATCCAACTGATGGGATATTATTCCAGGATCCAATGTTGATCCAGTTTATGGCATGTTAATCCAGAATCCAATGTCAATCCAGCAGTCCTTGTTCCAGTGTTGATCCAGCTGAGGGGATGTTAATCCTGGTTTCTGTGTTGATGCAGCTGCATTGCTGTATCCAATGAAACATCCACTTTGCCTTCTCTGTAGGCTCAGCCATTGGCCCTGGTCAGGCTGGGAGCTGGGGTTCCCTTTCTCCTCATCCATCTCTGTTGTCCTCTCCTCTTTCATCTCCATCATCCTTTCCTCATTCGTCTGACTCACTCTCTCCTCATCCATCTCCATCATTTTCTCCTGCAGATAAAGAGAGAGATCCTAGGAGCTCTTTTGTCCAAGGAGAGCAGCTGTCTGGGTGTGGACTGAGCTCTGTGCCCCTTAGAGACCCTTGGGGTGGAGATGAAGGGAAAGTGTCACCACGACCTTTGGGCACTGCAATGTCGCCCACCACCAAGGGCCCTAAAAGGCACCTCTGTCACAAAGGGCCACACCTGGCTGGTGTAAGTAAAGAATTTTCCTGGAAGATTTACTCAAGTAGACAAGGGTTTATCTTGCTCAAGCCAGCTTTGCTGCCTGGGAAAAAAACATCTTTCCAGGAGGAGACTTCTGTGCTTTGTTCTCCTGAATTCAATAGGTGCTGATTCCCCGGTACAACAGAAGGCAAGGTTCTTGCAGACATGTCTGAAGGTCCCACAGCAGGGGATGAAGGTGGATAATAGAAGTCGTGAGGAGAAGGGTGGGCTCATTTTTTCATGCCTGGTACTTGGGCTGTCATGTCAGTGTTCTCAGCTTTTGGAAATAAATTCTCCTAAATCTGTCCACTGCCAGCTCTCTGGAGTAACTGCACATACTCCTTCTTCACAGCCAGGAATGAGTTGTGTCCTTCAGGGCTCTGCCTTCGGACCAAGCCTCTTCCGTGTCTCTCTCAGTGACACACAGTGGGTCTGAGCACACCTCCAGCATGTTGACAGGTGCCAGGATGCTGAGAAGGGCAGGTGATACCACAGAAGGAGGATGGGCCATCCAAAGGGATCTGGACAAACTTGAGAAATAGGACCAGGAGAACCTCATGGGGTTCAAAAAGGCCTGGTGCCAGGTGCTGCGCCTGGATTGGGGTAGCTTCAGCACCAGAGAATCCTCAGGGCTGGAAGAGACCATGTGGAACATCAAAGCTCAGCACTTCACTATTCTTCTTCTTCAGAAATGCCCATCACATGCTGTTTCAAACTGGAGTCACAGAATGCCATCACTCCAATCCCTGTCTTTCAATAGAGGAGCTTTTGCATTGGCAAAAGGCAGCAGGATCAGACTCAGAAGGCAACAGCAGAGCTCAGGAAGTTAAGTCCTTCTGCTTCCCATTGTCGCTTTTACTGGGGTATGAGAGGAGTGTCAGCTGGATCAGAGAAACTGAACCCCTGGGATCCAAGGATATATAGGATAAGAATGGAGCATGTGGCCTGGGGACTAGGGGTCTGTGTAGAAATGAAGAATTCCAGATCAAATAGTCATGCTCCCTGCAGCTTTGAACGCCAATGTGTACAAAATATTGCCAGATCCTTAGAGCCCAAATCCAATATGCAGCTCAGGAGAGGGGACTCTTCTTAGACTCCCTGACTTTTGCCACATCCATTTCTGATGCTTGGACAACAATCATTGACAATCTTTAGTCCCACTAGTAATGGTGTAACCCAGCATCATTTCTCCAGCTTGTCCCCTGTATCTCTCTCATCAAATCCCTTTTAAACATTCCTAAGGGGAGAAAATTGTCTCCACCAAACCTTCTTTATGGGCTGGTTGAGATCATCTTTGAATGCCAACTCAGCAATGGCTGTACAATGGCAAAGAGAGACTGAGCTATGACCTCAGGATTTAAAGGAAGAATCACAGAATCATAGAGTGCTTTGTATTGGAAGGGATGCAAAAAATCACTCCAATTCCATGGGCAAGGACGCCTTTCACCAGACCAGATTGCTCACAGCCCCTCCAACCTGCCCTTTTACACTTCTATGGATCATGCATCCACAATATCTCTGGGAAACCAGTCTAATGCCTCAGCACCATCACAGTCAAGAGTTCATTCCAAATATCTAATCTAAGCCTACCCTCTGTCACCCTAAAGTCATTCCCCATTGTCCTATCACTCCATGGCCATTTCAAAAGGTCCTTTCCAGCTCACTTGTGAAACATTTATATACTGAAAGGGTGTCTAAGGTCTCCTCAGAACCTTCTCTTTCCCAGGCTGGTGACAGGAATAAGGGCTCTTGCAAAGCCTTGGCAATCAGGCAAGGAAAAATATGTAGTCTGGCCATGTTAAGTGTAATTTGTGGTGCTGCAGAAGAGCAGATTGTGAACATCTCAATGTACTCAGAGACAGGTCACTTGGTCTAATGCCATCAGAGAAGTTCTGCTGGGAACAGTAACATGTGTAGGTGCTGCAGAGGCCACAGCCCACGGGGAATGAAGAAATGGACAAGGCAGTCACCAGTGCCAGTTAACTGCTCCTGATACTTGATGCTGTGAGTCAGCAAATTTGGAAGACATTTTGAGAAAACTATAGCAACTGTCACCCATTTAGGGGAAAGCACATCTCCTGTGATTCAATTAGAATATTTCCCTTTTCTTTGAAATTCTGTGTTTATCAGAAGGGGCTGGTTTTTGTCTGGGTATATATTACAGTGGGACTCCTGAGGGATCAGCCAACTGTTTCTCCAGGGAGAAGAGAGAAGGAGTGGTTCAGCTGCCTCTTCTGAGACTCAGCTTCAGGTTAAGCTCTTGCTTCATTCCCACCATTGACTCCAATATTTCAAGTGTTTCCTTCGTTTTGGAAGAAATACATCAGACAAAGTGTAGGCAGGAGTTGCTGAGGTCCAATATCTGCCCTCCAAGCTTTAAGCTTGCTCCGAATTTTGCAGCTTTTTAACATTTTCTCTAAAGGATAGCAAGGACAGAAAGTATGATTTGGTAAAGAAATTCAAGCCATTTCACATTGAAAATTCGCATCAAAATGTTGAATCAGAAGGCAGGAGAGAGATTTTTGAGTACCAGGACTCCATCCATGACCTTGCAAAAGACCTGCAGAAAAAAAAAGGTGGTAACAGCACCCTTGGACAACCTTAATTTAAATCTTTGTTTTGGAAAATCGTGCAAGTCCTCTTTCCTGGAGTTGATATCTAAACAGCCAGTCCCAGACTGCAGCAGTGGCTGTTGAAGGTCCTCTGGCACTCTGGGGCTGAGCCTCTCTCCTCACAGTCAGTTAGTTTCTATATATCTGATATTAACTTACTCAGATGAATTTTAAGATAGTGGAGGACTGATGCAAAAGGACTTTTCAGGAACTACCACAGCCCATGGAGAATGAAGGAAGGGACAGGGAGGTCACTAGACCCAGTTATCTGCTCCCCACTGCTGCAATTCAGCTGAAAACCAGAAGAAATTGCAAAGAGCAACTGTCAACCCATTTCTGGGCAAGGATGAACCAATCTCCTCTGAAGGGGCAGTTTTTTGACTGGCTATATATTGCAGTGGGACTCCTGAGGGATCAGACAACTGTTTCTCTAGGGAGAAGAGAGAAGGAGTAGCTCAGCTGCCTGTTCTGAGACTCTGCTTCAAGGTAAGCTCTTGTTCCTTTCTTATTGTTGACTCCAATATTTCAGGTTTCTCCTTAACTTTGGAATAAATACAACAGACAAAGCATAGGTTGAGATTACTGAGCTCCTACATCTGACACCCTGGGGCTGTGAGCAGAATCCTGAGCTGCTCTTTCTCACTACAGGTTGGTTTCTATTTATCTAGTATTAAGTTAGTTGGATATATGGCATGCAAAAGAACTGTTCAAGAAATTTTCTGCCTTATTTGGGTCAGAAATGGTCATGCTCTGCAGAACACTGTAAAAAACCCACTGCTTGTGGTTCATGGTCTCAGTTTCCACCTCACTGGTCATCATGTCCCCAGTCCAGGGCTGGTAAACAGACAAGGGGCCAGATGTCTTGGATCAGAGCAAGGGGGTGTGTAGCTCTCCATCCTGAATCCAGTGAAAATGGAGACTTGAGGGTCAGGGAAAAGAATAAGAAAAGAGCACATTTGAGAGGTGGCTTGTCAACTCTTCAGCAGTCCTCAGCTCAGACCCTTCTGCAGTGGAAGGTGTTTGCATTTTAGAGGCTGTGGCAGCTTTCTGTCCCGTGATCCTTCCAACTGCCTGTCCTGCCTGCCTTATTCAAAATCCTAATTATTTTCAACCAGGCCATCATGTGTCTAGCAATGAAAATAGAAACATCTCTGCTATCCCCAAAGCCTGTGATGCATCTGAAAAGGGCAAAGCACCCTGCTTGGCTGCCATCATCACAGGGAGTTGGCAGGAGCCTTCTCCAAAATGAATGATCTTGCTGAGTGCTGAAAATCATGTCAATGCTAAGACAGATAAAATAAGACAGATTGTTGAGGAAGAATTAGAAGTTCCTGCAAAAGTGCTTTTTACTGTACAGGATAAGGGATCAACAAAGTCAAAGATGGGGGTTGGCAGGAATCCCATCCAATCTTGGGAAGAACTGCCCATGAATATTTGCATTGCAGCAGCCACGGTGCTGAGAAGACAGAGGTTATATCCCTCATGCTTGCTGCTACCATCTGCTTGGTTTCTTCTATATTGTAGTGGTTTAACCCAGGCTGAGTGCCAGGGGCCCACTACAGCCACTCTCTCACTCCCCCTCGCCCAGCAATAGAGGAGAGAGAGAATATAACGAGAGGTTTCGTTATTTATGATAAGAACTACAGCAGATTCTTTCTTAATCACCGTCACAGGCAAAACAAGACTCCATGTGGGAATGATAGTCAGGTTTATTACCAACAAGATCAGAGCTAAGAGTGAGAGACTAAAAGACACCTTTTACCCCCCACCCCCTCCTTCTTACATCCAACCTATTCTCCTGCAGTGGCCAAGGCAAAAGGCGAGGTGGGGGGGAGGTGTTGCTGTGGTCAGCTGCTGTTCTCAGCCGCTGCTTGGGGAGAGGAGTCCTTCCAGCCACATTCCATGGGGTCCATCCCTCACAGGATACAGTTCCTCTCACAAACTGCTCCGGCGAGAGTCCATCCCATGGGCAGCAGCCCTTCACCCACAGCTGCCACATGGCT
>VXBA01000541.1:21204-36854 GCA_013399895.1 Serilophus lunatus
TCCTCCATGGGCTGCAGGGGCACAGCTGCTTCACCATGGTCTGCACCATGGGCTGCAGCTGGATCTCAGCTCCGGTGCCAGGAGCATCTCCTCCCCCTCCTTCTGCACTGACCTTGGTGTCTGCGTTGTTGCTCACAGGCTCTCACCCTGCTCCTCTCCAGCAGCCATCTTCATCTCTTACTATTTTTTTTTCTTCCTTCTTAAATATGTTCTCACAGAGGTGTTCTGCCAACTACTCATTGGCCTGGCCTTGGTCAGCAGCGGGCCCAGCCTGGACATGGGGGAAACTTCCAGGAGCTTCTCGAAGAAGCCTCTCCCTCAGCCCCCCTCACTGCTACCAAAACCTGGCCACAGAAAAACCAATACATATATCCATGTGTCTGCATGCTCATAGTCCTGGGCTGGATACCCTAATAATGTCAGTTGAACAGCGGGACACATTTCCCAGAGTCAGTTGAGGTCCAGGAGCCCAAACTGGATCTCAATGAGTTCAAAATCAGGCCTGACTAGAAGAGCTGCATATCTGTATGAACCTGGATTGGGGCAGAGATGTGTAGGAAGTGCAGCACCACTGTTATTTCCTGTCCAAATGTCCCATGAGACTAAAGCCAGCCCAGCATGATTGGTTTATCAGCAGAGTCTGTGTCCAGCTGCAGGTCTCTGCTGTGAGAAGATCCCCAAAGCAGAAGGGTCCAAGATGATATTCAAAAATGGGGGCTTCAAGGCCCTTTGTTGCTTCAGGCTTTTTTGTCCAGTGCCAGTGCAAAAGCTGAGCTCTTCCTCAACTCAGATAGGTTGGAAAAGGTAATCTTGTCCTAATGTCCAGCATCAGCTCCAAGGTAACTGTGCTGTGAAAGCTGATTCGACATGGGGTGTGTTTGGATCCCTCCTCAGATGGGAGGAATTCTCCCACTGCTGCCCCCTGGAGACACCTTAAACCTAGTTTAGATTTCACCCTTATTGCCCTGAGGATTTTTCCACTTTGTGAAGACCAGATATTCCCCCCTTCTTGGTTTTTCATAGTCCCCTCCTCTGCCATCTGTGTCCCATAGACACCAAAATGACTCCAGGCCATGACCAGCTCTCTCCAATTTCACTATCCCTCTGCATTTGTGTTTCAGGGCGGCAACATCCCTTCACCAGAAATCCTCTCAAGATGCTGTGGCTGCTGCTGCTGCAGATCTGGGCGAGTTGCCTCTGGCTGGAGCACAGTGAGTTGGTGCCGTTCTTTTCAAACTGTTCTCAGTTCTTCTACGAGGGCTATCTTCCAAACGATGCCCTGAAGCCAGCAAACCCAGCCTGGATCTGCCAGAGCTACAACAAGAAGTATTTCTTTGTCACCCTGTACGACAGAAACAGGCGTATTCCTGTGTACTCTGCTTACATCTACGAGCCTGGGAATGCCTCAAGACCTCAAGGGTCACTGATCGAGCCCCAGGTGAGTGTCCTGTCTTACAAGATGTCACCCTTCAGTCATTAAAAAATGAACTGCTGCATTTAAATAAACACTTCCCACCCTACTACACACACATGGCAAGGGACCTACTGGATGGATTCATCTCAACTTACTTTCAACACCTGCATCACATTATTCTTCTAATGCCCATGTTACATCAGCAGGAGAATGACATTGACTCCCATTTCAAAGTTGCCCAGTTTTCTACATTGACCTGAGAGCCAGATCAAGTAAAATTACCAGGCATTATGGTAAAAACTCAAATGACCGCTCGCCCCCCACCCCGGCATGCCCTGCTGCACTGGGAGAACAAAAGCTGTGATAAAGGCATCTAACAGCTCTGATTTCAACTTCTGATTGAAGGCTCTGATTGCAACTTCACCCTGAGCTGTCTCACATTCCTGACAGAGCCTATTTGCTCCCAGTTAAGACTCCATTTGCCTTTGTCAGTGGCATGAGAGAAGTGAGGAGAAATTCAGAATTGTGTGGGATGGCCCAAGGAAAAAGCCTTGGCACAGGCACCCAGTGATGAGAGGGTTTGCTTAACACTGGAGGAATTTGTTGAGTCATATTTCCAGCAATGAAAAGTGAGGAGAATCAGTGTCAATCCAGCCAGAAGGATGTGATTTCCCCCCATGGACAGGTGCCCCTGCAATATTGCCTCAGGTTGAGTAGAGAAGGCTCCTCCACTCAAAGATTTCCAACAACTATAGAGCTCAAAAGCTCCATCGTTGCATTGAACTTTAGCCCTATCAGGGAAATCTCAATGTTGTACTGCTTTCCCAGCACATCTTCCTGTGTATGGGGTTATCCAGGAGTGTGGTGTATCTTCAGAAACATCAAATGGAACTGCAGAATCATAGAATCAAAAAATATGTGTGGGAGGAATCACGGCAAGTCTGGGAAGATGCGGGACATGGAAAAGACATGAGTAAAGGGAACCAGACACTGCACAGGAGGTGTCTCACCAAAGTTACTTTTCAAATCTAGGAAAGGAAAATGTTCATTTTCACATGAATCCATTACTACAAGTCAAAATAAGAGCAGACATGTTTTGAGAGTATTTCTCTTTAAAGCTCTAGTGTTTTGTCCTGGAGGAGCAGCTACATTTCTCACAAATTCATATGTTTTAACACTCCACAGTGACAAAACTTGAATGCTTGACACTCAAAGACTCCTGTTCCAGGGAAAACCATTATTCCATTTCTCCCATCCACAATACTAACACTTTTTCCTCTTCTTTACCTGTCAAGCTGGTGGACAAAAGTTATTCTCCAGATATGGAAAGACAGAAGAACTTTTTAAATCAGCAGCATGTCAGCTTAAAGGACCTCAAAAAGAGCCAAGCTGTCCTTGAAGATTACCAGAATCTGATTGGCTTGACCCATGGCCATTTGAACCCCAGTGGCCACCACCCCACCTACAACAGCAAGCTGACTACCTTCACCCTCACCAACATAGTACCCCAGGACAAGCAACTGAACAATGGCGCTTGGAGTCGATACGAGGTGGGAACAATGAAGAAGAAGAGCAAGGGCTGTAACACCACCTATGTCATCGTGGGTGCTGTGCCTGGGAACACCAATATCCCTGGTGGGAGGGTTAATAAGCCTAGCTACATCTGGTCCAGTGCCTGCTGTGAGACAAGCAAAACTACGAGGGCTTGGGCAGTCATTGCTGAGAACAACCAGGACCAGGTCACACTCCTCACTCTGGGGGAGCTGGAGGCCAGGTTGACCAAACTCTATGGAAGGGGACAGATTTCTCTGTTCTACAGGGACTGTCCTCGTTAATAAGCCTCACATCCCAGGCACCAAAGTCTTGGGAGATTTTCCCACATATCCCAGAATCACAGAAGGATTTGGTTTGGAAGGGACCTTAAAGATTGTCTCCTTCTAAATCTCCCGCCATAGTCAGTGACACCTTCGACTAAACCAGGTTGTTCAGAGTCACGTGCAGCCAGGCCTTGAACACTTCCAGGGACGGGGCAGGCACAGCTTCTCTGGACAACCTGTCCCAGTGCATCACCAGACATGCAGTAAGGAATCCCAATATCTTTTCTAACCCTGACCTCTTGTCAGTTTAATAACATTCCTCTTGTCCTCTCACTCCATGCCCTTCTTCAAAGTCTGCTCTAGCTAATCCTGCTTGACCAAGGGTCTGCATTTGGAGCTCTTGAGAGGTGCCTCTCAACCTCAACAATTCAATGATTCTGTGATCCTGGGACAAGGCTTTGCTTGCTTGCTTTTGAATCTTGCGCATTTTGAGCAGGAGCTGAAGTACGAGATGGGCAACTCAGGCATCAGATATACAGGAATCTTGGACCAGCCCAATTTCTGTGATTCACTGCTTGGGTAACTTCCTTCTCTGCTCTGCTTCTCAACCTTTTCTGCAGATTTACGGAAAAATGATTTTGTGGAATATATTCAGTATCTCCAATTATTCAGAGCATTCAGTGTGTCAATGTTTGCAAGATCATGTAGTTCCTGAGTAGTTCACAGTAAAACTTATTTGCTTCAGTGCTGAATGAATGTGCCTGAAGAAAGTGGATCAGGATGCAACTAGCTCATACAAGGTGTGTCATTTCCAGAGGGACTCAGGAGCTGTTGTTCATCCTCCTACAGTGTCTTGCTAATCGCCCAGCATGTCTTTGGGACTGTGCGGAGCCCTGGGGTGGGGTTGAGGTGCAGAGTCAGGCAGCAACAAGCAGGTGTCTGCAGGTGTGGGGGGTGTCCCAGCTCAGATCACAGGCAGCAGAGACCCAGGCCTGGCTCAGCTGCAGAAACAGATGCACCTTGGGCCATTTGATGTGCCCTGAAGTGTGTGAGACCCCCAGTGGGGCTGATGTGCTGCAGGATCCTGGAGAACACCCACCCCCATGTGGGCCAGCAGCCAGAGGCCAGGCAGGTTCCCCAAGGTCATCTCCAGTGGCTCTGGACATGTGAGCACAGGGAATCAGATCCCACCAGAGGCCCTTGGCAGTGCCTGGTAGCACCATGGGCTTGTGCTCCTGTTGTCTCCATTGCCATGGGGAGAGGAGCCCAGAGCCCATCCATGCCCCCAGTGGGTTGGGAAGCACCTCCATCCACTGGAAATACACAGGTGCAGTTTTCCATGTGGCTGCCCATCTCTTCCCATAGTAAACTGCTGGTGAGACTGGTGGCTTGTGGTTTAGAAGGGGTTTACTCTGTCCTGGGTTAAGAACTGGCTGGATAACCGAGTATCCCTGTTTGAGACAACTGAGAAATTTACCACTCAGAACAGAAGCTCACTAAATGAGGAAAAAAACCAACAGGATTTATTACAGGAAAAGAAAAAAAAAACAAATATGTATATATATTTATACTAACAATATAAATATGTAATATATACATATATTTATATAGATTATATATTTCTATCTTAACACCCCACTCACACACACTTGGGATTCCCAAAAGAGAAACCAACACACACACACTTGGGATTCCCAAAGGACAACCCACACACACACACACACACACACACACACTCCCCCACGAGAAAGAAATCACATTTGAAGAACCACCCTGCAGCTCCGGAATCCTCCCAAGGAAAAACCCACAAACAAAGGAAAAGGGAAGAGGGGAAAACAAACAAAAATTGCTGGGAAAGGTTATGAATATGAGGCTCAAACCGCCGACGAAAAAAGGCTTATGGCTGCCAGGTAGTTCTTCGCCGATGGTGAAGCAAGCTCAGAGGGGGAAAGGGTGCAGTTGAGGCTCTCAAAAATGGATGGAAACAGCTTCCCAGGCCAGGTTGGAGGCAGAGGAAAAGAGCGAGCAGACCCCTCCCATGCTGAGCTTTCAAAGCCTTCATTATTCCCTCGCAGCACAGTTTAGCCCGTCCAGTGAGCAAACAGTTTTGAGCTGTTTACCCCTCCCCTTTGATTTCATCACTGTCATCATGGCAGCCCCCAGCTCAGCCACGTGGTCCCCAAGCCCTCACGGGGAGGCACAGGGGATGCTGGGGAGCCATTCGTGGTCTGTGATTCCATTGCCATGACAACAAGGTGACTCCCAGCTCTAGATGTCTGCTACAACTCGTAACAAATGCAAAAGAATTCAAACAAAGGGGAAAAAATAAACCAAAACAGATTAAAACTATAACACCGAGCTTAGAGAGTAGTGGTGAATGGTGTCACAACCATTTGGAGGCCAGTCACTAGGGGGGTTCCCCAGGGTTTAGTGTTGGGACTAGTTCTGTTCAGTATCTTTATTGATGATCTGGAGGAGGGGATGGAGTCCATCGTTAGTAAGTTTGCAGATGATGCCAAGCTGGGAGCAAGTGTCGATCTGTTAGAGGATAGGAGGGCTCTGCAGAGAGACCTTGACAGGCTGGATAGTTGGGCTTAACACAATAGTATGAGGTTTAATAAATCTAAGTGCTGGGTCTTACACTTTGGACACAATAACCCCATGCAGAGTTATAGGCTGGGGACAGAGTGGCTGGAGAGAGGCCAGATGGAGAGGGACTTGGGAGCGCTCATTGACAGGAGACTGAGTATGAGCCAGCAGTATGCCCAGGTGGCCAAGTAGGCAAATAGCATCTTGGCCTGTATCAGGAATAGTGTTGTCAGCAGGACTAGGGAAGTTATTCTTCCCCAATACTTGGCATGGGTTAGGCCCCACCTTGAGTACTGTGTCCAGTTCTGGGCCCTCGGTTTAACAAAAATGTTGAGTTGCTGGAATGTGTTCAGAGAAAGGCAAGGTGGATGGTGAAGGGGCTGGAGTACAAGCCCCATGGGGAACGACTGAGGGAGCTGGAGTTGTTTAGCCTGGAGGAAGCCTAGAGGAGACCTTATTGCTCTCTACAACTACCTTAAGGGAAGCTGTAGCCCAGCAGGGGTCGGTCTCTTCCCTCAGGCTCCCAGTGACAGGACAAGAGGACACAGTCTTAGGCTGTGACAGGAGAGGTTTAGGCTGGATATTAGAAAAAACTTTTTCACAGAGAGAGTGATTTCCCACTGGAATGGGCTGCCCAGGGAGGTGGTGGAGTCACCTTCTCTGGATGTGAGCTCTGGGCATCAGTGTGTCACTGGGATTTTAGACACAAAGGAAAAATTCTTTTGTCCAGGAGCTGTGAGGAGATTCTCAGACCTAAACCCACTGCACTGCAAAGTGTTGGATCATTCAGCTTGCTTGGTCCTTTTCCAAGACCACCAATGGTTCAGATTTCATGAACTGAATCAACGTATGGGCACGTGCTTTTCCAAAACTGCACGGGAAAGGAGGCCAAGCCCCATCTGGTTCCAATCTCTTTTCAGAGAGCACTAGAGAGTGGCAGGCTCCTTGAGACTCCACTTCTCCAGGCCAAATAATCACAAATCCCTCACTTTCTCCTCACGGGACATACTCTCTAGGCCCTTCTCTGGATCTGCTACAGCACTTCAATGTCCTTTTTGAAGTGAGGGACGCAGAACTGGATGTATACAAACCTCTTATGACTGCAGTACTGGAAAAAGGGATTTTGAACCATCAGCACCTTCAAGCTGATTCCTTTCTCCTTTTGGCTTCCCAAGAATTTCACATGCTTGAGGTGGAAAGGCATTTCTGGGAACTGCCAGGGGTCAAGGTCCTGGGGACAGGCAGAGACATGGATGCACGTAGGACTCATGGGGTTGGTCAAGCAGCTTGTGGTTCCAGAGCCTGGAAAGCAGGGGCACTGGGGCATGGGATGAGCAATGGGGAACATGAGTGTGGTTTCAAAATTCAGCAGGAGTGAGGATGTTGGGGAGCAAGTCAGAGGAAGTCCCATGAGGTGCAGCAGAGATCTCAGCACAGGACCTGCAGCCTGGACTAGCACTGATGGTTTCAGCGCATCAGAGATCATTGTCAGCATTTGGTCCCAGGAGAAAAAAAATTCTTGGGGTCAGAGACCTGGGAATACAGGGACTATGCAACAAAGGGGCATGAGAGTGATGTTCCTATCTTGTCCTTCTAAACAGGAAGATATTCTCCTACCCCTCTAAGTAAACCAACTGGCACATATGAGTGGTATTGCTATTCCCCCCATGACAATGGAGACAACAGGAGCATAAGCCCATGGTGCTACTAGGCACTGCCAAGGGCCTCTAGGGGATCTGGTTTTTCGTGCTCATATGTTGAGAGCCATTGGAGATGCCCTTGGGGAACCTGCCTGGCCTCTGGATGCTGGCCCACATGGGGGTGGGTGTTCTCCAGGATCCTACAGCACATCAGCCCCACTGGGGGTCTCACACACCTCAGGGCACCTCAGGTGGCCCAAGGTGCATCTGTTTCTGCGGCTGAGCCAGGCCTGGGTCTCTGCTGCCTGTGATCTGAGCTGGGACACCCACCACACCTGCAGACACCTGCTTGTTGCTGCCTGACCCTGCACCTCAACCCCACCCAAGGGTTCTGCACAGTCCTCGATGAGGCTGGTTATGAGTGAGTGGTGGGGCACTGCAGGAGGATGACCAACAGCTCCTGAGCTGAGAAGTTGAGGCTCAAACTGTTCCCTCTGGAAATGACACACCTTGTATGAGCCAGTTGCATCCCAATCCACTTTCTTCAGGCACATTCATCCAGCACTGAAGCAAATAAGTTTTATTGTGAACTACTCAGGAACTACATGATCTTGCAAATATTGATCTTTTAATTGACACCTTGAATATGTTGAATGCACTGAATAATTGGAGATACTGAATATATTTCACAAAATCATTTTTCTGCAGAAAAGGTTGAGAAGCAGAGCAGAGAAGGAAGTTATCCAAGCAGTGAATCACAGAAATTGGGCTGGTCCAAGATTCCTGTATATCTGATGCCTGAGCTGCCCATCTCATACCTCAGCTCCTGCTCTCAATGCGCAGGTTTCAAAAGCAAGCAAACAAAGCCTTGTCCCAGGATCACAGAATCACTGAATTGTGGAGGTTGGGAGGCACCTCTCAAGAGCTGCAAGTGCAGACCCCTGGTCAAGCAGGATCATCTAGAGCAGGGTGACCAATATCTCGTCCAGTTGGGGTTGAGACTCTTCAGCAATGGGGATTCCACAACATCTGTGGTCAATTGAGCTGCCCTATTGCCACAGCCTTCCTCAGGAGGTGAGGAACATGTCAGCAGCACACTCTCAGGGATAACCAATGAGGAGGGAAGGAAACTAAAACCAGTATCTGGGCATGGAGAAAAAGGGAAATAAGGCAAATCCCTTCTAGTTTCAGTGTGAAGCTCTGATTCCCTTGTCCATGGGATTTTATCCAGCTGGACCCCTCCAGAGTGCCAGGGCAAGGACTCACCCCTAAGATCTCTCTGCTGGAATGGGCAGCAAAGCAAACCAGCCCACAACATGAGAATGACACCAACCTGTCAGAGTGGAGCCCAGAGGAGGCTGAGAAGATGCTCTGGGAGCTGGATCACCTGTGCCATGGAGAGAGGGTGAGAGAGCTGGAGTTGTTCATGGTGGCAGCAAAGCAGAGCAGCAAGAGGCTCTGCCAATTTCTTGCTGCCTTTTAACAGAGGAGGAAGAGTTTCTCTGAAAGACAGAGCTGGAAACACAGCAGAGAAGGAAGCAGGATGGATACTGCACAGGACATTTGTCCCCCTTTCTCTTGTGGTCTGCTCTCATGAGACCCCACCTGCTGTGCTGCATCCAGCTCTGGGCCCACAACATGAGAAGGACACCAACCTGTTGGAGTGGAATGCAGAGGAGGACACAAACATACTCTGAGAGCAGCAGCATCTCTGCTCTGGGGACAGACTGTGACATTTTGGGGTAATTCAGCCTGAGGAAGGCTCCAAGGAGAACATGGATCCCCTTCCAACACCTGAAGGGTGACTAAGAGAGCTGGAGAGGGACTTTGGACAAGGGCATAGAGTGACAGGACAAGAGGAAACGTCTTTGAACTGACAGAGCACAGGGTCAAACCATGAATCAAGAAGAAATCCTTTGTGAGAGTGTGGCATTGGTGGTCCAGGTTGCCCACAGAAGCTGTGTCTGCCCCTTTCCTGAAAGCATTCAAGGTTAGGTTGGGTGGGGCTCTGAGCAACCTATTCTAATGGAAAGTTCCCCTGCTGTATTACAGAGGGCTTGGAACTGGATGTTCTTTAAGGTCCCTTCCAACCCAAACCATTCTGTGATTCTGGTATTCTATGGCATGTGGCAAAAGCCCTCAAGCCTTTTACATACAGGATGTGAGGCTTAAGCACGGGGACAGTTACTGTCAAACAGAAAAACAGGTCCCTTCCGATAGACCTGGGTCAACCAGGCCTCCAGCTCCCCCAGAGTGCGGTGTATGACGTGGTTCTGGTTGTTCGCAGCAACACCCGCCCAAGCTTTCATCTTGGTCTTCGTCTGGCAGCAGGCACTGGACCAGATGTAGCTGGGTACATTAACCCTCCCACTGGGGATATTTGTGATCCCAGGCACAGCACCTACGACAACATAGGTTTTTATACAGCCAGTGGCATTCTGGGCCATTGTTTGCTGCTCGTACTTGTTCCAGGCATCACTATTGAGTGTTTTGTCCTGGGGCACTATGTTGGTGAGGGTGAAGGTAGCCAGCCTGCTGTCATTGTTTTTGTGATGGCCACAAGGATTCAAATGGCCATGGTTCCAAATCTGCAGGTTCTCGTAGTCTTGGGTGACAGCCTGGTTTTGGCTGATTCGCTGTAAAGTGGCATAGTATTGTTTCATGAGGATCGTCTCTGTGTTCATCCCCTTGGGAAAATTTGGGCCTATCAGCTTGACAGGTAAAGAAGAAGAAAAGTTGTTAGTATTGGGGATGGGAGTAATGGAGCAGGTTTCCCTTAATGTTGCTCTCAGGTCAGTGCACAGAACTGGGCAACGTTGGCATGTGGCTCATCTCATCCTCCTGCTGATGTCTGAAATGCATCAGAGGAATGATGTGGTGCAGGGGTTTGAAGTAAGATGAGATGAATCCCATCCAGTGGGTTGATATACATGTGCGTGTAGTGGAGTGGGAGGAAAGAGAAATGCTTATTTAAATGCTGCATTTCAGCTTTCAATAAGTGGAGGGTGACATGCTGTAAGAGAGGACACTCACCTGGGGCTCAACCATCCAATCTTCAGTTCGGCAGCCGGGTCCAGGCTCGTAGATGTAAGCAGAGTACACGGGAATACGTCTTCTTATGTCATATAAGGTGGCAAAGTGATACTTGTTGTTGTAGACCTGGCAGATCCAGGCTGGGTCCTCTGGCAGCAGGGCATTATTTGGGGGGGTGTCATGGTAGAAAAAGTCAGGACATTTTGCAAAGGGTGTCACCACCTCACTGTGCCCCAGCCAGAGGCAGCTCACCCAGACCTGCAGCAGCAGCAGCAGCCACAGCATTGTGAGAGGATTTCAGGTGAAGGGCTCTTGCTCCCCTGGAAGGCAAATGAAGAGGGACATTCAAATTGGAGAGAGCTGTTTGTGGCCTGGAGTTATTTTTGGGCAGGTGGGACACAGGTGGCAGAGGAGGTGACTATGAAAGGAGAAGGAGGGGGTAATTTCTATACTCCTGGATGTGGAAAATTCACCAGGACAACAAGGGTGGCATCTAAAATAGTTTTAAGGGGCCCAGAGGAGGCAGCAGTCAGAATATTCATCTTATCTGAGGAGGGATCCAAACCCATGCCATGTCTAATCTGCTCTTGCAGGAAAGTTAGATAGAAATGAGGCCCAGCAGTAGGACAAGGTTCCTTTTCAAACCCAGCCGAGTTGATGATGAACTCGATTTTTGCATTGGCAATGGACAAAAGAGTCTGAAGATACTCAGGGCCTGGACACCCCAATTTCTGAATATCATCTTGCTCCCTTCTTCTCTGAGGACCTTCTCACAGCAGAGTCTCAGCTGACACTCAGAAACATGTGGTCCACTCCTAAGCTGACATTATTAGGGTATCCAACCCAAGACTATGAACATGTAAACACAGATGGTAGCAGCATGCATTAGGGATAACACCTCTCTTTTATCAGCACTGTGGCTGCTGCAAATACTGAGGGTCTCTTTTTCCCAGTGTTGGATGGGATTCCTGCTAACCCTCATCTTTGTTTTTTCTGATTAATTTTCCTGGACAGAAAAAGGCACCGTTGAAGGATTTTCTATTTCTTCAGCAGAAACTTGCACTCTTTTTTCTGTCTCAGTATTGATATAAATTTCAGCACTCAGTAAGAGCATTCCCTTTAGGAGAAAACATCCCTTTGATGGTGGCAGCCAAGCAGGGTGCTTTCCCTCCTTTCAGATGCTTTGAGATAGCAATGATGTTTCCATTTTCAATGCTACACACTTGATGGAGTGGGTTGAAAATAGTTAGGATTTTGAATAAGGCAAGCAGGACAGGCAGCTGGAGGGGATTCATGGAACAGAAAGCTGTCACAGCCTCCTAAATATGAGCATGCTGCAGAAGGGTCTGAGCTGAGGACTGCTGAAGTCTGGACTAGAGACCTTGAACATTTGCTCTGGTTTTATTCTATTCCATGACCCTCATCTCTCCATTTTCATTGGATAGAGGATGTAAAGCTACACACCCCCTTGCTCTGTCCCAAGATAACTGGTCCCTTTTCTCTTTACCAGCCCTGGACTAGGGGACAAGTAAGCTGGAAACTGAGAACATGAACCACAAGCAGTGGCATTTTTACACTGTTCTGCAGAGCATGACCATTTCTCTGCCCCAAATAAGGCAGAAAAGTTCCTAAAGAGTCCTTTTGCACCCCTTATATCCTACTGACTTAATACCAGATAAATAGAAACCAACCTGCACTGAGAAAGAGCAGCTCAGGATTCTGCTCATAGCCCCAGGGTGTCAGATGTAGGAGCTCAGTAATTTCAACCTATGCTTTGTCTGATGTATTTATTCCAAAGTTAAGGAAACACTTGAAATATTGGAGTCAACAAGAAGGAAACAGCAAGGACTTACCTTGAAGCAGAGTCTCAGAACAGGCAGCTGAGCTACTCCTTCTCTCCTCTCCCTAGAGAAACAGTTGGCTGATCCCTCAGGAGTCCCACTGCAATATATAGCCAGTCAAAAAACTGCCCCTTCAGAGGAGATTGGTTCATCCTTGCCCAGAAATGGGTTGACAGTTGCTCTTTGCAATTTCTTTTGGTTTTCAGCTGAATTGCAGCGGTGGGGAGCAGATAACTGGGTCTGGTGACCTCCCTGTCCCTTCCTTCAGTCTCCTTGTGCCATGGCCTCTTCTGCTGAAGCACCTACATGTGCTTTTATTCCTGACAGAACATCTCTGTGGGCATTAGACCAACGGGCCTGTCTCTGAGTGCACCCAGATATTCACAGTCTGCTGTTCTGCACCGTCACAGAATATAATTAATACAGCTAAGCTGCATATTTTCCCTTGCCGGATTGCCAAGGCTGTGCAAGAATCCTTATTTATGCCATCAGCCTGGGAAGGAGAAGGCATTGGGGGACACATTAGACTCCCTTGCAGTTCTTTTAAGTTTTCCAAGAAAGCTGGAGAAAGAGTTGATAGGATAAGGGGAATGGCTTTAAACTGAAGGAGTGTCGATTTAGATTCTTATGTTAGGGAAAGATTCTTGACTTTGAGAGTGGTGAGGCCCTGGCACAGATCACCCAGAGGAGTTTTGACTGCCCCATCTCTGGGAATGTTCAAGGCCAGGTTGGATGGGGGTCTCAGCACTGGAAGGTGTCCCTGTCCATGGCAATGGGATTGGAGTGAGATGATCTCTAAGGTCCCTTCCAACACAAAATGTGCTGTGATTCTATGATCGTTCATTCACAACTAAATAGGACTAATTTTCTTCTGCTTCCAAAAGTCACAGAATAATGGAACAAGAAGTTGGTCGTTACAGCCAGAAATAACCAGAAGAAGTGTGATAGGCCAATGTGTATTTAAACAAAGTGGTTGAGTCCTGTGGGTTAGTTTATCTCTGCTAACCCTTGACTGATATCTTAAATAAGGTGGTTTTGAGGCAGATAAAGGAGAAGGCTGATAAGAAGCAGATCCAGTGGACATGAGGCAACGCATCTTGTCATTTTTATCATATTTCCTCCTTTCTGATGAAGTCCAACTGGCATAACAAAGCAGTTGTGAGAAGCAGGGCCAAGCAGTGCTCATGTCACTTGAAAGGGTTATAAATCATCAAACACCCTTGAAACATCTTCCAACTTGTTTCCACAGTGTAGCATCATAATCATGTAACCTCTCCCCACCAAGAGAAATAGTGGGGAATTCCAATTGAGGCCTGAATGTATAGAACTTTTTATTGAACTCTTTGTGGCACTGGCCCACACCCCCAATGGATCAATAACATGGACAGAAAAATTTCAGGTCTCATTGCTGGATCTATGTGTGGTGATGTCTTTCCTCACCAATGTCTACTTGGTCCATGCAGGAGCATTTTGCTGCTACATGGAGAAAGCAGGCTGGGAACTGCTTCCTGGGGTTTCCTATCCTCTGGGCAAAGGAGATGCCATCTCCACCTGCTGGGTTGGACACACAGGAGCTGCTGGATCTTCTTCATGTGGTCAGTAAATGTACTGTGTATGGCTCTGCAGGAAACATGTGCTGTTTGTGGCACTGCCTGCCTGATCATCTGGGGGAATGCACATGTCTTAACCCCACCATGCAGGGACAGGCTTTTCCATGGGAAATGAGGGTCAAAGACATGAAGGTCATTCCTGAGTCTCACAGGGGTGTCCACCTGAGGCTCACAGGTGAATTTCCTATCTTTGATGAATTGTTGATCTAGTAAAAGAAAAAATAAAATAATTACTATTAACCCATGTGCTTTATCTTGCTGGGAGGTATAAGGAGAGTGAAATGTTAAGTTTACCAAAAAGACACATCTGTATATTCACATGTTACATATTGCTCTTGCAAGGGCACCAAAGGAGGGGGAAAGCCTGAAGACATGGAAAACCATCCTCCCTCCTGATTCTCCATGCAAACAGGCAAAATGTTATTGCTGGCCAGTTAAATGAAAGAAAAATTGGTCATACATTTTAGCATCTCTACACCCTCTTCTACCTTCCGTGCCTTTTCTTTATTTTTAATGCTTCAATGCTTTTACTTGATGTAAGGAGCTAAAATCCTGGTTGGCAATTCCCACAGCAACAAAACCCAGTGTGGGTTAAACAGAAAGGCCCTGAAGTAAAAGCTTGACACAGAAGAAAAGCCTTTTAAAAGGGAATATCATCATCAAAACAACTGGGTGGTTGAACATATTTGCATAGAGGTAGCAAATGAATAGAAGGGGAAGAGGAAATGTTCTGCCAGACCTGCCATGAACTTGACTTGGAGGAAACTTTCAGCAGGAAGGAAAATTGAGATCTCTGCACTGCCACATCCATGACTATTAAACAGTAAATTAGAATCATGGAATTGTTTAGGTTGATAAAAATCCTCTAAAATCACTGAGTCCAACTGTTCCTTCTGCAATGCCAAGGCCACCACTAGCCCATATCCCCATGTGCCACATCCACACGGCTTTTGAACACCTCCAGGAATGATGATTCTACCACTTCTACTAGCAATTCATTTTCTGTAGAGTCAGAAACAACATCTCTTTTTCACACACTGCAGCAGCAAACTATGAATCAACTGGGTAAATGTGATGCATGGGTTTTGTGGTACTGCCCAGTATTTCAGGAAAATACAACTGTATTGGCATGTTTAAAAATGACACACAGATTCAATGAAGGCAGTGGCATCTAATAAAAAGAAAGCAAGAAATGTTAACAAGCCAATAATCACAGATTTCTCTGTGGTGCCAGAGGCATCAGAATAGAACATGAAAACAATACTGGTGCTCCACAGAAGGTTTATTGATAGTCCTCAGTTATTTTCAAAAGAGCAAGACCTCTCTAGCATATGTGGTTTCAATCCCACCATTTTATTTAAAGCAATGCAAAGAACAGGGAAAGGGATTTATTGCCAGGAAAGTGTAAAGAGGGTTGTGGGACACGGCTTGTGTCTGGAATCCTAACATGCATCTCAAGGGGTGAGCTCAGTAGTCCTTTGTTGAAAGCCCAGTGACAACACCTACCCTGATGTCAGTGGGGCTGCCAGGACCAGGACCNCAGTGACAACACCTACCCTGATGTCAGTGGGGCTGCCAGGACCAGGACCACAGCTGAGCAGCATCTCCAAGGAGAAGCTCACTCACATTAATCATCTCTAAGGGCCTGGATGACTCTCACAGGAGAGGCAAAATAAAAGCAAACTTTGTCCCCCCTCCAGGCTGCA
>VXBA01000542.1:0-55154 GCA_013399895.1 Serilophus lunatus
AATCTCCAAAACTGGTTGGTTTTGATAACAAAATTTTCACAACGGGTGCCTCTTTCTGAGGCCAAGAATTCTCAAGATTAGGTAGGTATCTGGGTTTTTACAGCAAGCATGCATCTGAAAGAGATAGGAGAATACACAGCCAGGACAAAAGAGGCCCGGAGCCACTGCTGCTTCCCACGCCCTGATAAGGAGAGTTACCATCCATCTGCTAAGCTGTGAAGAAATACCAGCTCCTCTTAACTTTTCAGGGAACTACTTTTTTGAAAGGAAATCTTACTGCTAATATATTTTCTAATCATTAGCGAAAGCAAAATTCTATCAACTACTGTATTTCACACAGGAAACTTGTTAAGATGCATTGGTGGGATGCTCCCCTGTGAATTAAGTTTGTGTATTATTTTTGTCCTAAGATGCAGGTGACAATCTTTTTATCAAGGAATTCTCTGGCAAACTATTTCAGATTTTTGACTCTTTATGTTCATGTGAGTATTTGAAAATCAGATTGTGAAAACTCACAATCATGATTGTGAAAATTCAAGTTTCATCCCAGATCCAGGTATTTTTAAATGTTGTAGAGAAAGAATTAAACTGTAGTGACTGCAAGCAAAGGAAGAATGAGTGAACAAATGTCTCTGTTCCTCTGCTGTTGTGTTATCTTACATCCTGCAGGCATCCCAATGCTGCAGCAACAGATGTGAGATTGTACCATGAAGTGGCAAGATGGTTGTTATAGTTTTAATCTGTTTGGTTTTCTTTTCCCCTTTTGTTTGAATTCTTATGCATTTGTTATGAGCTGTGACAGACGTCCAAAGCTGGGAGCCACCTTGTTGTCATGGTAACGGAGTGATGGAGCACCCCCCAGCATTTCCCCTGTGCTTACTTGTGATGGAAGACCACCCCCCATCATTCCCTGTGTCTACCCGTGAGGCTTTGGGGGACCGCATGGCTAAGCTTGGGGCTGCCATGACATGAGTGATGCAAGCAAAGGGGATGAGTGAACAGCTCAAGACTGTTTGCTGACTGGACAAACTGGCTGTGCTGGGCGGGGATAAGCAAGGCTTTGAAAAGCTCAGCGCGGGGAAGGGTCGCTCTCTCTCCTGCCTCCGACCTGGCCCGGGAAAGCTGTCTCCAGCCGTTTCTTTTGGAAGCCTCAACCAAGCCTTCTTCCCCCTCTGAGCTTGCTTCAGCATCGGCGAAGAACTACCTGGCAGCCACAAGCCTTTTCCAGTTGGCGGTTTGGGCCTCATCTTCATAACCTTTCCCAGCAATTTTTGTTTTGTTGTGTTTTGTTCTTCCTTTGTTTGTGGGTTTTCTCTCCTCGGGTGGGGTTTTCTCAGGGCAGTGGGGTGGTTCTCTGAACACAATTCCTTTCTTGTGGAGGGGGGTGTGTGTGTGTGTGTGCGCGCGTGTGCGTGTGTGTTGGGAATTCCGTGTGTGTGTGAGTGATATATATAGATATATATATAGATATATATATATATAAAAATACATATTTATATTATTATAAATATATATATATATTTGGGGATTTGTTTTTTTTGTTTTGTTTGGTTTTTTTTTCCTTTTTCCCTTTTCCTTGTAATAAATCTTGTTGTTTTTCATTTAACGAGCTTCTGTTCTAAGTGATAAAATTCTCTATTGTCTCAAACCAGGACAATGGTAAAAAAAGTTGAGGTTTTGGAGTTTTCTAAGACTGATTAAGAGTGTTTGCAAACAAGACTATGCTCCTTAGAATCAACAGAAGTGACAAGAACCTCATCCATTTGGATGCAAGACTATTTTTGTGGGATGGACATAAGGATTGTTGGACAGAGCTGGAATCATCTTGAATTGTCATGGAGAAGACAAATCTCCTGTGTGACTAAGAGAAGGATGCAGCCTTAACCCTGAAGAAAACATGAAAGGGTTTCTGTAGTCAGGTCAGAGTTCACTCCTTGGGACTGCACTGGCGGCTGCAGCCTCTCATACTGACAGATACATCCACCTTTTGCATTTAAGACATGGATTAATTTAAATTAAGAGGTTTTACAGTTAAGGCACATCACTATTCTGAAAAATTCTGCAGAGATGTGAATGGAAGAATTCATCAACAAAAGTACTGTATCCAGACTGGGCAGGCTTCTGCACTTGTCACTGATGTACCTGGCCAGACCTGCTGTCAGAGACAGGATGTAGAGGAGATAATTTTCACACCTGTTTCAGTTGAGTGATTGCTGTAAAAGAATACCAGGATGCAATAGGAAGTTCTCTGCTGCTTTCCTTCATGTTTGCTGTAAAGCTTTTTCAGGAAAAATATAAAATTAAGGTGATGATGCAACATGTGCAATGTTGTTCTGTTTTACTTTTGGTAGCTATTTGAAATGAGTAAATGACTTAATATAATTAGATTCAGATTCAGGGACAAAGGTATCAGAGACCTTATCACTCTTCCTTTCCTTTCACTGGAGTTACAAAAAGTGATTTTCAAATGTGATCTAATTATCCTCATCTATTGTTTAATATATTCTGCTGTCTAATTTTTGACAGTCTCATCTCTGCAAGAATGGTTACTTAATAAAAAAGCAAAATCAGAGAAGATGAAGGCTCATAACACTTCATACCTTCAGGGCAAGGGGCTGAGATGTTTATGCCAGTTAATTCTTCCCTGCATGTTCAACAGTGTACAAAATAGGCATACAGTACATTCATCTAAAAGGAAATTATTTTCTCCATTGCTAGTCTGAAAGTAAATGAGTTGTTTTTTTCAATGAATGAGGGATTCATCTGAATTTACATGCAAGGCCCTTTTTTACATAAAGCAAGTAAAATCCTGAATTATTCATGGTTTTCTAATTTTTTTCAGTGTTTGGTTAACCTGGAAGGAAAGAAACTGAAATTTATTCTACAGGCACACTCTCTTTATTGCTGTAATGGGAACATTGCACTGATAATTATAGTTTTACTAATTATGCTTACTCATTTGTTTAATCCTCATAAGAAGAATCTTAGTTAAGTCTGGTTTGCTGTTTGACACTGTAGCTGAATTATGATTTTTAAGCAGGAAAGGGGCCAAGTCTGTTTGTGTGGTCTTGTCCCTGATTCTCTATTAGGTTCCTGTGAGGTTCCTTCTGAAAGAAGGTTCAGCCAGTTTTGAATAACTCAAACAGGCTACAGACCTTATGGTTGTACAGTGTAGATATGCACCTTACAGGAAAAAACTGTTTTATTACTGGTTGCATCTTGCTATCACAGTTGTTTTGTTTTATTGCTTTGTTAGTGAAATCCTTAATGTCTGTCAAGTTAATTATCACTGGTAAATTTAGAGCACTGCTCTATTTTGTTCTCCTTCCTTTTCTTTTTTTGTTTTCTTTTTTAAGTAAGAAATGAGACTGTTATTTCTTCCCAGAGAATACAGAGCCAGATGAAGACAATCTCTTAATTGATTTAAGCAGACCTTGATCAGGATTTTTATTAGCAAACCTCATAATCTGAATACATTGTCAAAGGACTAATCCCAGTTCTACATTGTCATTGGATTCCTGTCCTTTTCCTAAGTGAGTTAACTTGTTTTACTCACAAAGAACTGAAAGTTGAACAAAATCCCTTAAATTGCTTTACGTTTATAGGCATTTTTGGTTTATTTGAATGTTTTAATGCGTGCAACATCAGAATGGCTGGTAGTAAGTATGGCAAAGGACAAATAATTATACAATGTTATGACTAGTTGTGCCAAGATTGGTGAATCTTAGTAATTCTTAAGCATGCAAAAGTAAAGGTGTCCAACAGAGAACTTATGTTCCGCAGAAACCACCATTTAGCAGATGCTTAAAGGAAGGAAGGGTTCCATTAGTGTAACACTGCCCATAGAAATCAGGCAGCTTTTAATACTTATTGCCAAAGTTATTCATATGAAGTCTGTCACGAGTTGTGACCAGAATTGATGCTGAGTGTGCAATTAATTGGCTCCTGAATGTCCTTTAAGCACGAGAATTTTCAAATATGGTAACAAATCAATTTCTGTGATAAATTTTTACCTCCAGAAGCTTAATTTTGTGTTTGAAAGCAGCCAAAACTTTTTAAGGCCAGTTCTTTTAGCTGGAGTTAACCTGACCTCCTTAACAACATGGGCTGGATCGTTTAGAGGAATAAATTGTTAGAATTGTTGTCCTTCTGGCACTGCAAGGCCTGAGCTTCATCAGAAAGAGGTTCCTGTGACACCATCATTACTCTGTTTACTCCCTGTGGAAAAAATGCTCCATCAGTAAACGGAATTATGAAAACAAAAACAGCAACCCATGTTTCTGGATGGACAGTATTAATAGATGAACATCAGCCTACTCATCTGATGAAGAAGGACAAGTGCATGGTTCATTATTTAATAAAGTACATAGTATTTGTCAGTAACTTTGAGCTATTTCTCCAGGAGCTTGAATTCATCCACTGAGTTGTATCATATTAGGTAGGCAGGCTCCTATTTTCTCACTCAAAAATTCCTCTCTTAAGGAAACTGGATGACCAGTGGGTTACTTGTTTTCTGTCAGTCATAATTCACATCTTCCCACTTGCTTGCACTTCTCTAATTGTCTCTTTTAAAATGGACTGTATTTATTATGCTTCATAATAGGTCAGTGGAAATGCTTCTTGCACTGGCACTTGGAAATGTTATCCCTTCACTTTTTTTCAGAAATGATTTATCAACTGTTATTGCTTGCATGTTCTTTATCATGTTTCACACAAGATTTTTCCAGAATCCTCTTTTGAAAAGGACCTCAGAAAGTAGAGGAATGAAGCTTAATATTTTATGAGGAATTTACTTTAAGTCTTTCAAGCAACATTTTTAAGGCAATGACACACCCTTAATACTTCCAGATGGAAAACAAAGAAGGTAACTGATTTAAGTATCTTGTGATGAGCACTGAAAAGTAGACACTCAGCTGAATACTGTGCCTCAGAAATCTTCAGAATATGCAACAGCAGTGCTTAGACTTAACAGTAACTTTCTCAAATTTGAGACTCACATGACCCCCAGAAGCTTCTACCTGTCCCTGTGTCTTTGTCAGTATAATCTTACTGGAAGTTTATCCTATTTTATCTTCTACATGGTTGCTATATATGTTTTTTACTGCTACAACAAAACAGAACAGTGATATCTTTGAATCCTTCTGCATACAGAAAGAGTTCTGAGTGTGAAGTATCAACTCTCTTCTTAGAGAGTTGGTATTTTCCTGAGGTCTATCAAGTAATGTAATTACTCTAGCATGGACTTTCTTCTGGCCTGTAGACCTCCTTGTGGGATAATTCCCCACTTTTTACGAGGGGAAAGGTGAAGCAGTTATTTATTAAACTTCATAGAAGGGATTGGTGTCAGAGCATTACTTAAAATTTTGGATGACTTGTCACTCAGATTGACATGTGTCACCTCTCCTCACAGACATCAGGCTGAGAGTTGTGCAGAGTGTTCTGTCAAAATGGCACAACCCTCGTCTTTGATGGCATTGTCTGTGATGCTGGGAGAAGAGCTGCAGGTCACTGATGTGAGTTTGAGGGGTTCTTTTGGGGATGAGCTTGCATTGTTCCTGCACGAAACTGGCTGTATGCACTGAAGTGCTTCCTGTTTTCCTTCCTGCTGGAACCAGGTCTGAAGTCATGTACTGAGGTGCCATTCGGGCTTCTCTACCTGTGGGCAAATGGAGGTGCTGCAGCAGCAAACTCTCTCTGAGCATTCCAGCGTGAGCCTGGGATGAACAGGTGGCATGAACTTCATTGTGGGTAAAAGAGCAAGGTGGACATGGGGTCCTGGAACCATAATGAAATGCAGCAAATCAAAACCCTACCCCTCCTTCTTTACACCTCACTGCTTGATAGTGTAAATACACTCAGTGTCCTGGAATTTTTAGGAGGTGGTAATTTCAGAATATAGAATCATATTAAGGCTTGAAAAGGCCTCCAAGATTATTAAGTCTAAGCCAAACCTATGGGAACAAAAGTATCTTCTTAAAATGAATTGTAATTGAAACTTTCCATCGATAGAGAGACTTCATTTCTGTTTTTCATATTGTGGCTGAATTACTTTGGGAATTTTGAATGCTGCAAGTGTACGCATTTTCTTCTAAGAGCCTCAGGTAAAAGAAAAAGACTGAATTTTGAAACAGCTTTGATCCAATATCCACAGTAATATTCTTTGGGACAAATTAGCTTTTCAACACTGTGGTGACAGTACTAGTCAATAGGACAGGGTATTGAGACACCCCATAGGACAAGCTTTGCTCTTCTAGATTAATGCGTATAGAGCTTTATTCCTCAAGTAGGTCAATGCATATAAAGTAGTCACAGACTACGAGAAACAGCTATGCATCTTTCCTCCATTTATTTTGATCCAAATACCCTCATAACAAATAGCCAACATGAGGAAATATTTTGTCTTGTGTTTCCACATTCCAACTTCTTTCTGGTTTTTTGGTTGGTTGTTTTTTCCCAACTGTCTTCAGTATTTTCTACAATCCTGCTGCCTTATGTTCCATTTTCTTATTCTCAGCATTTGTGCTCATCTCATCTCCACTCAATCCACCACTTAATCTTGCAAGCTCCCTCCTCCCAGGAACGCTTTCTTTTGTGGTTGTTCTTTTTTCCATCTCCGCTTTTGATTTAAGTAGGGAGAGTAAAGAGAAACTTATACTTCCCATATGTGGCTCAGTATGAATTTTAAATTGGAAACATCCTTTTGAACACTATTTTAGATCTAGATGTGTCAACTTTTTCTCTTGCAGCAGGGATTGTGAGCACCACAGAAGCTTCAAAAAAAAGCTCACACTCAAGCATTATTAAAAATAACTCACCTAACAGATCACATCTCAGGAGACATAATACTAAAACTAATGCAGGCAACTAATCTGTGCAAGAAAGGTAGAAGATCCAAGAGGACTAAATTAATAGCATCATTAAAAAACTAAAATTCTGCTTCAGTGCCTTCAATTTGCAAAGAAAGCAGGTTAATGATAATGTAGGCAAAGGGTTAGATATAATTGGTTTCTCTTTTAATTAAAAGCCTTGCAATGAGTACAAAGCCATAGAAGTATATCAGATGAGAAAACCTCAGCATATTCATGCTTTGCTTATTCAGACAACAGAAACATCATGATAGAGAATCTGTTTCTTGTGTTCTTGGTGGTCCTTGACACAAGGCTTGAGAAGGCAGCTTGTTTCCCATGTTCGCCCACAAACAAATTCTATCTATGAAAGAAGCAGCATAATTTCTGAGATTCTCTTTGAAGGTCTAATTCTTAAACAATTCTAGATTGCTGCTTTTTCATGGCATCCTATTCTGTCGACTTCAGGACTTTTCTGTTGACTTCACTTCTGGTAAATTCACCTTGTATCTTACTGCCAGTCAGACCTGGTTAGCAAAAGTAAACATAGGAGAACATAATGATGATTCATATTTAAACATTTTTTTATAGATCTACATGAATTTGGAATTGCTGTGTTAAAGGATGGGGTTTTTTCAGCATTTAAACTCTGCCTTGAATATTTCTAGCACCCTTGAATAACAGCACATACTTTGATGTGTCGGAGATTTGGGATTTACTTGGAGCCACAACTTCATAATCTTTGGGCTTAAGCTCTTAAAAGAAAAAAAAGAAAAAGATGTAATTGTGCACTAGGAGACAGAACCCATGTTTTTGTAGTTACCTTCTTCTAGAATTTTACAGCTCTTTGCACATCAGCTGACCTATATCCAGGAAAGAGATTCAAACAGTCCTTTCTAGGTAGCCTGTTATTACATGAACAAATATCAGAAAGGAAAGATTGTCTGCTTCTAATCTTTTACATTGATCATTCTTTCTATCAAAGCTTTTGAATGAGGAAGTTCCTGATGACATTTGTTTGGTTATCAGCCATGTTATTTATGGTTCTCTGAGAGGCATCTGCAGCTACAGCAAGCTGGGTAGACAACTGAGCCTTTATAAAACAAAAGCTTGTGCCTGTGTACACAAGAATGTGTGTATGGGGAAAAAAGTATTCTGCAAAGTAAATGCATTTCAAGGCCATTCTGGCAATGCTGCCTTACCAAATAATATTTTTGTCCACAAGACTGAAACCAAAACTTTTTAATTGTTCGGTAAATCTCTCCTTTTAGCTATGGACATTGAGAAAACAGAGAAGAAGGTTAAACATTTTACAGTGGTACCCTATTAAATCACAGCATACTGTGATTTAATACTGTACTTGAAAAACAAGCTACTCTAAAACTGTATGACGTTCTAAAAAAATCTGTGAAATTATTTTTGCCTGATCATGTGAAACAATTCCAACAAGGAAGTTCATTTTATTGTTTTCAGTATTTCAAAGGGTTATTTAGGCATTTAGATGTGCATCTTCTGCTTTTAGTCAGATTTAAGAGTTTGTGGAAAGAAATAGATTGCTGTGGTGCCAAGGAACTGGGATTTTGAGTACTTTGCTGAATCAAATCTTTTAAAGTCGTTTATTTTTTCTAAAATGTTAGCAAATGCCAGCTTTGTGCTGATGAAAGCTGGATGTTTGATTAACAGGTTTTTAAGAAAATAAACTCTTAATACTTTTCAGACTTTAAGAAAGCCATAGAAATCAGTTCTAACATGTTCTAACTGCAGCACTAGAACAGAGATTTGTTTATTTTAGATGCATTCTTTTTTAGGCACTTGGAAGATGATCTGTCTCTGTAGAATAAAACTGGCTGCTACTATGGAGGAAAAATAAACCTCCCTATTTAGGCATGTATAAAGATTACTTACAGATTGTAAATGTAGAACAGCTGGTCCAAGTGTTCTCTTGCACTTCACCTGTCTTGAAAATGGCTTTTCCCATACTCACAGTGCATCAGCATCTCCAATATCCAGTCAGTGTTCTACATCTTTTCTGCTTCTTTTTCTGGGCTTTTGAAGTACATTTATGTATGAGTAGCTTAACATCCCATTTCTTATGACTTTTGGGAGGAAGACCTGAGAGTTGGAACTTCTGTACAAACATCTATTCATAAACTCTAGGGAAATTAGTCTAATATAAAAGCTTTTGTTATTGATGTGAACATGGTTTAATGTTACTTTTGAATATTTTAAGAAGTATCTCTGCATTGGAGTATCATTGGTAAGATTTTATATAGTCAATAACCTATAGAATATGTTCTAATTCTTATCAAGTACTCAGATTTTATTGCAGAATAAAAATATCTTAAGGATGTAGTTTGTCTATACCTACTGTGTCTGTGACAAAATTTACAAATCTTTGGAAGTTGTTCAGATGAGCATATTCTTCTGGGATGTAAAGAAACTGCCTATACTGAAAACTAAGCAGGTTTCTATTGTTTGAAATATCTTTTTCTTTCTACTCTGCAGAGGTTCAAATGAACTACTCTGACAGAACAGTTATTTGGGATGAGCTTGTCTCCTGAAATTCTTGCTATCTTTCCCTGTCCTACAGAAATGGAAGTTTTCTTTTTCACATTACATCTACCAGCCTGCAGGCATGTGGTCTCTACATGATTTGTTTCTCAAGCAGTCAGTGTTGCCTGTCCCAAAGGGTGTGTGAGGAAAGGGCAGTCAGGGCAATCTAAAACTTGCAGAGAGTCAGGAAAAAGAGGGTAACGATTTTTATGGGTCTATTCCCCTCCATTTTCCCTTCCCTCTGCCTCCACAATACATATTGAGACAATTCACCACTAAAAAATGTTGACTGCTCATAGTTGTGTTTCCTAGTACACCAGGGCTATTTTTTTATCAAAAAACACATGGCCATTTTAGGAACTTGCTGCGTTTTTCAGGTAGGCAGTGAGGGCAGTCTCAGTGGACAGTGGCATTCAGGCTTGTTAGTGCCCTGTCTTTAAAGGTCCCAGAGTTACCTCAGAGCTCCCTTTTATGATGGTAGCACTCATGGTCTCAGCATGTGAGCTAACAACTCTAAAGGGAAGCTTTCTTTGGGTGTCATGGTTGTTGACTGTTCTGCTTCCAAAATCTGGAGTCGTATTTTGGAAAAAAATGAAAAAATTTAGGGCATTCACAGTAGGACTTGGGTGATTTAGTTGGGGCAGTTGGGAGTTCTGCTTCACCCTTATGCATTTCAGTCCTTACCAGAAGTTCCTGCCCCAAGAGATGCTGTATGCCAGCACTTCTGCTACTTTTATTCACACCTTACCATTTCAGTTGGTGCTAAATTGCTACTAATGTGCAGTGAACTACTGCAGTCTTGTGGGTTAACAAGAAATAAGAAAGTAGGATGAAAGAAAAAAGGATGAGATCAAGACAGAATAATGAATGCTGATAAGGACAGATACTGATGTTGGCGAAGAGGTGACGTAATTGCATTTTGGTAAGTGAAATTTATGAGTTATGAAATATCCAAAGAAAACCTGACAGAAATAATTGAACCAGACATCTTGAAGTTCTGGTGATCTGTGAACATAAGATCCAATATTCCATGGTTTATGCAAAAAGAATTTTATGCTTCATTGTATAATACAGATCTAATTACGAGCTGAGTTTCAAATTATGCAATGTGTACTTTTGACATACAGTTGTACAGACAGAGAAATTTTTATTTTAAATTTAATAATGTCAGTAGCTTTGGATTTTTTCCTTTTTTGTCTTTGTTTAATTCATGTTGTTTCTTTGCCCTATTGAGAGTAATTCCTTATTAAAGAAGATACAAGAGTGTAGCCAGTTGTGTTTTGGGATCCTTTAGAACCGGAATCATCAATTTGGTGGCTTTGGGATTGAGACCCTCTGAAATCACAGCTGCCCACAAGATATACAGGCCTTGTGTGCATGGTGCTGATCCAGAGGATCCAGGAAAGAAAGACTATATACAATATTATACAGTGGGCAAATGAACTCCTAAAATGGAGTCTCTTTATTGCAAATTCATCTGGTTTTATAGTCCAAAGATTGTTTTGGTTAATACAGCCAATAGACAAAAGTAAAAGTGGTCACATGCCATTGTCTCAGAGCTACAAGAAAGTCACAAGGTGTTTACATACCTAAGATGTTATATCATAGTCTGGACATGCTGTATTAATAATTTAATAATGCCACACAAGATCCATAAATATTCACAGCTCCTCAGAGAGAATGAAATAAAAACAAGAGAAATGAAAAATATCCTTTATCAAGCTAAATAACAGCTAGACTTAAATTAAGACTTAGTGCTGTGATTTAGACGATGGGTTGGTGTTAGGTAATTCGTTGGAATCAATGATCTCAACGGTCTTTCCCAAGCTTGTTAATTTTATGATTCTGCAAAGAATTGAAAATGATTTTCTAGAAACTTGCTGCTCTGACCTGTTGACAGTCCGGACCCACCTGCTCCTTGCTCATGGCAGCAGAAATCTAAGAATAATTGACATGAATAAAATAAAGTTTCCAATACATCACAAGGAAAAAAAAGGGAAAAGTACATGAACCTTTTCCATCTGAATTATTTCAGAATTGTTTATTTCCTTGGTATAATGTGTCCATTTTATTTCATGGAAACATGTATTCTCCTTACTTCCTCTCCTTACAATTTATAGTGGGTCCTAAATTGTATCCTTATTTTTTAAATAACTCTGGACAAATCTTATAGATTTGGGTGAGAAACAAATACAATTATTATTGGATTCAGTCTGTGGGAGCAGGTAACATTTTATAATACATGCTTAACTGATGACACAATCTTGATTTTTTTTCCAGTGCTAATTGTAGCTGACCACAGCTAGCTAGTCAAAAAGAGCACTGTTTTTCTTTGTTTTCAAGAATTGGGATCTTATTGTCTAAGGGATAAAGATTGCAACAAAGCAATAGGCCTGGAAATCTGTCCTATGTGTATTAAATTTGTACAAGGGAAATACAGAACCATGGGAAAGCTTTTATGTAAGCCCTGAATTTAGTTCTTGTGTTCACAGCCATTCCTAATTTCCAGGATACATTTAAAAACATGTATCTTCACCTTTCTGTGGTTTGAAAAAATGCTTCTGTCCTACTGTCTCTATATAACATGAAAAGAATGCATTTGCCTCACAGTCATAACAGCAGGGAGACACTTACAGGCTGTTCCTGCTAGGGTGTGCAGTATTTTTTTTAAAATATAAAGGACTCATCTGCTTTTGTGCCATTTTGTTATACTGATGGAAAATGCCCTTTCTGAGACAGATTATGCCTTCTTTGTGAACCCCTGTTAATTCCCTCTTGGTCTTCCTTTGGTGTATTACTTTAATCAGGAATCTTTCATTTTGCTTCTGGCAGTGCTGGGAAATGAAAATATTCAAATTTGATGTGGCAGCTTAGTTACTTGCATGTTGCTTGGATTTTAGGATATATCCTACAGGCCTGTCTGAACATCAAGGGTAATACAGGGAAGAAAATGTAGGTGTGTGGAGTGCACACCTGGAGAATTCTGAAGGAGTAAGTACTGTTATTTGCCACTGCTTGCTGTGACTCAGTTATATCATTCACTATTTATGTCTAAAGCTCGCTAATGATAGAAGAGGGTTTGCTGGTTTACCCAAGAATGTAGTATATCCATAATTTATCTGAAGCTCTTCTTCTTCCCAAACTAAAATTCCTAATAATTCTAAAACACTTCTATACTTTTCCCTAAGCTCTTTAAAATTGATCCATTTCTACTCTATGATTGCATCCATAGAATGGTCTATGACTGAAACTATAGCTGGGTCTTCAGAAGTGAACAAGTTCTGAACCTCTTTTAAAAACTAGAGGCATTTGCCATCTTTTGTAGATCTGTGAATCGTTGTTCCTGATGTACTTCTGAGAAACTGAACACCAGCAACTTATTTCATACATATAGTATGAGAGATTGTGTAGATCAGTCTATGCTTATTTGTAGAAAAAACCTATGAGTTTAGTTTTGTTTTCAGACTTTTTCAGGCAGGATTTTACAGATATGTATGGCTGAGCAAATAAGGTCTATTTTCACAAATGTTAACGTTCATTAACCTGGGGAAAAATGAAGGACAAAGGCATAAACTCTGAGTTGAATTCTAACAGTGAACAAGAGAATTTATTTGAATGTCACCAGATAGTAAGATAACAAAGTGAATGCAAGGGCTTGCATTTCAGTATCTAATGATTGTACCAAGGTCACAAGGGTAGAGGAACAATAAAGATGTAAGTAAATCATATAATTTATTTATGTTCTTGGTACATGTTTCAAAATATATCTCTTTTGCTGTCCCATTGATGTGGCAGATCTGGGAACTTGTGCTCCTGTTGAGCAGAATGTCAGCTCGTACAGATGTTGCAGGGCAGAGGTACAACAAAATACCCTGCTGCTGATTTGCTTCAAAACTGATGTAGAAGAAAGCTACTGTCTATCAAAGCCAGTGGAGAACTATGAAGTTTTAAAGAACTCTAAACATAAATTTTAAGAAGTTTGTATTCTCTGTTTTGAGTGGCTGTTTTGTGTTTCTTTGGCTCACATGCTCTTCTGCTGCTTACTGGCACTGTACATGGGCAGAACAGGGAATGATCAGCAGCTGAAGTTATGAACTTACCAAAGGTCACTGTAATAAGTTTGCTTCCATCTCTCAGAAGTGCTTCTTTCTTGTGGGAAAGATAGAAATAAATGTAGGATGTGCCCTTTCTTGTTCTCATTTGTTTGGCATGAACAATAGAACCTTCTAAACATGTACTTTTGGCAGCTCTTTTATTTAACAGGAAAAGAAAAAATTCTCCTGTCTATCCTTCAAACTATTAAACTGCTTAAGTAAAGGCAAGACAGACAGATTTAAGTATATTCATGAAGGAAAAGCTGAAGGAATCTGGGACTAGGAACTGACTAAAGGAGAATAGCACTTAGTTGAGTACTCATATGGTTCCCACAGATGATTAAAAAGCAGATGGCTTTGTGAGCTAACAGCCTGGATCCTCTGGGTTTATGCTATTAAGCAGAAGCGTCCTGGGAAAGGAAAGGGAAACAGAAGGCTTTTCCCCTGATTGCAACTGCCTGCCACTTGAGCCAAACTTGATTTTATTCAATCTGAGTATTGGCTAGGATTTATGAAAGGAAATTTTGGAAGCCTGCCTCGTTCATCAAAAATAATTTATGGTGCCACCGACAGAGGCAAGAGGGCTTCTCATTATTGTTTCCTGCATTTTACAATGTTGGCACTCTTCCTGAGGTAATTTAAGAATTGCCGACATAATAATATTTTTGGATTTTATAAAAATAGATCTCATCAATGAAATCCATATTTTATCTAGGCTTTAGTAATATGCCTCTTCCTCAGTAAATATAACTTGACCTGGAAACTAAATCCTTCCTCTAGAAAATAGCATCACTATCAGGCACTTCTGTACAAAACTGAAGTATAGCAACTGGCAAGAAAATAATTAAATAATGTGAATGTTCTTATAAACTTCTATGGACTATGGGAGATAGGAGTCCCTCAGATTTCTTTCTCCAGGCTAAACTCCTCCAGCTCCCTCAGCTGCTCCTAACAGAACTTTGCTCCAGACCCTTCTCCAGCTTTTTTACCCTCCTCTGGACATATTCCAGCCCCTCAATGCTTGTCCTGAATTGAGGAGCCCGGAACTGGGCACAGGACTCAAAGTGTGACCTCACTGGTACCAAGTACAGGGGGATATAATCACTGTCCTGGTCTTGCTGGCCACTCTATTGCTGATCCAAGCCAGGATGCCACTGGTCTTCTTGCCCACCTGGACACATTGCTGGCTCATAGTCTGCTGACCAACACCCCCAGGTCATTTTCCAGTGTGCGGCTCCATCCCTAGATACGTGGATACTTTGGGGAGAGGGAGTCTGACAAATGCAGGATTCCTAAGTGTTTCATTTTCAGATTCTACAAATGTGACTCATTCTAAGAAACTTAATTAGAAAGAAAACCCTTACATATTTTGCAGCTGTGAGTAGCCTGAGAGTAAAGCTATTTTACTTAATCACAACAAGCCCTGGTATTTTAAGTGACCATCAGCTGAAAAATAAAGCCTAGAAAACTGCAATAAGGCAAAATTTAAATCCCTTAAGCCTAAATGTTAAAATACTTTAGAATTTCTTATACCTTGACTGAGTATCAACATCTTTAAAAATTGAACTGAAACTGGAATTTTGGGCAATCAGGGAGTAAGATGCTGGAGATGACTGAATTAGAGATTCGATGATGACTCCTGAGGTGATAAAAGGGATAGATGTTTTCATTCTTTCTGCATGTCATTTATGAATGCCAGACTGAAACTTCATGGACATGTGCCTCTGTGACCAAAACTGAAGGCTGTAAGGGTAAGAAGAAGCTGCAGTAAAACCTTCTCTCAGTCCTCTCCCTGTCTTCAGTCACTTGCCTGATTTATGTAGTTTCAGTAATCTTCATTGGCTTTCAATTTCATGATTTTGTTCAGTCTCATGTAAACCTTGTTCTAGACATGTAATATGCAGCATGATTGCTAAAATTAATGGCCTACTAATTAGCAACTTGTTCATTTCTCAGGCCATTGTCTGAGACTGGTGGTGTAAGTGAAAAAGATTACACTGTCATTTGGTACAGTGCCCACTTACATAAATAGAGGACTTTCCTTAGTGTTCCTTAAAAGATTCAGTAGAAACAGAGATCACTTAAAATACTTATTTTGAGATAAGGAAACCACTTCTGGCATAAGAATCATATGGTCTCTTCATAAATTACACAGTATGGGCCTGGTGTGTTGAAAAGTCTGATGGAGCTCCTTTTGTGATTAACAGTAGAGAGTATAAATTAAATAAAATTCAGACATTCATCTGAAAGAAAATAAAATTATTGGGGATTGTTGCAAACATTTTTTTTTGATCCATGAAGTTCTGCTCTATTTTTAAGTATTGCTTTTACTGAAAATATTATGTTTTAAGTAACTGCCTGGAAGTCCTGACTTCATCTGTCACTGACAGTGGTCCTGGTTTCATTTTTGGAAGGAGGCAGTTTGCCATTCCGACATCCATAATAGTGTCAGAGACAAGGTGTTACTCTAGAAGTATTTGTCTCTCTTGAACTAAATGATAGTGGGAGCAATTTGGAATTTCTCAACTATAGTGTTGTTTAGTGTATTGTGATACCAAGAAGGAAAACCTGGGCAGGCATGCTTTAGTTCAAGGATTCATCATTCAGTCTCTGTCTCACCCTGAGTGTGTTATGATTACAACCTTCCACTGCTTTTTCCTTGTTATTGCTAAATACTGTAGATCAGACTCCTGGAAAGAGAAGCTAGAAACAACTAAGTCTTAAAAATAACTCCTTGGCCAATCAGACAAAAAAAAATGAAAGGAAAGATAAAAGGAGGGAAAAAGTAGAAAAGACGCATTCTAGGCAGTAATATGATCAGTGTGCAAAATGAAAATGAAAGCTCAAATGTGACCTGAAGTTCCATTTTTGTTTTCTGTTTTCCTGCCTACAGTTTTCATCTTTATCATCAAAACATCAAATATGCTTCACTTCTGTCACCCTGTAACTGTGGTGGCCAAGAAAGAATGTCTTTTTAACAACAACAACAAAAACACAAGCAGATTGGGTTTTTTCTATATTACTGGAGCTGGAGTAATTCATTTAAGAGTGAACCTGTTGACCTCAAACTGTAGGTACTATGTATGATTTGGTGACTATTTTATTCTGTACCCAGGAAAGTCAAAATACTAAATCTTTTGTCTCTGAGAACATATAAAGGAAACAGACTTCAGAATACAGATGATAGTACCAGCAGAAAGCATAATCATAGCATGAAAACAAACATCATCAACAGGTTCTTACAGAAGTTAGATCAGTTATACTAGCAGCACATTCTTGTGAAATTTAGATTTTGAATTATTTTTTTTGTCCTAAATGGACTAGAAATTATTTGTTACTGCACTTGGGTAAATTCATGTCTTATCGTGTCAAATAATTCAAAATGGGACAATCCCACCATTGTAATTCCTGAGTTAGTTTTGCATGATGAATTATCCAAATATGTTAGATGATAACCTCTCTGGACTGGTGAAATGCAATCTCATGTGGGAATGGCCCTATCAATTTATAAATTTACTGTGCAGGTTTATGATCTGTATTTTGGATTTTCAAGTTCCTTCTGCTCTCTGTGCTTTCTCCTTATAGTTCCCTTAGTCAGGAATTCCTTTGTTCATGCTCAGAGCAATAATAAATATTGCAATAGATGGATGAGTTTTCTGAGGCCAAATTGATGACAACACCCTAGATAATAGTTTTCCTCCATTTTTTTCTTAGCTAGGATATTTAAGTAAATAGATTAAAACAGATTTTCCAGATTTCATAACGAAAGCCTAACAAGATTCAGAAGCTGGAACTGAGGATGCTTGTGCTTTCTTCTGTACCACTTTCAAGATGTTAATGTTTTCTTTAGTTAACTGTGTAAAACACAATTTCATGTTAATTTTAAGATGTGTAGCAGTGTATATAAAACACATTATGAACCCTGTGAGTGTCAGATGTTTGTTACAACTTGGAAGTAACTTAGTTTAAATCTCATTTTCTGAAGTGACATTGACAATGACCTTACAAAGCCATCTGTGATAAGTGTGTCTAATTTTCATAAAATCCAGAACAGTCAGTACTGTGATGTGGAGTTCTGTTAAATCCCCTTCTTAGTGTCTCTGTCAGTGAGTGGGTCAAATGGTGAGAGAAGGAAGAATCCTGCATATTTGCAGGATGTAAAGGTCTCAGTGTGCAGCTGTTTCTGGTATTCACCTCACAGTGCAGTGCAGGGAGAAATCATATAATACATATGGTTCAGCAGCCGGAGTAGGGAGCACAGGATACTCGCCTATGATGCTGTGATTTAGATGTTCTGCCATGTGCAAACAAAAATCCACAGGAAACACCTGATGCTCTTGAAATATATTTAGAACAACATTTGTGCCAGCTAGTCATCTGCCATTTTGAGTTCACACTGGGCGAAGATTTTCATCCTTATGTAAAACATTTCCCTGAGTGATTTCCCAATGCCTTTTGCCGTTTCTGTGCATTTCATTTTGTTTCTTTGCTTCTGCTGAAGTTATAAGTTTCCCCAGCTCTGCAATTCCAGTATGTGCTTTTCACATTAGCTTGTTAGTTAGTTTTTTAAGTAAGAGGGCACACTCTATTCAGTAGTCAATTTTATTGGTTTTGACTCCCAAAGAAAGGACCTGGCTGTGTAAAAACTTCCCAAACCACATGACATGCTTACAATATGTCATTATTGCCTGGTAACTTCTTGTATTTCATATTTGTCAAGATTCCTACATTCATATTCAGCTGACAGACTGTGTTACCATTGCAATGCTTAAAGAAAACTCTTCTACTTTTACCCTGGAGCCTTAATTATATTTAGGCCTTGAGCTAGAGATAAGCCTGTGCTAGCAAAATGTTTGTGTGTATCTGTGAAGCATAATCAGAATGGTGTTAACTGGGTTCACGTATTGCATGTGATACAGGCAAACCCAGTAGTCTTCTTCCCCAGAGCAAGTGATTATCTTTATCCAATTCATTCTCCAAAGAATTGCCAGATCCAAGTGTTCTTTGACAACCAATGAAAGGGATTTTCCTGACAAAAGTGAGTTACAAGTCCAAGTTTCCAATCTAACAGATGTTTAACATATATAACTAAAATCAGCGGGACGGTTTCTACATTGTAAATAGGTATTTGCTCGTTTGCTGGATTGAAGCTCAAAAACTTAAGTATTTTTAAAAGGTGTGGATTTTACTTGTATATGACTTGTGTAAAAGACATAGGGAAAAAGACTAACATTAAAGTCTCAACGGCCTTATTAACTTGGTCATGATGTGCAGATATACTTAAATATTTTCATTGTTCTTGATGGTAGTATAACAATATATTACTACTTAAAATCTGTAAAAAAGGGAAATTTTATTATTTTTAAGCTCTTATTTCTGTTTTTGTTGGAAAAAATACTTCAGTGTCTATAGAGGTTGTAGTGACACACTGTGGTTACAAATGTCAGTGGCAGAGAGTTTCTTCTCTGAGGAAGAGGCAAGACTATGTATGGCCAGTTCTTGCCAAATGCTGCTTTTCCATCTTAGTTGGAATAAGGCTGATGGATGGGCATAATAAAATGAAGAGAATACTGTATTCTCCAATGTACTCCCCAAGTTTTCTGTCCATTAGAGCAGACAGAGAAAAAAGGTGATGAAAAAGGATGAATGTTCTCTCATCATCACAAAGTGGAAGGTGGCACATGAGAGAAAAGCCTGCTCTTGTTTTTCTGTACTAAATAATGGGGAGATGGGAGATATAGAATGATGGAAGGCAGAGGAATTTTAATTTAATTTTACAAAAAATAGATGAAACTTAGGCTGCTGGATCTGAACCATTTTCTATTAGTGTAGATGGAAGGTATAAGACTGGATATATATTACAGCCTTTGGCTAGGATGATGTGAATTACCTTTTAGTGTATTAACTAAATCTTGTAGAATAAAAGAAGCCTAGTGATCTAACTAAAGTACACATATGAGAACTTGGAAAATATGTGGGGTTTCTCAACTAATATGATGATTGTTGTCTGTTCTCAAAATTTTCAAATAATTTTTTTTATTTGCTTTTAGCTTTTCCAGACCTGTGTTGAGGGATTTCAGAACAGCTGATTGAACCTGAAGTGTTCCATCCTGTGGAGCAGTAATTCCAAATGTGGTATGACTGTATTTTCTTGAGATGATTGGCCTTCATGTTTGTCTTCCAGAAGGTAAGAAAGTCTGTCTCCCCATAGCTGCCCAATTGACACAAGAAATTGATAGTTTAGGGGTTGATAAAGAACCAGATGTTTCACTGTTAGCCAGGAAAGCTTTTTGTGTGTCTTAAGATATATATGGAAGTACATGTACCCCTGCATTCAGGGTTGCCAGGATGATGTTTAATACAGAGTGTTCAGTAAAACTAGAGAACATTCATCCACTGTGCCTTCCAAGATGATTTTTGTATTTGCTGCTTCCTCTGAAGGGCTTTCCAAGTAATTTGACACAAAGGAAAACTATGATGAGAGAATTACTAGAGGAAAAAGGATATATTAAGTAATATTTTGACTTAAATCATGGAATTAATTCCTAATTTTCCAGTACCTAATTTTAAACATAGTTATTATTTTTCTGAGAACTGCAGTTCCATGAAAAAAAGGTTGATTTTACAGACATGTATTTTATGTCAATCCATTAATATTTGAAGGGACACTGGACAGGTGAGCCTGCTGGCATGAAACAAGGATGTCAAGCTGGTTTGCTGGGAGGCTCTGTGGTTATCCAGAACTCATTCCCTAACTAGCAGCTGTGCAGGCTGTCCAGGGCTGCAGGTTGTCTTGTGTGATGGCTGCCTGGCTGGCAGGGGCTGTATGGCTGCCCAGTTGTACAGCAGTGAGACTTATTCAGGTGCAGATTTTGTACCTAAACTTTTCTTTGTCTGAGGGAATGTGAAACCAACAGGTGCAGACTTAAAATGCAGTAAAATAGAATCTGTTTTATAGAAGCTGGTAAACGAAAGCCAAGTAAAGAGAAAGGAACAGCATAAAAAACCTAACTAGTTTCTTCAGTTAGAAATACCTTCAATAGGAATGATGAATTTGGCTTATTCTGGCAGTCTGCTTCTCTGGTGTCATTAGACTTTTTGCAAATAAGACCAAAATATATTAAAAGGAATTGGAGTTAGTAGAAAAGACATTATACAAATGTATGACTAGTACCATTGAAATCAAGACACAGAGTCACAATCTTACAAGAGCTGTATATATATTAGTGCTTCCTTGTGTTAGATTCAGGGAATTCAAATTAAATTACAGGTGCGAGTGATACAGGGAGAAAAAGATCCTCAGCCTTGTAATATTATAGGATGCATAGGAAACTATTTGACAAAAAGACACAGTATTTCTGGCGCTCTTTCTATTTTAGTTCATTTAAATAAATTCATACAGTTTGTAGGGAACATTTTTAAAATGTAAAAGTATAATTCTTTCAATATGGGCTAAAATTTCCTAATGCTACTTTAAATAATATGTTTTTAGAATTGATTGTGCTCTACTTTGTTAAATCTTTGAATATATATGCTTAGGTTTCTGCATTAAAATGGAGATATATGTGTAGATTTATAAATACTTTATCTGCTGTAATACCTTTCAAAGAAAATTGTGCCTGTTCTTTTTTAAATATACAAATTAAATTATGTTTCCTTTTAATTTGAAGAAAATAGTGCTGCTCCAGTAGTCATAGAAACTGCAAATAAGAACTGTGTGTTGAACATAACCATTGATAGAAATTCTGAATATTGAACTCAGTTTTCTTAAGTTTCTACCTACATAGGAAACTAAAAAAAAGAGCATTTCAGAAGGAAACTCTGTTAGCAATCCATCAGATACAGCAACAGCAATTTGATTGTAACTTAAGGCTTAATGGTAGCAATGGTTAGGACTAAGTAAAAAGCTATTCTGTCCACCCACTATCAAACAAATGTTGAAAAGTTGTCTGACATGAACAAAAATCCCTCTGATGTGTAACACACTACGATTTATGCCTTACAAACTACAGGAAGATAGAATTTGCAGGTATTCTTCTACAGTTATATGAAAACTTTTGTTATGAGCATATGGCCTTACCTCAATATCTGAAGTGTAAAACCTAGGTTTTAAAATGCTATTTTAAGTATCTACATAAAATCCAAAATGGTACTAGCTCTCTGTAAAAGATGTAAACAAGAATATTATCAAATCTGTACTGCTAAATAATGAAACTACAGACACTGATGAAGTAATTGGATATGAAATTACTAATCATATGATTGTGTGGAATTATCTGATTTGCATGCCTGACTGCGAAGAATTATGCATGTGAATCAAGCTTGGTAAATAATTCATTCCTTATCCTATAGCTAACTAATTTAACATCATTTTTTTTGCCTGCACTTTGCAGGAGTGCAATATTCTCCTGAAATTAGCATTCTTTCTGTAATAATTATCAATATCAAGGAATAAGTTCTGGTTTGCAAACTTTTCTGTGCATAGCAACTATTACTCATACCATATCAGAAAAGTGTTGGTTAATTCTAATTGGTTAAACAAACCTCCTTCTTTTTTGTTTTTCTCACCTGGTTAATCTAATGCTTGGGTGGAGAGTACTTGGTGTGAGTATATGCTTTAAAAGCAGGTGCTTTGCATATATTTAATATGCTCCCCTTGCCTCTAAATCACAGTCTTTGATGTCCTGTAGTTAAAATAATTGATAGTGGGGAGGGGAACTAAAGATCAGCAGCTTGGTTATTTGCCATAACAAATACCTACAGTGAAAATTGGTACTGGAAAAATGTTTCCATGGATTTAACAGTAGAATTTGGCTTCAGGTAAATAATTAAATACCAATGGGATTCACAGTATTTTAGGGCACCTACTGCTGTAGATTGAGCAATTACTGGCATTTAATGATATTGCAGAAACTGCAGTGAATTTTTTAAGAAGGTATAGGTTTGACTACTGAGGCTTGCCAATAAAAGAGAAATCCGAATGAGACAGTTCACTAACAAAGTGAAAGAAAGTATGTGAAAGACCCTTCCATGTTTGTTTGCTATTCCCTTCAGAATCTTGTGGCAGAACTAAAAGAATACTAAATATTGGAAAGGGTTATATTTCTCTTCCTGAAGGCTTGAAATGTAAAAACCAGGCAGCCTTTTGAGAACTCCTGTGTAGTACAGAGTCCTTAAACTTTTGAAAGCAGTTTCAGGAATTTGGATTACTATCTGGAATACTGGCAACACTTAACAACAGGGAAATGTCAAAATACAATTGGGTAGTAGGTAAGTGAGTAGCATGATGTTAATTTCTCCCTTACTTCGATAGTTCATGAAAGGAACACTGTATAATCTTTCCATCTTGTAATTCTGCATTTATTTATGAAAAGGAAAAAACATTAAATATTATTATTACAGAATTTCTCTGACAAGAGAGGGCTGATGTCTCCACTAGGAGAGGTATTTCAAAGGAAATCAACATTCAAACAAAATCAATGTTTTTTTAGTAAAATGCTTTATAGCAGAATCAGCATTTTTGAAAAAGAAAATATTAACAAGTTTTGAAATAACTTTCTAATCTCAAAGAAGAGGAGAAGGAATTATCCCGTTAAAATCTTCAGTTTTGCTGTTTCAGTTCAAATCATGAAGAGACCAAAGAGCTTTTTACTGTGTATCAAAGGATCAACAGCTTGGTGTCCAGATAGAGCTCCAAGTTCTGATCTAAGATTAATAAACATGCAAATGTTCAGTCTGAAAAAGAAAACTTCTAACAATCCAATCCCTAGTTTATATAGTTGAATGTTTGTTTGAAGTGACTGATGTATTTCAAAGTCACATTGTAAGAGTTGTCAAATCGAGACCACTTAAAGGCTGTTGCAATTGGAAGATATTTCAGCAAATTCCAAGTTACATACACAACCATGCTCTTTTTGACACAAAGAACCATTTTGGATATCAGGTGAAAAAAGTGGGTTATAAAGATGCAAAGTACCTGTTACCATTATTTATGGTACACAATATTTCCGAAACAATGGGTACCCACAGCTGTGGCCTCACATACTTCTCAAGTACAGCAGGTCACTCCTTCATGTTCTGTACAAGAAAAAAGTGGGACTTAGCATTGGTTAGTGCTCTAGAACTGCAAATGGGTTTCCAAATGCTACACTAAGTCACATCAGTTCTCTGTAACGTTAAATATTTGTTTATTATGCTATCATTTTTGCAAGTAGGAAGGTTCAGTCACTCTTCAAAATATAAAAAGGGAGAATGACTTGGCCAAAATCATAGTGAGGGCTAGATTAATGGGCAGTAGAACAGAGTGCTAATTTTCAATGCACTTTCTCTAGGATGATGCTCAGAGCTATATAAAATTGCAAATCCTTTTATGCCATGAAAATCTTATGCATAATAACATAGGAATTTAATTTACATTTTACATTTACTTTAAAATAAAGTATCTGATGCAAGTCATCCAGAACTAAATGTTTTGTTTTTTGCTTTTGAGAACAAATAGTTCTATTTGTGAATAAAGATGTCATGTATATTGAAAATATCTCCAAGCATTTTGTTGTCATAGCTGTTTAGCTTAAAAATAGGCATTTCGTTAGCAGATTTTATCAACTCTCCAGGGTGCAGTCAGGAAGTTCAGCAGAATGCAACTGACAGTTGCAGGTACCTTTTCTTGAGGGAATGTATTCTACCTGTGGGCTTCATTTCAAGGTGTCGTTCAAGAAATTTCTTTTAATAGTATGAGTCCTGATTTTCTCTGAGATTGCACTCTTTCCTGTAATAAAGGGGAAGCAAGAAGATTTATAAAAAATATTACAATGTTAACAATACAGCAGCAAAATGTTTTGTTGTTTGGGATTCCCATAGAACAAGAAATGTAACTCCTTCACTTATTTTATAAGAGAGGAAATACTTTCAATCTTCTCAGGTTTTGCAGTTTAGAAAAGTAGGATCTTTTTCAAGATTTGGAGAGTTTTTATTTGACATTTTGTGAAACCCCCTCAATGCTTCTACGAGTTCTTCATGTAAGTTTTATTATTAATGCATGTCTAATACCTTGCTTATGTTGCTTTTTTATAAAGCCATTTGAAGAACAATACGTGCATACTGTCAGTGATAGTCTGGCTTGTTTATATTTGAATCTATATCTTGGAAGGGAGGGCAAAGCGTGAAAAATCAATTTGTGGACCCTTTCACTAAGGAAATACTGCAGAGAAATTATTCCACTGCAGTCTATTGCTCATAAAGGGAAGCAGCTTAGAGAAATCTTTACAACCAAGAGAATCTTAAACCCAGTGAAGCAGGAGGCTATGAAGAATTCCTTAGGTTAGAAAGGGAGGTTTCTAAAACTGGAATTTGTTTAAGTTTGGTGTAAGTTAGCAGTTGAATAATTTTTCTAAGTTTATGCATTTTAGATGAAGAATGTAAAATTTGTCGCTTCCCAGTTATGGGAATGTTAAATGTTAATATTAAATGTTGATATTGTGGATTCAGATTTTTTTTCTGTGTTCTCGTTTTTCATTTTTAGAGTTCCATTGAGATCTGCTTGTGCTGATCAACACTTTCAATATTTTAATATATTAACTGATCTTATTGGCTGATGTTAATCAGTTCAGCATGATTTGTGCTTAAAATGTGTGACATTACCTATAGTCAGAGGTATGAAAATGGTATCACTATCAAGGAATACTAAAAATAGGATGAAGTGGACTGATGCTTGTCTAAGGACATGCATTGTACCTGCGTCAGGCCCTTCGGAATAGAGAAGTGATGATCAGTTGAATTTGTTCTTCTACCTCTGTTTTACAGGAAAGCATAGTGCTGGAGGGGAACTGTAATGAAAATGATACAGAAATATTCTGGCTGTGAATTGTCCAGTTGAAATTTACATAGGAACCGTTTCCAGACAAAGCTTAAAATTCCTTCTCCTATTTTTATTTCCGCTTCCATTACCATTAAAGCTATAAAGCCCTTACAGACCTTTTCTAAACACAAACCAGTTTATATTTAGTCTGAGTCTTTTCAATTACCTGATTCACAGCGTGGTTTCAGAACAGCAGCCCCACTGCAGCAAAGAGGAGGGAAGTGAAATGCAGTGGGAGGAATGTGAACTCTGGCACAGGAATATCAGGGCATTCTTAACCTGAACTCTAGACACTGGTCTCAGTGTCTCAGGACATCACAGCCATCACGTGGTCAAATCAACTTGATTTGACAGTAAATCTCTTTTTCTTGATATGATGTGGGGTGAGGCTCCTGACCCATATCCTGCCTTCTCTCCTACAGAGGGCAATCCCCCTAGAGAAGGACTTTCTTTTACTGTGTGCTTAGAGCAAATTGGGAGCTCAGTCTTCCCTGGATCCTGTATGAATTTGAACAGAGAGCATTTCTCTTAAGATGATAAAAACTTTGGAAACGTTAAACATATTTTTAATAAACATGTTTATATAAATACGATGTGATAGCTTCATAAGGTTGGTCTGGTTTTGTTTGTTTCTTTCACTTTTTTTTTTTTTCTCCTCCCCCTCCCTGCTTAAAGGAAGCCTTTCTTTAAATTTCACTTTTTTGGAAAATCTCTCATAACTGCATAATTACACTTCCCAGCTGATTTCTAACATCATTTTCAACTTTTATTATTGTAACACCTATTTTTTGAAAATAACAGAATGATTGAATAAAAACTTGTTTTAAGAAATAGTATTTTTGTTTACATCTTTATTCCTTTTTCGGTTTTCAAAAAACATGCACAGATGTTTTAGAAAATATTAAGTTCCTTGTCACAAAATAGTCTCTCTACTTTACTCCAGAAATGTATATAAGAAAACTAACTCAGTTTGGTCATAATTTGTTAGAAACAAGACTGACTTTCTGCCTGTCTTTCCTTGATCTCTGAGGAGAAGGTGATGTATGCAGAGAAGCATTTCCAATTAGAAATTATTTCAGGTTTTCAACTTGACTGATTAGAGGCTCCATATTCTGTCATGATTCAAAGATGAGAGGATTAGGTTAAAAAACGTTTTCTTTAACAGCAGGAAAGCAGATAAGCAGTTCAGTAAAGTAAAATGGTTACTGCAACTTAAGCGGGATTTTGCATGGAGTGAAATGATTTTCTGACAGTTATTCTGAATTTGAGATGCAGAACAGAGAAATGGGGGGAAATATGAAGACTTTTCTGTTTTCTTAACTGTCAGTGAAGAAAACTACTTGTTAAAGAAAAAAAATTTTCCTCCACAAACTTTTGTATTTGAAATTGAAAATTAATTTTGAATAAATAAACATGCCAAAGCTTTATCTTAATTAGAAAACTTGTGAAAACGTAGCCCTTAGCTTATATAATTGAAAGCTTGTTTGAAATGACTAATGTATTCCAACCTGCAAGATGAGTTTTGCTGTGTGAAATTAAACAAGGGATGAAATAATGGAGGTCCTTTGGTAAATGAAAGCAAAGAAACATTTTCTCACATGCTTTGGATGTTTTCATGCCGTATCTTCACAGTAAAGTTCGTATTCAGGTAGAACTTCCTGATCATCACGTTCAAATGTGATAGGAGCCAAATAAGCTAAAAATGGCAGAGTCTGAAATAGCAATGTGATCAGTACCCTTAATTTTCAAGAGTTGCTTATAAATCCTGTGGCTTTCCATAAATACTAGTAGAGCTGATTACAAGTTTGTGACTGTTTGTAAGCCCATATATTTACTGTGGTAACCTAAATGACAACATAAACAAGAACTGAAATGTCCTCTATGGCTTCAGGGATAAGAGACTCCCTCTACAGTATTCAGCAAAATGTCCAGAGGCTGTAGGATAAAGCCAAACCTCCACAGATGTTCTGTATGGAGAGTGTCTATTGAGGGACTAAACCAATTGGATTAGACTATTTCCAATGTGGTAAAGGAAATGAGAGATTAAGGATGACTCAAACAGTGGAAATGACTCCGTAAATGAGTTGAGGTTGAAAGAGATCATTTAGGAGTTTAGGGAATGCTGTAGGAATTTAGGAAGCAGGACTGCAGGAGAACAGAGCCCACATGATCAAAGTGCCTGTAAGAATCAGAGATGAGGTGGCATAGAGAATTAGAAGTAGACACCACAGTAGTTTGGAGATAGCAGTTAGACAAACATCCCAATCCCAAACATGGAAAACATGTTTTTCTGTAGTCTGGTTGCCATGCAACACCTCAGCATCATAGCTGGGGGAAGGGAAGAGGAAGATATTCAGCTTCACTCCTGCCTACGTCCAGTCGCTGAGATGGGTGGAGTAGGGTGGGGAGTGGGGAGGGATCAGGGACTGAGAACCAATCATGTAACGTGGAGACACCCACCAGGGAGAGAGAATATAAGGGGGAGTGACCTTGTGACAGGGAGGGAAGTTTGAGCTCTGTACCTTCCCTCCCAGCATGCTGAATGAAACATACCTATCTCAAAACTCATCTGGGTTCTGAGATCCCTCATCACCGAGTCATAACCATGACAAAATAAGGAAGCAAAACCTGATTGAATCAATGGCAACTCTCTCCTCTTGAAAAGTTTTTGTTGTAAAACATTAGTGTACTGCCTGGAGAAGGGGTCCCTCTCTGGCTGAAAATGAGCAACATGGACCTGAGCTGTATAGAGAGTGATAACTTGACTTGCTCTAGAAGGGATCAGAATGTTTCCTAGGAACTTTTCTTTGCCTGTGGCCTTTTAATGAAAATTGCTACATTTAACATTTTAACCATTTTCTTTTTTCTAGTATAATATTATTTGAATATTCATATTCATGTTTCCTCAACAACCAGAGACATTCTATGATTTAGTGATAGTCAAGGCTTTTTTAATTTAGTTTCTGATTTTAAAGGAATAAATTAGGACAAAATTATGACATCTATTTTTCTTTAAACAGATAATGATTGCAAGTGGTAATGTTTCAGAACATGGCTTTTTTTGAAAATCATTTCCTTTGAAAAGAAACCTTTCTTGTTCATTCATATGAAGCAATGTCAACAATACTGTCATTAAAAAAAGGTTCCACTGCATTAAGGAAGACTGCCCTACTTTAGAAAGAGAGTGGATAACTGAGAACTGGTAGAGGTTTCCCAAAGAGGTTGTGGAGTATCCATCTTTGGAGATAGTAAAAAGATGTCTGGACGTGGTGCTGGACAATCTTTTGTCACCCTTGTGTAAGCAGGTGATGACATGACTTCCAGAGATCACTCTCTGCCTCAGACATTTGTGATTCTGTGAAAAGTCAGTTAATTGGTTAACGTTATTTTGGAGCACTCAAAGCAACAATGCCTAAATACCTGCTAATTGTATAGTACTGTTCTTCTCTCTGCTTTCCACAGGCCTCTTGGAGGATTTGTTTTTAACATTTTCCATTTGTTCATCTCCTTTTGTATCCATTTTTCCAATGTGCCCATTTTAATTTGTTTCCATTTTTTTCTCATTTATCTTTTCTTTGCTCTCTGTTCTGAATTGACTCTGTCTGAGTCTTATGGCTCTCCTCTGATAAAGCATTTAAACACTTCCTGCTGAGAGAAAATAGTCCCATCCTTGCAAATTTCATTATTGACAGTGAAGAGCTTCAGGGTTTGTTGCTTTGGGAATTTAGGTTCAGTCCCAAACTCACTGAAAATTAGTGACAAAGTTTAATGACTTTAAATGCAGGACCAATCCATCTCAATTGGCAGAAAGAAAGTGATGCAGCATAGCTATCTCTCTCAAAGGAGCAAAGTGTGATTTACTGTAAATTCCTTTTTGGTTTTTTTTTCCATGATATTTTTTATTCCAGGACATCCTTAAAATTAAGAAAAAGAAACACAGAGTGGTCAACTTTCCAGGAAGCCTATTGAAGCTTGCTATTAAATAATTGATGAAAATAACTGGTATCAAAGCTCGTCAAAATTACAGCCTCCATTCCAGGCATGGTATACCTTCAAATAATTGAAAATGATTTCAGACGTTCCACCTTTAGTTCAATTGTGCTATTTATATTACTTAGCTTTATTGCTTTATCTGTACAGACTTGTCGGTGTTAGAAGAAAAATTAATTTGTTTATACTTTCCTTCTGATTCTATTTGTTTCAATAAATTGAAAAATGTGAGCCTAATCAACCATCAGGGATTCAGCTCAACTGCATTTAACTTCTTCAACAAAGCAAGCACCTTGTCATATCTGATGGGCCAAAATAGACATTTTATTCATTTACATTCTGAATACACACAGGATAAATAATTACAAGTCCAGTACAGTGTGAAAAAGTAGTTTCTCCAAAGATATTGGAAGAGGCAGTATAATATCTTTCCAAATTTATTGCAAGATCTGGTTTTGGTTCTGTGTACTGTAAAAGGATGAAGGGTCAGAAGAGAAAGCTATAGGAATTGTTTGATGTTTACTTCCCTTTTCCTTCTACATGATCAATGAAAACAGAACATACTCAGATTTGAAGAATATGTCTTGACAATTTTATAAATGCAACCAAGATAAGGCAAAACATATATTTGAAAAACAGGCTTCTCTTTGTTTTCCTCAAACTGCTCTGCATACTGGCACAACACAAGGCTGGAGATTATTTTTGATAGAAAATTTGTATCAGTTTCTGCAATGAAATCTATGCAAAATGCTATTATTTTAAGATAAGTATATCAGATAACTTAGACTGCTTGTTTTATAGGTTTTAATCATCTTCTAGCCACCTGCTGGTTCTAAATTCTAGAAACTTACTGTGGAGTATTATGACATTTATATATCAGATGATCACAATATGATCTGATGCTGTTTTTAATGAAGAATTCATTCAGTATTACCATTTCCTTATTTTATGCTATTTTATGATCTTTACTGACTTGTTTCCTGTAGAAAAGCGCTGAATCACCTTTATGTTATTCAGAAGTTCACCCACTTAGGTTCCCCTAAGCAGGTAGTAGCTCAGTAAGTACTTAGAAACAAAGCTTTTCAAATAAGAGCCCAGATTCTGCTCTAACCCTTTGTTCTTGTGCCTTGCAACTCTAAGAAGTTTTAAACAGCAGTAACCCTTTAGCAGTCTGCAGTCTGGATGGGCTGAAGTTTGCTTCATTCAGTCTTGCTGTGGCAGGACTGGATTCTTGAGAGTATTTTGCTTATACTTTGAGGGTACTCAGCTTCTTTTCTACAAGGTGCCATCTTTACATATAAGCCATGCTGGATAAAGAGCAGATGCTCTGGCTTTGAGACCAGTAGGAAATGAATTGATACGAACTTTCTCTAATATTTTCACTTGGGATTTAAGGCTTATGTGCACAGGAATGCTCTTTGGCTTTCAGTACAATTGCTACATGTGTACTGTGCCTATTATCCCATGGTATCTATGTGCATATATTCTCTGGCCTCTGAGTGAAGGTAATGTCATTATGATTGGTCTGCTTCATATTTTGAGTGGAACTGGAATCCAGACTATTGCAGTCTAGTTGTCGATGTGCTGTCAGTTGACAGCTGGGGGACCAAGGGCGATGCGTATTTGGAACCTATGTCCCTACTGTTACTGGGTCAAAAGCCATTGAGAGCTGCTTTTACTTGCTGGGCTCTGTGCCATCAGTGATACGTTGTCAAAGATTTTCTGGTCTCAGCTGGTGCTGGGTTGCACTTTTCTACAGGACAGAATCTCTCTTAGCTTCAAGGCTTTATGGTGAAATAATGCTTTTACTGCAGCTACAGCCCTGTGCATTGTATTCATGTTACATTTCTTTAACTCCTTGATGTGAAGTGGGTCTTGATTTTCCTGTAAATCAAACCCTTGATCTACTGCTAGAGAGATGTTGGATGAATGTCCTCTGTGGCATCTGTGTAGACTCCTGTGTTTGTGACACCCTTATAGTTGAACGTTGAGAAGTTATGATTCACCGCTGGTGTCACATTCTGCTGCTGAGGAGGACAAAACCTGGAAAACATCTGTTTCATCATTACTGCCTTGTAGATGCAGGAAGGCCATAGCTGGACATGCATAGGTGCTTCTTATATTTATTTTGTTGTGCTTTGCACTGGAATTCTGTGGTTCTCGGCTACCCTTTTGGTTGAAGGAGATAGGACAAAATGTTAACTTCAAATTAAGCATAGCTGTCAGAGTGCAGTTAAGGAAAAACACCTGTACACTGTTCTGGAGATGTTCACAAGACAAATGCCAAATGAATGGAGGAATGGCATGCATGGATATGAAAACATCTCTCTTTTCTGCTTTTTTGCATCAAAAAACCTGGTGCAATCTTCTTTAGAAGGGTAAAGATCTTTGAATTTAAAGTTTGGTTTGGGGGAGAAAATGCTATTGTAAGGAGTAAACTAAAACTTCTCATAGGATTTCTTGATGTAGATGGTTTGAATTAAAATCTTGAAATATTCTGTCTTGGTTCAAAGGAGAATAATGGCACTAACATAGATGAAGTAGCACAGAAGTAATGATAATACTCCTTGTCTAAGATCAGGCCTTCATTTAATTCTGGTTTGCACATACTTGCTTTTTTAGCTTGCTGTTTCACTTAGCTACACATACCATTTGGCATTCTTAGCTAAGCATATAAGAATTCAGAAAAACAATTTTGAGTCTTATGGAGTCAATTCCATTTTTTTTTCTGAATGTTTGAAGGCATTCTTCTTCTGAAAAAGTAGTTTTCTGACCAAATTTCTGCTTTCCAACTCTTTCATTTTAGCTTCAGAGTAATGTGAAACAGTAGCCATTATTGATGTTTTTAAAAAATATACCCTTTATAGTTATCAGTGCTCCAATTTTTTAAATTAATTCATTGATGAAAACATGAATTACTTAATTCTTTGTTTCTAAGAAATCTGCTGAACAATTTTTAAACAATATGTGACAAAGGCTTAAGATAAAAAATGTTAATTTCATACTCAAACTTTCAATTTTGCCATAAAAGCTGCTGCATTCTGTGCATACTAGAAGAAGCATATGGAGTCCTGCAAGTTATTATGCATATATAGAACTTCATACATTTCAGGACTTGTATTTGCTACAGTAGGACCATTACATGAGTCAGACAATTTGGCTTCTGTAAAAGTCTTTCCAGGACTTTAATCAGACCTCAATGGAGTCTTTATAATGTGGTTCTCATTGAAGTTAGTAGGCATTTTACTTCCAGCTTAGATTAAAAAAATATTGGGATGAATGATCTTGGGATCCCGAGACAATAATTGTCTACATTTTAAATTTTGCCCTGGAATCAGCACTGCATAAGAAATTATATATACATAGAATCCTGAACAATACAGTACGCACATAGAATTACGGTGAGGACACTGCAAAAATCTAAGTTGCACGTAGAATATTGGAGAAGGGGAAGGGCACTTAAGGTCTTCCATTCAAGAATAGTGATTCCAGTCATGAACATCCATTAAGCTAGCCTTAACTCTCTTACATATTCTCAGCTCTTTAGCTGCTATATTATTAATAGCTTGTGTTGCCTAGTACTGCAGTACAGTGACTCACATTTCTCCTTCATTGTAGATACATTCCACTTGACCTGAATTAAATGATCTTGAATCTGACTGCATCAAATTTTTCAATGCTCATGCCATAATGATATCTGGATGTAATTAAACTAGCTTAACTTTTTATATTCTCAATGAAGCAGTACTGCTCTTGATTTTTAATTTTTTTATGAATAAATGTTCATGTGTTTCTGCGTGGATTAAATAAGTTGCAAAGTGATCCCCAAGATTAAGGTAACAAACTTGAATCCCACTACTGCACATTGTGATACTGAAAGGAGCCTTGCAGAAAATGAGGGTGGAAGAACAGGATCATTAAAAAAAATCTTAACTGTATTGAGAAGTCACATGTCATCGTTATGGGAAGGCTAATATTATAATAACAGGCTCTCAGTGGGATGCTTACCATATGTGAGGAAAGCATTACTCATAATTTAGGTACTTTTTTTCTCTAATCAATGGTTTATTGTTGGAGACAGGAGATGGAACATTGCACAGAGCTAGTACACTTGCTGCTGTCTTTAGTTTTTGAAACATAGGGTTACACTGAACTCCTAAGATCACTTTGTAAAGAAACCTCTTTTCAAAATGAACGTAACAAAGAGTAACTAGAAATGCTTATTTCTTGAGGATCTAAGCAAAGACTAGATTTTGGTCTGGCTAGTTCTCTTGTTTTACAATTTCTCGAATCAAAAGGGAATAGTAAATATATATTGCATGGGGACATTGCCTTTACTGCACATGTTGTATTTCCTATGTTCAAGAATGCTGTACTTTAATCTGTGCCTCAGCCATCAAAGGGAGGATTTCAGGGATCGTGTGTGCTACAGGGGGACTTAAAGTAGAGAGTTAAGTAATTTATTCAACATTTTGGATGCTTTAATATAACCTAAATGCCAGTACCATCTCAGGCCCTATGTTGTCAGAATCTGTCAGACCCTGGCTTATAAAAATTCTGCAGAAGAGTAGTAAAAGGCAGTAGGATTCCCTGTGTTGTGTGGTCTAATGTGAAATATGTCTAGAAAAGACATCAATAAACCACATAACTTCTTCCTTTTCTCTGGGGCAAGACGAGCTATTCTTACAGATTTTTTTGATAGAAATCTGTCTGACCTGCTCTGCCAGAATCTGTGGATGTAGAAAGCCCTGTGCATTAGTTTTTCCATGTGTCATGCGCTATCTCCTCTTAGGATTCCAGTACTCACATTCATTTGTATTTTTTGAAGGCTGACTTTTCCAGATAATACATGTTACTGTGAGCAGCTGGCTGTATTTAGCTGGCTTTGTTTAGTGTTGAAATAAAATTACCTGTAATGAGGTTTGTATTCCATGGCTGGAGCATTGATTAGTAAAGGAAATGCGGATAAAGTGGCTGTATCCTTTAATGGATTCTCTTCCACATTTTACAATATTTTATTACTCTTACTGTTTTGAATTTTCAAAAATAAAGAAAATGGGAATATTTTATTTTTAGATATTCAAATGCTCAGAGGTTTTTATCTCAGCATTTTGCTTTTATTGCTGTGTAAAGGTGCCTATCGATGTGATACTTTGAACATTATGAGCAACTTGTTCTTTGTCAAATCCCTTTTTGGGCCCCTTTAATCTCTCCTAATCTCACGTCTTTATTCCCAAATAAATGGAAGCATTTTTACTGTGTAATGTCTCCCTAGCCAGAGTATCTGATATTAAAGATTGATTCAATAGGTTTTCCCAATGTGTCAGTGCTAGCGTGCCTCCATTTAGCTTGCACGCTTGTTCCATTAAATCTTCTTGTTGGAGTGTGTTTGCCTTTCCCTGTATTTAAGTTTAGCAAACAGGTATGTGAGATTACCTGGGGAAATAAAATGCAAATGTGCTGAACTTTTTAACAAATATTCATAAATCAAAAGTGATGAAGCCCCTCTTCCCCCCCCAAATCTTTATGAAAGCTTGCAGATTGATATCTCTGAAAAAATTAGGACATCTATAAAGTGAGCACTTCTGTATAGATCTCACAACACGTAGAAACAATGAAACTGAATGTTCAGCTGTCTGGGAACTTTAGTAGATTGTCACAGAATATGAAATTATTTTTTACAGTCGTAATTCAAAGCATACCTATACTTTCCAACTTGATGGCAAAGACATTTTTATTCATTTTTACTTGGAATATATTAACAGTAGAATCTATGAGCCACACTCAGCCAGAACAAGAGCCCAAGAACACTGTGTCAGAAATGAGTTCAGCCTGTTGTATCCATGCATCTGTTGCCATTGCACTCTGAGAAATGTTCAGAGAGGCTTTCCCATGAGCTAACTACAGTTCAGTTCTTTATTCTTTCAGCAAAACAGTGGCAAAGAAATAAAATGCCCTTCACGTTCAGAGCCCGGCAGGTCAGTATGGGTTTTTTTGTGTTGTCTTTAACTGCTTTAAAATAAGCCAAGCAGTCGGTGCTAATGCTTTCACCTCTGAATACTTTGCTACTTCTGAAGAAAACTTCTTTTCAAGTAATAGTTCATGAAAAACAACCTTCAGGTAGAGAGGACAGTTGTTTTTGTGTTGAACAGCATTACTAAAATTGCAGGTTTTTGGGTGGCAGAAATTACATTTTCTTCCCTCCTTGATTTTTAATCTTTGTTTCAGTCACCCTGGAACTAAAGGAAAATTGAAAATATTAACAGGCTGGAACAGGCTAGATGAGAGCAGTGTATGTTTCATTCTTTGCCTTTGTTACTTTATTCTCCAGTTTCTTTTGATTCTTTAGCAGATGCTGATGAAGGTTTCAAACGTTTCTGGAATTTCTGTGGCTCACAGAACTAGCACAAGAAGTATCCACAAGATAATACTCAAGAAATTCCTCTTCCTTGTCACAGTTCAATGGTCTTATTTCTCTTGATTGCTTAGACATTGTGCTCTAGGGTCAAAGAAAGACTGTTCTGAAGAGATATCCAATATTACTAAACTACATATTATATCATCAACATGACCTTGTGATTTAAAGCAAAAAATAAATTCAGAGCAGTAATTAACCACTTTATCATCAGACACTATAAACTATATTATAGCTGATAATTGATCTGTTTGGTTTGTTTTTTTTAAAATAACTAACCCCATGAAGTAGAGTTACTTGTGGACGCATGTGCTTATACTGTTGTTTATCCCTTTTGCTAATTTCCAGGAGTCAAGACTTTACTGGTCAACAGAAAGGATAGACAAAGAATAGTAATTTTTTTCCAGTGGAGGCTTAATAAAATGTAATTTTTTTGGTTAATCTAAATCTCTACGTAGTTAAAAGTAGCTTCCATTTAGAAGCATATATGTGTTCAGAATGTAAAGCAACAGCCCAGTTAAACAAAGGTAATGCATAGTTTCTGGCCTACTTTAGAAATGGATAATATGAGGCAACTCCTGCTTAAGTCTCTTATATGAGGAAGGGACACTGTAGAACCACAGTCTATTGGATCTAATGGAGTGAAATTTATTTGTTGGACTTGATAGCCCTGATAGAAGCAGAAATTTCTCAATTTGAAATATTTTCAAGTGCTTAAAAACCCCAGATGGCAGTACATTTTCTTTTCCATGTCAGTGTTGACTTGGTGTTGACCTTTTAAATTTCTGTGGCTGTTATGGTAAGTACCCCATGCATTGCTACAGGCTGGGGGAAGAGTGAATGTAAAGCTGCCCAGTAGAAAAGGACCTGGGAGTGGTGGTTGACAGTGGCAGAACATGAGCCAGCAGTGTGCCCAGGTGGCCAAGAAGACCAATGGCATTCTGGCTTACATCAGAAATAGCGTGGCCAGCAGGACCAGGGCAGTGATTGTCCCTCTGTACTTGGCACTGGTGAGGCCACACCTCGAGTTCTGTGTCCAGTTCTGGGTCCTTCACTACAAGAAAAGACATTGAGGTGCTGGAGCGAGTCCAGAGAAGGGCAACAGAGCTGGTGAAGTGGCTGGAGCTCAAGCCCTGTGAGGAGCATCTGAGGAGGCTGGGGCTGTTCAGCCTGGAGAAAAGGAGGCTCAGGTGTGACCTTATCACTCTCTACAGCTTCTCAAAGTAGTAGCCAGGTGGGGACTGGCCTCTTTTCTCAAGTAACAGTGATAGCACAAGAGGAAATGGGGCCTCAAGCTGTGCCAAGGGAGGTTCAGGTTGAAAATCAGGAAGAATTTCTTCACTGAAAGTGTGGTTAAATATTCAACATGGGTGCCCAGGAAAGTTGTGGAGTTATCCTTGGAGATGTTCAAGACACAACTTGACATGGGCGCTTGACACGATGCTGTTTGGTCAAAGGTTAGACTTGATGATCTTGAAGGTCTTTTCCAACCTAAATGTTTCTATGATTCGATTCTAAGTATCATATTGAATATTCCTGACAAATGCTATTGGCTTTCTGGAATTTTAAATTTTTAGCTAGTCATCTCAGAACTCCAGCCAGGTCAAGGGTCTGCATAGGTACACACTGGACAAGTATAAGGCAGAGTTTTCAGTCTTCAACAGACAGAGTATAAAGAACTAGACAGAGCAGATAAATAAAACCAACAGATGGAAGGAAGTGTAGGAAGAGAACAAGTAGAAGAAATAGCTGCATATTTTGACATAATCAAATTGCATTCACTGTTCTTGACATTTCACTATCTATGACTACAACATACTGCATGTTCAGTGTAGGTAGTTCACATCTTCAGCCACTAAAACTGTTCACATGACATTTTTTGCTGAATAGCATCCTTCAGTTTTATATTTTAAAGCATTGCTTTGTCCTGGGTGCTAACACAAATTGCTGAATTTTTAAAATGGTAGTGGTTTTTTTAACACTAGCTTTTGATTTACCTGAAAAATGTCATCTTGAATTGAGGAAGGGAAGCTCACTGTCTGTTTTCAGCTGAATTTGCAGTTCTTTGTTATCTCAGTATGATATTGTCACAGGATGCTGGATTCGTGCTGAAGTTAAAGGTTTCTAAAATAAAAGAAAGAAAAGACCTAATTCACAGACAATATTTTGTTATTGAATGTATTATTATTTAAGATGACCAAAGATTTGTAATTTTGTTTGGATAAGTAGGAACACTGTAGAACTGTGGCTATTTCAGTGTTGAGTGAATGGATTGTAACAATATCTGATAACCGAACTTAGGAGATGATTGCATCCAAGAAATTCTGGAATATAGAATGCTGTTGCAATGGAAAAGAGACTGTTTCAAGGACAAACCACGCTGATAGAAGTTAGGTTTTACATGTGTATAACTATATTATTGAATATTTAACTAGCCACAGGAACATCGGAGAAAGCTGGCATTAGACTTGCTCTGGAAGTAGGGTGTTTTTTTCAATCTATTGAATAAAGTCAGGAGTATCCTTAGGCTGTGCCTGCATTCTAAGTGTCATAAGATTGTTCAAAGAAATCCCTCACTTAAAGTTTATAGTTAAAATGAAAGGATATTAGGATTTATCTTCAGGTGGACTCATAAATTGAAATTAAGTTTAATGAAGCAAAATTTGTCAGATCTTTAGGTGAATGCCTTATCAAATGCTCCACCTAACACAAAATCTAAGTAAAGTCTAAGTAGAGTCTGATGAGTTCTGGTCTAATAGTCTTGCCTTTAAAACCATGAAGGATATAAACCTACCTAGGAAGCAGATATTCCTATTTGTAAATTCTTGCTTTCAAGAGCAGTTTGTGTCGGGTTGGTTGGTTTTGCAGTTTTTGCAACAGGGACGCATGATTCCAAGGACATCAGTCTGTTGTTATCCTGGTTATAAGTCTTTCCTATGGAGTCAATAGGATTGTATACATTTTACAGACTTAGTTCTTCATATATTTTTATGCCATGTCCTCTTGCAACTTGTCTTCAACCTATTGCCCTTGCACCCTATTTATAAAAGTCTTTAACATTTCTTCCTGTTGTCGTAAGTGTCCATGTCTCACAACTTGTTTATAAAGGAAAATAATTGGCTTTCTTAGTTTGAGCCTTTGCCTGTTTCCTTTCCAAGCTCTTATGAATCCCTTAATGTTTGAACTAACATGCTGTTATTTTTGGATGCTGATTGATTAGTAACCTGCTTAATATTTCTTCATCATGCCAACAGCTGCAATCTTGATCTGAAATCATACATTGCTTCTTCCTTTCATGGAGCCTGCAGAGTGTTCTCAGACTCCTAAAGCAGGTAGTTCATCAGCAAAAATTGCTCAATCTACTTGATTCACCCCATTCTGAAAATGACATAATGAAGGCATTACTTTTTCCACAGTCATGTTAAAGAATATCAAGGATAGGGAATTTCTGCTCATTATTTTTATACTGGTATTAAATGAGACAAATTTTTACTTTCTCACACCCCCATTTTTATAAACAAGCAGTTCTGCTGTCTTAATATATAATAATGATTCTTTAATATTCTGCCGTAATATAAAGACTATTTCAGAAATTATTTGTTTTCTAGGTTGTTTTTTTCCCCCCTGGAAAAACTGTATATTCTGACATGTTCCATTCCTTCTTTGATCATCATGAATTTAAAACAGTTTTTTTCAACACTGAACTAATATGTCTCTCTGTTTTTACTGCTTTCCCTATTTATTCAGTTAGTATTTTAACAGCTGCTCTAAGGAGAGGATGCCTTTGTAGTTTTATATTAATCAGACTTGATTTCTGAAGTGTTGGGTGCCAGAAATAATTTGTAATTTTTTTGCCTATTACTACTCATTATTCTACATATTATTTCTGTTTATTATTGCTTTTAATAATTCAGTGGAAACACTGTCAACAGTGGATGCTTTTATTATTTCTAATCATTCTAGCATCTCACTGAAACTGCATTTCCTGTAGATAATTAATTGAAAAAAACAGCTATTTGTTCTTGCCCTGTAGAAATTTCAGCATTGAAGAACACATTAAAGTATTAGATGGAGATTTGTATGGATGTATTTTTTGTAACTGAATTTCCCATTCCATTCTCTACTATTCTTCCTTTCAGTCAGTGTCATTTCCTTCATATACCTTATATAATTCCTTACAGTATTTTTCCTTCTGTTACGCTTAATTTTTTCCAACAAATCATGATTCTGGATTACTGTGGGGTTTTCTGGATACTTGTGTATACTTGTGAAATTTTTTGATCAGAGATTGTGATATTTTACACAAGTGTAACTTCAGCTATATTAAAGCTAATCTATTGAGTTTTCTTTAAGTGCATCTTGAAGGGCCTTCTATACTAATGTTCATTTCCACAAACAAATGTTTATTATTTTCCATGTAGGCACATTCTCTACGTTGATCCAAGTTTTCTAGAAGACATTATAATATATGGAGAGTATGTAATCTCTTGTTTCTTCTCTGTAAACATATTGATGCCATCCCAGCTTAATATGGATAGCACAATAGCCTTCACTATAGAGCTTATTCTTCTAGTCATTCCTCCCAGATAAGGGTATAAATTTGCTAAATTTGAGAGCCTCAGTTCTCCAAAATATACATTTTATTTTTTTTTGGAGGGGAGGAAGTTTTGGGTTTTGTTTTTTTTTTGGTTTTGTTTGTTTGTTTTGAGTAAGGCTATGATAGAATAGACATTGCCTCCAAATTTGGAGAGATCAAAACAGTGATACAAATATCCCAACTGTCATCTCATCTTTTCTGAGTCTTGCTTGAACATTTCTAAGTCTTGCTTTTCATAAGACGGCATCATAGAATGGTTTGTGCTGGAAGGGACCTTGAAGACCATCTCGTTCCAACTCCTCTGCCTTGGGCAGGGACATCTTTCACTATACCAGATTCCTCAGAGCTCCATCCGACATGACATTGAACACTTCTAGGAATGGATCATCCACAAATTCTCTGGGCAATGTGTGCCAGTGCCTCACCACCCTCACAATAAATAATTTCTTCCTTAGATATCTAATCTAAACCTACTGTCTTTCAGTTTGAAGCCATTCCCCTTGTTCTGTCACTACATGCTCTGGTAAATTCTCCCTCTCTACCTTTCTTGCGGGCTCCCTTCAGGTACTGGAAGTCACTCTGAAGCCTTCTCTTTTCCAGGCTGAACGAAACCAATGGTCTCAGCCTTTCCTCGTAGGGATGTGCTCCATCCCTGTAATCATAACCAGTTTCAATTTCTAGAGTGGGGAAGAGAGTAGATTTCTCCATAATCTTTTCTATCTGTGTTTTATCTATGAAAGTGGAAAATATCCACAGCCAGGTATCATTAAAGGTAGGAGAGAAAAAGACCAGCTTGTGCCATCTGTGAAGTTCATGCAGTTTCTTGAGAGATCCTTTGTAAAACATCACAAGTGTGTCAGTTTTCATGCTTGCAATATCAGAATTATACTCAAGAATCAAGAAGATCTGTAATTTCAGGGCTTCCAGAAGCTCATATACTTTTAAATGGGATCCGTAAAAAAGTGTAGAAATTCAATTAGAAATATAGTCAGAGAAGTGAAATCCAGCACAGGGAAGTAAAGCCCCATTTCAGCAGTTATTTCTCCACACCAGATCCTTATGCCTTTGCTGAGATTCATGGAGGTCATTGAGATTCTGTGTGTATTGAACTGCAACGGTCTCAAGCTCTAGAGACTTCTTTGATTCAGATGTTTGCAGTAAAACTCTGTATTTGTGCATTTCATGTTCATTTGAGTTAGCAAGAATTTGCTTTGTTTAGTTTTCTAACTCAGATACAAATCAAGCAATGCAAACTCAGTGGAGTGAATTTTCCATATAATTAGCTTTATCTATGAGATTATAGTATAACACAACTTTTTGTTATACTTAAAACTAAAATGTATCTATTTAATACACAGGAGTACTTATGTGTTTTCAAAATGAATAGAAATAACCTAATTTTACAGAAATCATGCTCTATTACTTCTGTTTTGTGCAAGATAGCAAATGGCAATGTTAATTAAATTGCATCAATGTCAAATAATATTTCTGTTAAATTTTATGGAAACAGTTTCCTCTAAAACATTTGTAACTGAGAGATATGCAAGCAAAGAACTATAATTTCCAAACTCGTGGCTCTTGTGGAAGTGTTGTAAACCTCACCAAGAGGTTCAAAGCTTTATTCGGGTCGTTGGTACTAAGCCAATGGTGTACCCAGCTCAGACATCTTGTGACATTACTTGTATATGTCACTATGTATAGAGAACACAGTGACTGATGAAAGTGCCATTTTCTAACCGGTTTTAGCAATTACATATACTGCTGAGTGGTGACTGCTGACTTCAGTGAGACAAACTGCTGTTCCATTAGAAACTAAGATGTGCAATTGCTAAACATGCATAGACCTGAGCTGCTATTTTCTAGGTAAGATAAGTATATATATATATATGAAATACGTTGTTCCTCTTAAATGTTATCAGTGAGTTTTTGGCCACCATTAAATTATTTGAGGCTCACATTTTTCACATTGCACATGTCCTAGATATGCTACACAAAAAAACCTATCTTGTCTTTCTGTATCCTTTCTTGCTGCAGGAGTATTGAGACTAATGGGCCACACCCTGCCTGAGTTTGGCTTTGCTAAAAGTTTGCTGCTTTTCCAGACACACTTTTTTTCCCCTACATGTTGTCTTTTTTTTTTTAAATTATTGCTACTCTGTAGTAGTATATTTTCTATGCCAACTTTCTATATGGATTTCTACAGCAGGACGCCTGATTTGAGTCAAATTATATATAAACATGCAGTAGGCTTCTGATTTTCTCATACAGCTTAAAGATGATTATGCTAAACAGTAAAATCATCAGGTTGTTAATAATTTCAATTTTCTGCAATGGTTAGAGACAGTGATTATTTTAATCAGTGAAGTGTAAGAAGTATTTGACTCCATTGACCTAAAAACACATTTAAATGTCTTCTGAAAGGTATAGGAGCATGTCTTGAGATTTCTTTTTTATAGATTTTTTTTGAAGATGCAAGTAATAAGTCATATTTTTCATCAGCATTTCACTTATCTTTCTGACAAGAAAATAAAAATGTGTATGTTAATAATGCACTCTGCATGCAAAATAGTAAGAAAAATAAAATAGATGGACAATTGAACAAGTATATACCCTAAATAAGGGGAGTGGGTAGCTTAAAGTATATGAAAATAAGGGCACTGAGCACTTGCTTCTGTGTAGTGATAAATGCAGGTATGGTTAATAGAGCACAAGCTGAGGACTCAAGATGTTTGAGGCTAAATTCCCAACCAGAGTAGAAAATTCTTACATGACCTTGGTGCCTCAGTGTCCTTCCACAAAAGGGTATAAACAATTCTCTCACAATTTGTCTGTTCCACACCAACAAGTTATGAGCTTTTCAGTGTGGAGTCTGCCTCTTTCACTTATGCAGCAATTGGCACAGTGATACTCTGTTTTCTGTGTGCGCTTAAAGCCCTAAAAAGATGGAAATATCTTCATTGAACTAAGACTTCAGAGTCTCACTAAGGATTGGTCTTCCATGCAGTTTTTCCACACAGACATATTCATGGAGGGTTCAGCATATCTGTGCTCTTTGCAATGCTTGCATTTCGGTTTGGTTAACAGGCTCTGGGCAAATAACATATATATAAAAGAGTAAAGAATGCTTTTTGAAGTGGCCTGATGAAAGGACAGATAGTGAGATGGCAAATCTGAGAGAAGGTGTGTACCTTAAAATCCAATTGCTTATTCATAGCAGCTATCAATGGGCATAAGAAAAGATATCGCCTTTCCTGATGACTCTTGCCTAGCTATGTAAGTGTTTTAATCAGCAAAAAATTGAACTCCACCTTTTTTGGTGAACTTTTCATAAAACTGGAAATACTGTTTGTCCAAAGGTAGCTTGCAATGCCAGCAACATGAATCATGTTGAAGAAAGAACTATATGTCAGGAAGTTATCTGTTTCCACAGCAATGATTTCATGCTGATGCATGAACAATAGACTCAGTTATTGGAGCACATTATGAGGTACAAGGTGGATCAGAAATGAAAAACACCTATGACCTTGTTTCTCTTCTGTGATGGGAAAGAAAAGCCTGGCTTTTCAGCATGATCAGAATTAATCATAAAATCAGGTTCCTTAAAGTCTGGGGTTGGAAAGACCTCAGAATGCCTTTGTCTCCAAACTGCTTTATGAGAGTTTGAACATATAGTTCACATCCTGTTGCTTAGGGCTTTCTCCAGAAGACTTTCAAGAATGGAGGATGGACTCCTATTCCAAGGCATCACTGTCCTCTTGTCTTAGAAAGCTAATCCCTTCTACCTGGAGTCTCTGTTCTAGGTAGATTTCACATCTTTTAGATTTCACAGATACCTCCAGCTCTACAAAATCATTGAATGGTTTGGGTTGGAAGGAACCTTTCAAGATCATCTAATCAACCCCCCTAATAATCAGGTGTATTCCAGTTCTCTGTCATCTTCAAAGTAATGAAGTTTTTTCTCATATTCAGACGGACCTTTCTGTGTCTCAGTCTCTGTGCATTGTCCCTTGTCCTGCTGTTGGGCACTACTGAAAAAAATCTGGGCCCATCCTCTTGAGACCTGCCCTTAAGATATTTATGCTGATAAAATCTCTTCTCTGTTGTCCCTTCTCCAGGCTCAATAGGCCCGGATTTCTAAGTCTTTCTTTGTAATAAAGGTGTTTTAGACCCCTAATCATCTTTACATCCCACTGCTTTACCCTGCCCAGTAATTCCTTGTCTTTCTTGAACTGGGAATCCCAGAACTGAGCACATCACTCCAGATTTGGCCTCACCAGGGCAGAGTAGAGGGGCAGGATAATCTCTGTTGACCTGCTGGCAGTGCTTTTCCTAAGGCACCTCAGGATACCATTGGCCTTCTTGGCCACAGGGACACACTTCTGGCTCATGACCAGATTGTCCAGGTGGTACGAGTGGCATGGATTGAAGTTTTCTTCCCCCAGAAACTCTAGTTTAAAGTCCTGTTCACCAATGTGGCAAGTCTATGACCAAAGATGCTCTGTCCAGCAGACCAGGTGTCTCTGATGATGTAAGTAGCTGAAGCCCTGGCTGTGGCACCAGTCCCATAACCATTTGTTGATTTGCCGGAGTCTACTGGCCCTTTCAAACCACTTCTCTTTGAGTGGAGGGAAGATTGATGAAAAAAACTACCTGGGCTCCAGTGTCCCTTACCACTGCTCCTGGAGTTCTATAATCCTTGTGGATGCTGCTCACCTTTATCATTGGTGCTTATGTGAAACAGCTGCAGCAGATAAGAGTCAGTGAACTGTACAAGGCTTGGCAGTTTCTCGGTGGCACCCTGGTAGGCAGCACTCTTCTCTCAGAATAGAGTTGTTTGCTACTATCACCTTCTGCCTTTTCTTAGTTGTGCTGGTTGTTATCATGGGAGCTGATCAGGCTGTGTTACTCAGCTCCAGCATCGCTCCTGATATGGTGGGTCCTTCCTCTTCAGTCTAAAGAGTGATGGAGTAGTTTTGCAAAGGCATCTCAGGCTTTGGAGGAAGTACTTTCCTCCTGCCGTTGCATTTCTCTGCATTATTGCAGGTTTCCCTCTATGTGCTCTGATAGGGAGAGTTTTTGGCTGTTTGGCTACAGGCTGTAGGCCCATCACTGGGTGTAACTGGAACCCGCTATCTAAATCCTTCTCAGCCTCTTTGATAGTGTGCAGCCTTCTCAGCCATCTGCTGCTGGAGTCCTCCATCTGGACACACCATTTGCAGGCAGTTCTACTGCATATCCCTGCTTCAGGAGAAAGGTCCAGGTACTTCCTGCACTCTCAGGTCTGCACTGCAGCCTCTCCCCTCAGCAGCTCTGTCTGGCTGAAGGCATTAGCCACCACTGGGGTAGATGGTGCAGACCCCCAGGCAGAGCTGCAGCCTTTGCTTTCAGGAAAGACCCACATTCTTCCTTTCATCAACGCTGATGGTCACAAAACAGTGCCTGGTTGCTGGGTTATATGGACTTCAAACCTCGCCCCTGTTGAAGCTTCACTCCAATTCCTCATGTTACTGGTCACCAGAGAGAGATCAGTGCCCCCTCTGCTGCCCACCTTGAGGAAGGTGTAGTTTGTGATGAGGTCTCCCCTCAGCCTTCTCTTGTCTGAGCTGCACAAACCAAGTGACCTCAACTTCTCTTTGTGAGTTTTTTCATCAAGGTCCTTCACCACCTTGGTTGCCCTCTTTTGGACCCTCTCTAATAGCACTTTTTCCTTCTTATGCTAAGGCACCCAAAACTGCCATGATATTCAAGGTGAGGCTGCTGCAGTGCAGAGCACAGTGGGACAACCCCCTCCTTCTGATGATGGTTTGCCTGATGTGCTGCCTGATGGTTGGCCCTTCTGGCTGCCAGGGCAGTACTGACTCAAATTCAGCTTGCCATCAAACCAAACCCCAGGTCCTTTTTTGCAGAGCTGCTCTCCATCTTCTTGCCCTCCAGTTTGTATCTGTAACCAGGATTACCCTCTCCCAGGTGCAGAATCCAGAACTTACTCTTGTTACATTTCGTATGGTTGGCTCTTCTAGCCTGTGCTCTTATGTGTTTGGCTGCCCTTAAGTGTGCAGTCAGCATCTGAGCTTGGATAGGTTGGGTAGCCTCTTCCAGTGTGCTCAGTGCCTCTGGTACATCTAATTAAGCTCATGAAGGAAATAAGTATTAGAAATGGGCCCAAGTTGCAATTATTCAAATTCTGGTGTGAGTTGATGGTTTGGGATGTTGGGTACACAGAGGTTTGGGAGGTTTGTACAAACCTGTTGTGGGGAAAGAGTTCAGGAGGCATGTTATACTGCATTTATGGATGTGAGCATTGGGTAAACTCAGACTCTGGAAATCCAGTCCAGTTAGTGTGAGGTATTTTTCCAACACAAGAGTCATCCTGCAAGATAAACTGTGTAAGAAATCTCTGGGGTTTATTCAGGTCCTGTGAAAGCAAGGAACACTCCAGTTTGCCCTGCAGCTTCTCCCAGCTTGAAGACCTATAATGGACAATTTCTGCTTTTGAAATATGTTCCTAGTGTTCCATGAATCTCCAGAGATAAACCCAGAAGAAGCAATTGCCAACTACTCTCCTATTTGTACTGTTATTTTGTTTTGCTTCCCTTTTTTCCCCATTTTTTTTTATTCCAGAGGAAAGTTAATTACACCTCTGTGTCTTTTCATATAAAATGGCCCAGGCTAAGTGCAACTACTATTGGGGGGAAAAAAAATCCACCCGTAACTCTGCACATTAGCAAAACTGGAGGGATTTATCTCACCTGCATGTTGAAATTTAGTGTCTCCAGAAGCCACCTCATCCTAAAGTCGAGGCTACTTGCTGAGAAATGGATAGTGAAATGAGATGATCCTCCCCTGGGCTATAAGAGCCAGAAAAATGAGCTTGCACCCTCGGAGAAAGAATGCAGTCAGTGTTATGTCTTACGATGCTCCATTAGAGAGGCTGGCGTATTAAGACATTAACTTTTCTGCAAACAGAAAACACAAAGGCAGAGTAAAATTACAACATGTGTAGCTGTGAGGAGCTGGCCTTCAGTTAAGCTCTGTCTTGTGTCGAGGTTTTCTCTGCCCTTATGTGACCTTTCTGTGAGTTAGCCTCCTGAGTGCAGCGTTCCCCTTGTTTCTTAGCCTCTAGATCAGAAAGTTCAGCATAAGGATCACCAGGGTACAGATCACAGTGGACACATCTTTGTCCACTGAGAAATGGGAACCGGATACACATAAATAAGGAAGAGTGTCCTGGATAACAGGTTGACCACACTCAGGTGGAAAGCAGATTATCCTTGGGGTGTTAGTAAGGGTATTGGTTTATATACACGTTTCTACAAAAGCAAACAAGCCTTATGAGCCCACAAAACCAAGTCTTACTCGGATTCTCAGTCAGTTTATTTTAATTTGAGGGTCTCAATGCAAATGAAGAACAACCAAGCAGCTCTTAAAGCAAGGAGGCACAGTAAGCAGAAAACACTCCGAAAGCAGAGGACACGTCCAGGAGCTGCTCTACCGTATTCGTGCCAGCAGAGGGCAGTGGTGGGATGGTGAAGCATCCTGCATGGATGTACCAGCACATTCGTTCAACTTGCTGGCTGATTTAGCACGGCCGTTTCCACATATCATACTGTGCATGGAGGCCTGTGTCAAGGTCCTGGCTCTTCCGCTCTGTTCATTATATCATTCCACTGCAGGTCAAATTCTCATAAAGCAGATGTTTAGCAATCTGCAAAATGACAAAAAAGGTATTCTAAGGTGCATTTCTTGAAGCAAATCAGAAGCATCACTTTTACGATGTAGGAGCCTTTTTGTGACATAGATGACACTTTTTGTGATGTAGGTCCTACTCGGGTGATCGTATTTCACAGCATTACAATTTTGATTCTGTATCTTGTTGGTTTACCCAGGACATTTAATTTAAAAGGATATTGACTTTTAAAAGGCAGCAGCTATTCTTCAACAGTTAAACCTGCCCAAAAATATAAAACTTTCAGAATGGCAGCGTAACAATATGCCATATGTTTTGAAACACAACTGATGACACTGGCACTCTGTGCTTGTTATTGTCAGCTCTGCGGTGTTGGACACCCTGAGTCACTTCTGAATCATCATTGTCATGGAGAAAGCATATTCCAAAAAAGAATTTACTGTACCCCTTGATACATACAGCAAGAATTTAATCTAAATATGGTCAAGTAATTTCTAATCCTACATTGTGTTAGCTATTCAATGCTCTGGATGTTCAATCTGCATCTGTGCTTATCTCCATTATCGCAACATGGAGAATGCCTGTTGAAAGATTTGCTCTTTCTTGCTTTATGAGCCTTATTGTTCATTCCTAACTGAACATGTAGCATCCTCAAATAATTTGTAACAAATTGTGCACCACATTCTATTATTCTTCTTTTTAAATTAGTACATATAGATTGCATTGTTCATAGGAATAAAAGACTTCTCCAATGAGGCAGATGTATTTATTACTCTTACAAGAAAAATGTCACTAAAAATCAATGTGCATATATGGAAGTAATAAAAATACAGTAGAACAACGTAACATGTAAAGTACATTTGCACTTGTGTCCCTTTTAATATAGAAAAGTTGCTTTTCATGCTAAGATTTGTCTTGTGTCACCCGTGTACCTCTATATGGCAGTGTCCTGAAATAGCATTGAAAGGCCACTAGTTTGCGAGCGTAACGGGTTTGCTTCTGGCACAGAAAGCTGTTCCACAGAAGGGTTTTAGTAATCACTGGCTGCTCATATAAATTCACGTTGTCAGTCTAGCAATGAAAGACAGCTGTGCAGGGCAGAGACTGCTACCAAGGCTGGCAGGCAGCATCTGGCCCTTTGCTCAAGAACCTGTCATTCAGGCATATTAAATTGAAAACCAGAAATGTTATTTCTTGCACTATGTTTAAAGTAAAACCTCAGGTATTCAAAACAGTCACACTCGTAACTTGTGGCCACCACGTGATGTCTGGGAAAAAAAGGTGAATATTAACTTGAAATGCGTTCATGGAGTTAATATTACAATTATGTAATTTTACATTTACCATTATATCTATAGTGCAATGACGATAACAAAATTATAAAGCAGAAATTTATAAGCTAAGAACCAAAAAATTCATGCGCTTTGAGTGAATTATTTTGATTTCTGCAGAGATCAAATAGTGGTGGGTTTTTTTTGACAGAGATGGAATCAAATATTACACATACTACTGCATAAGACATTGCATTTTTAAATGGAGGTATAAACCAAGCTGCCAGACTGTGTTCTTGTCCTCAGCAACCAGCTGAAATCACAATTTGGCCCATAAACCTGCCATGATATTGTCAGTGGAAGTATTTGATTTCACTTCCAGTAATTTTTTATTTTGAACCTGAGAAGCAGTTTGATGAATATGTAAATATTAAGGCCTGTATCCTTGATAGCTGTTGATTGTTAAAGTTATAAGATCTATCTGATGTCAGCTGAAATGTTTAAATCAGTACCATTCAATACTGGTATTCTAGCAGAAGTGCCAGAAACTGGATCTGCATGGCTGACCCTGCCTTCATCCAGAGAGATGGTCTAGATGATTTCTCGACATCGATTCCAGACCATTTTATTCATGATTCATTGCCTCGTCTTCCCTGCAGTGGCACAAATCCATATTTGCTGCTAGTTCTTACCAGGGGTACAGGTGTTTTTCAAGAAGTTCTGATCTGGTTTCTGTGAGCTATCGCAGCTATGAAAAGAGTAGAACTAGAGGTATCTGTAACAGAAATAATACCCTGACTGTTTCATCTTTCCTTAAAGATATGGGAATGCCTCAAGTAATATAAACTTCCCAACACTGGACTTCAAAACTGGTATTTTAATCTTTGAGTAATGTGATCTCAGTACTAATCCCATGATCTGAAAACTTTGCCAGGTACGACAGGCTGGACACTCAGAAAAATATTGACTAATTTTATATGGGAAGTAAATTAATATGTTTTGAAATGCATGCTAATTTTGAAAACTGATGTAGAGCCAAAGTGAGGAAAAAATAAGTTTGCATTTCAATGAACTTTGAAGCAGCTGTTGTCCTGATATGTACTGTAGATGAGAATAATGATACACGGATTGACTGTGATACGTCCAAAATTTTTAGTTTGCATTAGGTGGAAGTCTAGTGTATATGAGTTCTGTTGGGCATGCTACAATGTAAAATTCAGTGTGTTCTCAGTTGTTGACTAGTGAACTTTGTAAGACCCTATTTCATCAGGGTTTCTGTACTTAGTGTGCTCTAAAGTAAGCTCCCCACTGTTGTGACTGCAGAGAATGATGAGCAGGAGGAAGGAGAGGTCCTGGTTTAAGCCTTTTGATAGAACAAGGATATCTCTTACTTTTCTGGGGCTTAAAAAGTGTAAAGTGGACTAGAAGAGGAAATAACTGAAGACAACAGTGAATTAATGTGTGTATCCAAATGTAGAGAAATAACCAGAGGTAGGCTAACACTTGCATATAACAAAATCTGATTTTTAATTTTCTGGTAGAAACTAAAGAATATCTGATAGGTACTTGTGTGTTCATGCAAATATATGTGTATATATATGCAAAATGTACCCTTCCTATTTTCTGCAAGTGATTCAGAATGTCAGCTGAGTCAGCACAGACTGAATGAATATTATTAATATACGTCAGTGATATGCACCCTATAGATAAGGTAATGTTCCTAATGCACTGAATTCTTAGAGAATTCCTTATAGAATTACGAGTTTATATGTGTAGGTCCAAAAGTTAGTCTGAGGGAAGGACAAACATTGTCCCACCTCCCCCCCCCAATGAACCTGTGATCACATAACTGAGGCATGTTGTGTTCAGTTTTGAAGAAACTGGCCACTCCTACAGAATTTTGAGGGAGAATTTGTGAGTAATGCCACTTAGTACCTCAAAGAAGAGCCAACAATGTATTCTATATATACCATGGGTTTTTTTAGAAGTTGAGTTTACACGGAGTAAGAGTACACGTGAGAGTACATGCAGTGTACATCTACATTAGCAACTCAGGGTGATGTAGGGTTATCTTAGGATATGCACTCAGCTGTGCCAGTGTTGTGCTCAAAGGGGTTTTGTTCCTGGTAGCACTGAGGTAGGAATTACAGCTTTGTTTGCCACCTGTAGTGCCCACTTGAACTGTGAATGTGGGGCTCTCTGGCAGTCAGTGCTCAGGCATGGTGTGCACTCAGATGTGCAGCAGCCAACCTACCTGATTGACAGTTACGTTGTAACATGGACACTTTGTCCTGCAATTGTGATAGATTGCAGCAGAATGAATTCTGATCCTTCCCCTGTTGGATACAAGGATGCACCTTGTGTGATTTTTGAGTCCCTTCATGGCCATTACTGGCTATTCTGAAACACTCCGTGGCTGATAAGAGGCATTAATGTAGCAGAGTGCAAGATCAGGGGAGGATAAACAGTATAAACAAGTAGTTATTTTCTAAATATTATCCCAATAAGCTTTTGAATTTGGTCCAATAAAGCTGTTAATTAAGACAGTAGCATGCAGTGTTTTAGAATTAAATAACGCTAAAAATCAAACTGAATATATTTGAAGCTTTCAGTAAACACAATAAGCTACTGTAGAGTTAATATATATTTTTTTGGAAAGTGACTGCATTCAATGCAATTCAATGCAATTCAATAAAATGAAATGCCAAGGAAATTTTCAGTTGAAAAGTTCTTTTCAAAGTTACAAGTATAGTCAGAACTAGTCGTTTCGGTATTTAGTAGGAGATAGTAGAGGTCTGTCCTTTGTTGTTTTGAGTGACATTTTGTGTAATGAATTTGTCAAAGTAAAGATGAAATGGTAATTATGGGATGATGCAAAGACAAAAGGAGCAGGAGAACAAATTTGTGCCAATAGCTCAAGGAAACACATAAAAACCAAGTAACTACAACATGGCAGTTGTGATTGTATACTCTGCTATGCCAGGACTAAAATATGATGGTAATTAATATTTGTGTTCCTAGAAAACTGTGGCAGGATTATTTTTAATACCATTTGCTTGTTTAAAAGAGGAAATTCTGATGACAATAACTGAAAATGCACAATAAAAGCTCACATTTACTGAAAAGTTCTTCTACTGATTAATTTTCACTATTCCTCTGAGGGAAGTAAGATTCCTTAGCTCTGATAGTTTGAGATAAATGACATGCAAAGTCTTGTACACCCTCAAAATCTTTACTCTCATTACACTTGCTGCAGATGCTGTAATCGTTCTTTTTCCCAGCAGGGTTACTTTCACTCAGGAAAGAGAATAAAAGAGAATAATTTTAAAAAAATTTTAAAAAATCAGTGGATCTATGTAAACACTAGGGAATTTGCCACTCCAGATCCACTGATAATGACTGTCTGTATATGGCTACAGAAAACTTCCTCCCTCTAACACTCGATTATGCAGAGCAGCCCTTAAACCTCTGTTGGCCTCTGTCTCCTTCTCCAGTTATCTATTATAACCCTCTTTCTTTTTTCTGTTTTTGGCCTTTTATTTTCCTTGAAATGTGTTCCTAGGATTCTGGTAGTATTCAAAATAATTATATGGGAAAACTTTTGGCATCTCTACATTGTGGCATCCTGGGACAGGTCTGCAAACCTGTGTATTTATCCATTAATTACATTGCCATCTATCACTCTTATCAAAAGAAACAGGATGAAAGCATGCCTGTTAACCAAACAAAAGAACAAACCAGCTCACTGAGAAGAAAAGCATTTGGCAATCCAAAGGAAAGCATGGGATTCATAGTAAACAGAGCACACATTTCTCAGCAATAAATTAGCCTAAACATACATAGGCTATTCAAATTGCACTGTGTTATTGTAGCTGTGCAAACTATTATGCAGGAAAAGACAACAGAATCTTGCTGCAGACTGAACCAAATAAATCATTTACTTTGGCTGCTTGTGTATAAATATTGCTAGGTTTTCCCAATGCATTTTTAGAGTTTCTTTCTAGAAGGTAGATTTTGTTTGTTTGTGTTTTTGGTTTTACTGTTTAATGTTAATACTGGGATTGGAAATGGTACTTTATTGTCACAGAAAAATATCTTGGTTTTGATCTTAATGCAATAAAACCCCCCAATAATCAATTAAACAGTCCATTTACCAGCTAACTAAACTAGAGGATCACCAACTACTATTGTTTTTTGATAGTCGTGCTGTAAAACTTGGCAGACCATCGTTCAGACTAGTTAGTCAAGCTTGGGCTGATAAGCACTGAAGTCTAAGTTATAACCTCTGTTGTTTAAAAGTTTAACATTCTGTTACGCCTTCTGTTGTTTAAGAATTTACCATTCTAATGGCCTATGACATATATAATGTAGATATTTGAATGTATCTTCACCTTAAAAATAAATATACAGTGAAGAAATACAGGGAAATGAGACAGGAGAATGTAATTTTACAATTTTTGACTTGAGACAGAAAGTCCACAGACCTTAGCTTGTGTAGTAATTCAGGAAAATTTTGAGAAAACAGTCTAATATTGTGTCTTTTCATGCTGCACCTCTGTAAAAATATCATCATTATTACGGTAATCATAAAAATAAATGCAGTGTTCCTACTGTTTAGTAGACTTTACTATCTGCAAGAACTAAGCAATACCACAAATTCATCTGAGGTAGCATTCTTTGCACAGTGAATGCAAGCATTTCCATTAAGGCTGAAGATGAGCTACTGTGAACTCCATTTTAAAATACAGATTACAGTTTATGCTAAATCCTGCTGGTTTGACACTTTATTGTTTTCCATTTCTCAGAATCTGATAGACACAGAATGCCCCATGAAACTTCCTGCTTCAAGAATTCTTGATGGAATTGTTCCAGTTCTGCGGTGCAGTTTCAAATACATTTATTTTCTAGCTGCTTTTATGACCAGACCACAGACAGCTGAGCCAACTGCAGTAGAAAGCAAACTTAGTCCTACCTGTCTGGTGAATGGGTATCTCACTGTGCAAAAGGAAATGAGAAATACTTTCTTAAAGATTTAGCTCATAGTCCTTACATGTTTAACAGTATAAGAATACATTAGAACGTACAGATGTCCTTGGACTATGCACAGCATCTTGCCAGGGGAGTTGATTGGTATAAGTGACCCCAGTTTGAATTCATTGAGGACTAGTTCCATGAAGAGATTTAAATGATTGACATGGAATTCAAGGTACACATATCCCAAAATATAGAAGGCATAGAGAGCACACTGGCTCTCTATTCAGCAAAACTGAATGGAATGTACAAATTTTTTTCTATTATAGAATGGTAGAGGCTAGAAATGAGGGCATGCCAAAGGAATTTTTAGATGGCAGAATTCTACTTCGTGCCAGAGTTTTAACTATCAATGCTGTATATCCTGTGCAGTCAGTGCTGGTTGGTTTGTGATGTGGAGCTCTTTAGGAAGGTACTGCCACCCACCATTTTTAACTTAGGAAACTTTCTTGATCTTTTCCAGGATACAACACAACTGTATGTTCAAGTAAGTGTTGGAGCTTCCATCTATTCCTATGATTCCATTATAGTATCATAACTTGAATTTTTCAGTGATCTGTGAAATTGTGTATGATACCTGGATCTGCTGCATTCTGAATTCATTTGGATGTTAAAATACAGCAGAGGAAATTGTGGTGACAAAGCAAGCAAGTTAACAAGTTTATTTTGACATGAAATAGTAATATCTACCATTGAATGCAGTGATTTTTATATCTAATAGCATTATTTGACAAAACTTACCTAATACAATAGTGTCAAACTTTTTTTGTTGCACTGGTTTGGGGGGGCTGGAATCGCGGGGGGTCAAAGGGGG
>VXBA01000542.1:55622-110243 GCA_013399895.1 Serilophus lunatus
TGGAAACAAGGCGGGCCCGGACGGCTGGACCGATGGAAAGACGGCTTGGCCAGGAAGAAGGCGACGAGATCCATGCGAGAACGAGAAGGCTTAAAAGTCAACGCAAGGGCCCGCCCCACATTCTTCTTCGGCTGCTGCTGTGAAGAGAAGACCGCAGCTGCTTTCCCCCTCAGTCACAGGCCTCGTGGCACGAGTTCCACCCATTCCTCTCAGCATGAGAGCCATTTCCAGCTTGCAAGCAAGTAACCCCTTTCGGGGAGGTGGTGGGAGGGAATCATTTTCACCTATTTTTATGTTTTTCAGAGATCTTCAAAAGCCAGGGAGTCCCCTCCAGCAGAGGGACGGATAGAGGCAGATTTTCCTACCCTTTCCCCTGTTCTTTCCACCAGCCATCTGGCTGAAAGAGCAGTTCTCTTTTTTTTTTTTTTTTTTCCCTTTTGTGTTTTTTTTTCCCTGTGTGTTGGGTGTTCCTCTGTGTAATTCTGGAGTCCCTGTGGGTTATCCCTACTTCCCTAATTTAAACCCCCTGTAACAAACTGTTCACCTGCTGCAAGTCTATTCAGTTTTCCGTCACCTTTATTGAACCTGCCCCCCAAGACGATAAAAGTGGTCCTAAACCACCACATTTTTACATACGTTTTGTACATAACTGAAAATTTTTCAGTGATGATTTGAGTCCTAATTAGTTTAATCTTATTAGCATAAGCTTGTTTTTTTCAGTGGTATGTCTTGTAGACATGAAAAGTTCTCCACATATCTTCAGACTACAGGTTATCAACCTATTTGTTGGTATTTTAAAAATCATTTGGAAAAAAAATTTGTAATTGTATTAAGGACAAGGTTTTGTGTGTGTTTCCCTTCAGTGGTTGTTACTATTATCTCAGATCATATCAGGTGAAGGCAAGCCTGGACCTAAGCTTCGTGATCATGAAGGATCTCATCCTTTGTGAGTGGGAAAATAGTAATTCTAGTTTAGACAAATATAAGAAATGTTTCTTGTTGAAGAGAAATTGAATGCCATGAAAAAGTAATCACATTGCTGCCTGTTTTGGGCAACATGATAAAGCACAATTGGTCTGATATGCCCTCCAACACTCAGGTGCCTTTTCATAACTGTCTGTGGAGGAATTTGTGCCTGCGATGGAAGTTCTGACTGAGCATCTGTAAACCAGATGAAGGTGAATCTTAGCTTTTACTCTTCTCTTCCTGCTGTGAGGCAGACTTTGTTGTTTAGGCAGCCAAAATTGACTTCCACTTGCAAATTTTTTTCCATCTGTGCAAAGACTGTGATCCAACATAGAACAGTGGAAAATTATTCTCTTCTTCCTGTTCCTCTCCTTCCCTTACAAATGGCAGGCAAGATTTCACATGTGTATGTTAATGACCGTCTTTTTCTGAACAGCAGGTTAACATGACAGCCCATAGATTATCATGACTGTGAATTGCACACAGTTATCTTCCTTTTTTTGTCTTTCAAAATATTGCACCCCGGGAATACGTAAAGATTCTTTTTGTACTTCCTCGGTATAGTGATGCACTTTGAATTTTGGGTTTTCTTTGTGGAAGGTGAGAATGAATCAGATAAAGTCTTTTACTGCATATTTGTTGAGGTGTCTCTATGGATATAATTTTCAGAGCTGAGCATGCTCCATTTCTCCTTTTATTCTTTGTTCCTGAACTGCAACGGATTTACTGTGTTTCTAGAGCAGGCCCAGCGGAGTTTTTCTTTCTTGTTCAGCCAGACAGTATTTATCTGTGAGTTTAAAAAAATGCCAAAACAGAGCTGATGCTCCAAATGCCACTAAGGGCCTTTTGTTTTATCTCTTTACCTATTTATTACTATCACCTGCATTGGAGGAACAGGAAGAGCAAGAACCCCATCTTGATATGAATTGTACTGGCTCTTAGCAAAGCAAAGGAAAAAAACCACAGAACTTCAAATGAAGCAAAATGTTCTCTAGCAGAAGAATGCGTGGGCAGTCTCACTTGTTCAGAATATCTGAGCTGTACTCTTACAGCTTCTCTGTGCCTCTATTTCTGTAATGGTTTTAATTGGCAGGTACTAATACTTCCTTGCCCACAGGAGGAATATGAAGATTCAGTGTTTCTGAAAAGCTTTTAGGATGAGCAAAGATGCCCCTGCAGAGGTGTCTGTGATTTCTGCAGGGCTGAAAAACTTACTGGTTTATTTTGGAGGCAGTTAAAATAATTTTTGATGCTCATTGGAGAAAAACATGTTTTCTCTCAGTATTTGATGGGCTGGATTGCTCTGTGAGGCTTGAACCAAAGCAGGTGGTGTGTGGTGCATAAGCTGGGCAACACAGCAGGTCTGCCAGACAGACTGTGTATTCTCTGAAGAACTGTTCTAGGCATGACCCATTCATCCCTGGCCTGTAGGACCAGCAAATTAGGATATTTCTATACCAGGCTAAGCCTCTGGTGTTTTCCCTTTCTTGACCTGGTCTTTTCTTGGGGAAGGGTTAAGCATTATTTCATATCTTACCATGCCTGTAGTCGTGCACAAACTCCACCTGTTAACTAAAAAGTAAACAAAAGTTTTCTGTATACTTCTGTGAAGAGATAGACCAGGTTATATAACTAACTATAGCGCTATATATATATATATATATATATATATATATATACACTATACTATATTATATATCTATGTATAACTATCTATAACTACGTGAAAGGAGGGTGTGGTCAGGCAGGGGTTGGTCTCTCAGGTAACTGGCGACAGAACAAGAGGGCACAGTCTCAAGCTCTATCAGGGCAGGTTTAGACTTGATATTAGGAAGAAATTTTTCACACAAAGAATGATCCACCGTTGGAATGGGCTGCCCAGGGAGGTGGTGGAATCACCAACTCTGGAGGTGTTCACGAGTAGGCTGGATGAGGCACTTGGTGCCATAGTTTAGATGATGGGCTGTTAGATTATAGGTTGGACTTGATAATCTTTAGAGTCTCTTCCAACCTTGTTGATACTGTGTGATACTGTGTGATATTCCCTATTGCCTCTTAGAAAGGAGAAAATTGTCACCCAAGTGAAATACTGTGTCCCTAGAACTCTTATATGATCTTTGTGAGAGCGTTTCACATAACCACCAGACCAGATCAAGATCCTATACTACCTTAGCCAAAGTAGCTGTGCTGTCATGATTAGTGGCAATCTAACAGTACATACCATAATTGTTTTGAGACAAAAGTTATACTTGTTTTATGTTTCAGAAGCTGAAGTTTATTTCTTGGAATGATAACAGTGAAGAGCATGAGGTATCAATGCAGAAGAATACATAAAAACATAGCACATAAAGGTGCAGACAGCTGTTCATTTGTGGATATGAGAAGAGGCAACATAGTTATCAAAGAAGCTAGCACTGAAGGCAGTTCTGATTCACAGATTTACAGAATTATTTAGGCTGGGAAAGACCTTTAAGATTATCAAGTTCAACATATGCTGTTGGACTTTGAATGCTGTGAAGTCCACCACTAAACCATGTATCGAAGTGCTACATCTACATTACTTTTAAATACCTTTAGGGATGGTGACAACTATTTCTCTGGGCAGCCTGTTCCACTATTTTCATAAAGAAAATTTTCCAAATATGCAATCTAAACCTCCTGTGGTGAACTCGAGATTGTTTCCTTCTATCCTAGAGCTGTTACTTGGAAGAAAAGACCAACACCCACATTATTACAACCTCTTTTCTTGTAGTTGTAGAGAATGATAAGATTTCTCCTGAGCTGCCTTTTCTTCAGGCTAAACATCTCCAGCTCCCTCACCTGCTCCTCATCAAATTTGTGCTCCAGACCCTTCACCAGCTCCGTTGCCCTTCTCTAGACACAATCCAGCAACTTGATGTATTTTTTTAAGGGATTGGCATATGCTGTTCATGTTCAGCTGCTGTAAAACATCCTTTTCTATTAGACACCTTTTCAGCCACTCATCCCCCAGCCTATAGCACTGCCTGGGGTTGCCGTGACCCAAATGCAGGACCCAGCACTTGGCCTTGTCAAACCTCATACAATTGGCTTCAGCTCATTGATCCAGCCTATCCAGCTCCCTCTGCAGAGCCTTCCTGTTCTCCAGCAGTGCAACACTGCTGCCCAGCTTGGTGTCACCTGCAAACTAACTGGGCTGTACTCAATTAATTTTTTTACCCAGAAAAGAAATTGACGGAAAATTCCTAGAGAGCATGTTGTTCTCATAGCTACCAATGGGCAGCAGTGTTAGAGTGTTACGAGACAGCATGAGAAACCTTTTTCAATGTCAATAACTTGATTTGTTCAAGAAAGAGAGTTTAGACAAAAATGAAGCCACAGACCTGCTCAAGAGGTGAATATCTCTCTGCATCTGGCAAAAGTGTTATATGGACAATCTTGTATTTCTCAATCAGGTTCACCTGCCTCCAATGTGGATTACTGTACTCGGAAGGTCTTACAGTGACAATGGTGATTATTGCTTCTATTTAAAGCCTTTTTGTGTGGAAAATAGAAAAAATAAATTCTTATTGCATGTTCTTATGTTTCTGCATCAGTTACTACACATCTTAATTTAGAAACTCAGTATTGAAGAGACATTGACTTTTAACACAGCTCTCTGCAGAAGTGCAGTGCTGCACTAAAACAATGGATAGCATTTATTCTAGACTACAGTGTTTCCACTCAGCAAAGTATCAGAACCTCCTTGTTAGGAGTAAAGTCATGTTTTGGAGTTTGAGTAATGTTCCCACACAGAAACATGTGTTGACAATCAGTTATCTTACAAGTGGGGAATGAAGTAGATATCCATTAGTATATTAACTCGTTGGTGGTAGTAGGAAATAATTATTCATCATTGCAATCTATTCTTGACATTTCTGCTGCTGAAATTTTTAGAACTACAAAATGTTCTCAGATATATTAGAAATCTATTGATGGGTGTTCAGTTGGTATCAAGCTCTTGGAGCAAGCTCCTCTTCTGGATTTCTGCCTGGTTAATCGGTGATTAATGAATGCTCCCATTTTGTATATGAATTTGAAAGCCTGTGTTCTTGGCATTGTTGAAGTATGTAAATGTCTTCCTCAGATAAAACATGACAGACAACACCTAAAATACAAGTGCTTTGTTCTGCTACCTGTCAGATCAAGGGAAAGATCTGGATTCCTGAAGCTATGAATTTAATTGGGAGAGGAGATGAGCTGGCAAATGCTCTGTACTCAGTCCTTTCTGTGACATCGTCTTGAGACATTTTGCTTACTGAAGGGCAAAACAGCAGATGAGATATATTTATGTCCTTAAATATATTGCATTTGTAAATAAAGACCTGCAAACTCGAGAAAATACAATTTTTATCAAAAAAGAACAAAAGAAAAAAAAAAGGATAAATGACCTTATCAGGTATCTGACAGCAGGTCTTGGGTGGGTGTCTGAAACTTCAGAAGAAAATATTGGTTTAAAAAACTCCATTATCGTGACTGGGTGAAATCCTGAGTGGTGATAAATCCTGGAAAGGTCATTGAAATTAATGGGAATTGTGGGAACTTAAGAATTCCTAGAATCTGACCAAGTGTCCACAGGAATGGGCTCTTTTAACTGTTGGTAATTAAAGGGTATTCTTGTAATGGAACAGCAAGCTGTGCTAACCATTGTGCTACAATCATTACCTTGCAATTAATTCTTCTCTAGGGCTTTCAGAAGTAGCTCTTGAAACAGACAGCTGCAGCCTACAACATATAAAGTGCTTTAGATAACCACTTTAATGAAAACTCAGATGAATGTAAGGTCAGTCTCTCCACAGTCTGTTCTAATGAGATTTCCACTTTCCTTTAAAAACAGATCACATCTGGCCCAAAGACAGAAGCCCATCATGCCAGACGTGTAATAGAATAGGTGTTGTTTTGTACTTCTCATCTCTGAAAGATAATGACATGGAAAATTCATTCTCTTTTACTGTTTTGTAATCTTCCATCTGTTATTGTGTTTTTGTGTGCAACTGGATACAAAAACTAATCACAAACCTCTGCTTTAAAAGAGTTAGTTGTTAGCTCCCATGTCAACATTAGCTGATGAAGACAAGGTTGTTGAAGCAGAAATGTTGCAAAGCAGTGTGGAACATCACTCAACTGTATGTGCAAGACAGGATTATTAATTCACAGCTTCCATATAAAGTGGTAACTTCAAATTTCTGGGACATTTTTATAGCTTACTCTTCACTTTATTATATTCTAGGTGAGGCCTCTGCTTTCTTGGGAAGCTATCTTTACACATGAAGCAGAATGAAAATACTTCTGTCTCATGAAATTTAATCTCAGATTAAGGAAGAATTTGGCCCAGTGGATTTCTAATATTTTGTTCTGAGATGAGCAATTTGGAGAAAGCATTTTTACTATTTGTGGACTGGCATGCAGCCTGAAATGCAATGCTGGGTTGATGGACAAGAACACCGAGAATAAATCACAAACTGTTCTTCAGGAAAAGAAATTGAATGTAGTTTTTGCTTATCTGTTCTGATCAAGAGACCTTAAGGTGCTGTATGCTAAAGGGTTAATAAATACTGTCTTTTCTGAACAGTCTGTCCTGTGTTGCTGTAAAATGTCTCCTGCAGCATCTGAATCAGGGGAAGGCTAATTCTCAGGGGAGATCCCCTCTATAAGTGAAAGAAGCCAAAGGGAGAAATAGGGTGTATGAAAAGAATCCAGTCATCATGGATCAAAAAACTTTTGCAAAAAAACAAAAGGAGTGATGATAATTTGCTTGAAGGTCAGGGGATTGAGATTGCTGTATTGTATTGCTCCTTGATGCAGCCCATTATGGAACTGTAAGAAAGCACTGAGTCAGTGAGTTCTGTGAACAATTGATGCTTTAGAAGGCAGTGATTTTTTTTTTTCCTTTTACTTTGTGTAAACATACTCCAGGAAGCCTAATTGAAGCATGTCAATAGTTCTACTGAAAGTAATAAGACTAATCATGCTGGAAGCCAACAACATTGTTAATATCTTCCTAAACAACGACTCCAGAATCTAGAACAACGATGGTTTGGGCTTTTTTGCAGCCCTTTTATTTTGCTGCAGTCCTTCCAGTGGAAAAAAGATACACAGTAAATTAATGAGCTAATCCTGTTTCTTCGCATGAATACTGTCCATAATCCATTAAACATCAAAACTTTTCAATATTATTCTTCAGTACAGCAATCTCCTCCATTATTTCATCCATATTTTTAAATAGTTTCCGAAGCTTATGAGTGTTTTATAGCTAAATCAGTAGTTATTCATAGGTTACAGTAAAAATCAGTGTAAAATATAAATGCATACCAGAATACAGAATATATAAATAAAATGAATATATTCCTACCTGTTAGCCGGAAAGGTGACTTAAACACTTACTCATTTCATACAAAGTTTTATTTTCTGTATCTTTTGTCCTAGAATATATAGGAATATAATTTAGGGTATCAATGTGGATAGCTTGTGTCCTTTGGTAGAAGATTCTCCATATGCTTTTTTCATCTATGACCTATGTGCATGATTGAGAAGATTGTTCATTCTGCAGACAAAGGCTCTTTGGAGAAATGTCACAGAATCACTTGGGTTGATGTGAGAAAAAGTATTCCAGATGCAGGTAAAAGGAAAAGTCATCAGGCTGAATGGGAGATGAGTAGTTTGACTGTAGGCATCCCATTTCAAATCTTAGTTTTGTTTTCGTGAGCATATTCAGTGGATCTTTATTCTAACTTTTTCCCATGTGCTTTGATATATTTCCTAATCTTATATTCGTGTTCTCTTCATTTGTACAGTACTAAATATTTAATCATGAGAATATTGTATGTGCACATAAACAATTCAGAGTTCAGGGCTGTGGTGAAAGCTTTTAAGCAGTGAAATGCTCAGAGTGTGTGGTCACCTTTGTACGGACACCTTGCTATAAGCCATAATGACAACAGTGTCCAAGAATTCCATGCATCCATTAGACTATGCAGATATAGCACAGCTTTTGGTCCTTGCATATCTGCTGGGTTTTTAAAAAAATATACACATGAATATACATGAATATACAAATAAAAGTCCCGGGTTTTAAGAGGACCAGTGATGTGCATCAACTAAATTCTGTCTTTGAAGCCAATGAGGTGTGAATATTTCTAGGTAGCCTTCCTGACTTAATGACTTGTGAGTTCTAAACTGGGAATAAAGAAAGGGCATGAAGTATTAGAAAATAGTAACACATATGAAAAGATGCCCCCTTGTTTCTGGCAACTTTTATACACAGATACTTTCTGTCACAAAAATAACCTAACATTAAAGATACAGAGATTTAAGCAGATTGTTGACCTGAAAACCATGCGAACTGTGCCTAAGCAGTACAATGTATATGCCCTTTTGATTAAGTTTGATTTTAGGTGAAAAAGCTGGTAGCCAGTTTGGAATTTGCATTTTTGGCAGCTTCACACAAAAGTTCCAGTTTGTGGTAAGGGATAAGCTCTCCAGAGAAGACAGACTTAAGACAGAGTCACAGTTTGTGATTCATTTCATATCATGATGTTGTTTTACACACATGAAAAATTTTCTGATGGCACTTGTGTTTCAGTGTTTATGAATTTCATGGTGAGTAGCATAAATAAAGAAAGTGACTGCCCATATTAAGCACAGCATCTATGTGGCTTACAAGCAAAAGATGAGTGATTAATTTTGAGTCAGAAATGGTTATGGTGTAGGAGAGAAAGAACGCAATTTGCAGCAAGGATTTTAATGCAATCCTGAGAACATTAAATAGAAGTTTTGTTTTATTTGGCACTTTCAGAGGTCTCCCAGTGGAAGACTGATGTTCACAATTCAACAAGGTGGTTGATCACCAGCAAGAAGAGCCAATGGGATAATTAAAGCACAGGAAAAAATATTATTGAGGAAGAGTTCCAGGAGCTCAATCTACTTAATCTATCAAATTTAAGGTGAAAAGGTTGTTGCAGTAGTTGTTGTATGGAAAATGTAATTTATATGTTGTCATAATAGATGACAAATATAATTTTCCTACAGAGGGCTTTCTGAAGTCTACCAGGTGAAAATAAAGAATTTCTGATATTTGAAATTGACAAATTGAGAGCCAGGGGATTAAATATTATTTTTTTTTAACAATTGGACCCCCATTTACCAGGGAAGCCATGGATTATGTCTTGCTGGACACATCTTAAATCAAGAATAGATACTGCTTCATACAATATGAACTGCTGGAATAAGTTTGCCACTTTCTCTCCTGGCTCTTTCAGTTTTGTGTTAGTTTTGACAAAAATTAAGTGTTACAGGTTGGTTACAATGATTTTATATGTGGACTAATGGCCTTTAATGCATACTTATTTTTCCCTCATGACCTCCTTAGATTTTGGAAGTCTATTTATAGAAAAAAATAGCTAAAACATTCCATTTTCCTACTTAGGAGGTAAAACAAAATTGCACACAGTTATCTGTATTCACTGAAGGTTATGTGTGATGTCTGACAATGTTAATTTAAAGTGGGTTAAACTTTTGCATATTGTTTACAAATTGGGTTCTATAAAACATCCTGACTACATGGAAATGACAGTGATTGATGGGAAGTAACACACACATAATTAATACTGACTGAATTGCTAATTACAGGATTGACATCTCATTTGCAATGAGATGCTGCAGGTCTTATGCAAGAAGAATTGGCAGTGTTGTCATGTTACTTCTCCATTTCTTTCAGCTCTTAACTTGATGCCCTGTATATAAAGTTCAACTAAAGATTCATTCTCATCTTGTAAAATTCTCTTGCAATGTGAGAAAGGCCTTAGGAGGAAAAGCGAAATGGTCACCACTCCTCAAGAATTAATTCTCTCCTGACACTTTCTTCTATCAAAGAAGATAAATTGTGTTACACTGTTCTTACTTGTTTTATTAGTTACACCAGCTTTCTTACCCTTTCTGCTTTGTTTCCCTGACATGCAGAAAAAGTAAATAGTGCTGTTACAGAGGAACATTATGCAGGAACCTGTCTTGAAAAGAAAGTACACTTGAAAGGGTACATATTATTAAGGAAACCCTTGTATATGGAAAAACTAGTTTCAGAAGCTACTGTTACGGAGCTGTCCTTAAAACAGTAGTTAAATTTACCACATACTGGAGTTTGTGGATATTTGCTGGCCAGATACAATCTCACAGCTGAGCACCTGCTGTGTTAATCCAGTCACCTTGGCCTGGCCACATGGATACAAAGATCAGTGTAGCTATTTGATGGCCACAGCAGGATTATTTCTTACAAGATGAGTAAGATTTGGAAAGATTTTAAATAAATGCTGTGGTCTGGCGTGTGCTGATTGGTGATGGAGGTAGAGCAGATGGAAGTGTGAGGAAGCAGAAGCAGGAACGGCAGCACCAACGCTGAAAATGGAACCTGAGGCAGCGGGGAATAAAAAAAATGAGTCTGGGGGGTGTTTCCAGTGCTGCAGAGAGATCACTATTTCTCCATTGCCTCAATGAATAGGGAAGCCAATGGGGTGTATCCCCAGCAGTCTTGTGGGTTTTGCCTCAGGCTTTTTTGGAAACACAGACTCTATTTTGTGTAAGAAGTCTTTTGGGTCAGGTGATTTCAGAGGTATGTGCACACTCTTTGATATGATTCCACCCTTCATCTGTTAACATAATTAATTTACAAGAGCGATGTATGAAATGTGCTCCCTGTGGCCTACGGAGAAGATCAAAAAGGAGCTCAGTTAAATCCAACAGAATCCAGAAATATCTATGAGACTGAAATATGAGGAGACACAAGTAGAAGAGAAGAGGAGGCTGGGTCTTGAATGGACATCCTAGGGCAGGAATATTTCCTTACCTCTGGGAATAACACAGTGTGCAGAGAAGACTTCTTCATTCTCCCAAGCATTCTTCACATCTGCCCTGCCTGCAAGGAAGAAGATTCAAGCATGGCTTTTAACTACAAGACCTGCAAAATGAAAACAGTAATTTTTTTTTCCAAGACAAAGAAAGAAGCAGCTGCATTATTATTTGCATGGCTTATCTGAGGCATTTAGTTTCCATGAGAGCCGTAAGCATACACAACCCAGTGGAAGAGTAAAGATATGCTTGCTTTTTTGGGGAGGAGAGGGGTGCACTTACAGCATTACAGCAGGAGAATAATTGTCTGAAATTTGACTGTATCCTCCACATGGCTCATTAGTTAAGTGGGATGAATGAGTGGCCTTAAAAATAGGTAAAAAATCCCAAGTCTTTAATCTTGAGGTTGTATAATTGAGGCAATAGAATCAGAAGTTGTTCAAGTTTCCCCATGCCTTACTGAGGACTGGCGAGAACAGTGGGAGAAAGATATGTTGTCTTGTAAGTAAATATTCAAACAGTGGATGATGTGGTTACAGCTTATCACCATATCTGCCCTATTTCCCTTCAAAATCAATTCAAAATAGAACTGTAATTTATATAGGAAGAACATATGGTGTCAGCCTCCCATGACATACAACCTTCTACCTTTTGGGTTCAGTGGTGACAATAATGGAAGAGAAAAATTCTGGCTTATAAGCTTCTTCAGTATTTCCTCTGAAAAAAAATCTTGGTAACTCCAAAGTCTTTAGAGATAGAAAAGTATCTTATATTATTTTTAAGGTTTGAAATAAGAAGAGTGTCTAACAGTTGTTACCCTTTACTGGTCTTCCTAATAAAACATGATATGACAGGAATGCAAATTGCCTTCAGCTTAGCAAATGGACCTCTAACTCTTTCTTCAAAAGTATCTGGTTTACTCATTTTGACATCTAAAATGTGAAAATAGCTAATATGACATATACTCATATCATTAAAAAATGTTTTATTTTCCCTAATACCCAGGATCTACCCGAAGGAGAATGTGCCCTGTACCCATCAGTTCTTTTCCTCTCCTTATATATAGCATAACAAATGGAAATACCATAGTGTTGAGTCAGTTTTCTGGATTAAAATTTGCTTACATAGCTGACACAGACAGTGGGGATTTACTAATGGTAGAGGTAGAAATGTGACACATAGAGACTCAGAAGAATTTTCAATTAATTTTATACTTGCTCAACCTGTCCAGTTTTTGCCCAGATGAAGTCCAGTGGAATATGGCTTTAAGATCAGAGGCAGGAGGATAAAGTACTTATGTTTGCTGACTAAAGTCAAGGATAATTTTAACATGATGGACTGGCATGTTTCAGCCAAACTTGAGCATAGAAACTCTACTTTCCATACATTAGTGTGTCTGAACTCACAAAAGCTATCCAAGCCTGTCAAGGAAATCAGCACTTTCCTAGTTCACACTTACAAAACAGCAGCATGTCATTCTTTTAATCCCTGAAGAGGGATGAATATTTTATGGCAGATTAGCTAACATGACATACCTAATAAGTTACTAGAAAACTAAATCTGTGGTTAACAGTATTTATGTTAAGCACAGTATGGACTTATGATAATAAAAGTGACTGATGTCCCACTGCAAGGAAAGGTACTGTAAATCCAGTAGTGATGGGTGGAGTGGAAGAAGTGATGTTTAAGAAGTAGAACTGATTGACCTGAAAACAAGCAAATCTCAATCCCATAGTAATGTTTTTCTGCTAGGGCCAGCAAACACAGAATCATCAAGTTTTCCTGGCAAAGGCAGTTTATTATGGTGATAAAAGGAACATAAGACTAACAGTAATAATAACAAGCTACACATGAAAAATTATAGGTGGCTTGTAAATAGCAACTGTGTGAGTGATCTTTTGTCTGGTTATTTTTGTAAAGTACTTGTATGCATTACATGTATGCATTAGATTATTAACATAGCATTGTCCCGATAGGCTTGATTTTCCTAAGAATCATGTGAAAATACTTGTAATTTTAACTGAAATCAATGAGTAAACTGGATGAAGCTGAATCCGTGTTTGTGTTTGGAAGATGAGATGAAGCAGTGAAGCAAGGAAACTAATAGTTTTCTCTATTCTGTTTAGAGAGGACAAGAGCTTGTTTCCTGTTGTGTCACTCATATTTGAAGAGAACGAAGGATACAAGTAGTTCTTACGCCTGAAACTGTGCTTGTATGTGAGTATGTGCACATAGACAGAAACCTCTTGTTTTCGTTTAGTCAAGCTTAATAAACTACTGCCACTGCTGTCAGTGGAGTAGTGGTAGCAATGATCTTGTCTTGAAATTGGATTGAAAACTCCAGAGAAACTGGTGATTATTTAGTACACTAATACTTGAAATATGCAGTATATTGAATTTATATTCAGTATATAGTACAGTTTTAATGTATTGATGTGTAGAGATTATAATCCAACAATATGTAGGCCAGAATTTTCATTAATTATTAATTAATAAATCAACTCTCTCTTTAATCCTGACTTACTTGTTTGAGGAAGCAGGCATTCCAAGTTGTGCAGTTTATATGGGGATAATACTGGAATTAGAGTGCAGATCTTTCATTGCTACCCTGTCCCTAAGTTTCCCCCTTATAATTTTTCCTGTGAATATAGAAGATCTAATTTTTAACTGTCTATGTACCTAATTACTGGCACTATGCAGTTTAGGATGCAGAGCCATAAAAAGCCATGAGGCACCTTGTGCACACATCTCATGGAATACATCGTACTCACAGAAAGACAGCACGTGTACAGCAGGGAACCAGGATGGGATAGGACTTTGCTGTTTGGAATTGTGTTGGATCATAAAACTGCTTGAAATACACACTGTTCTTCACCTGTTTCTTTAGAAAGAACTACCTCTGAGAAACAAACTCCTCCTTTCTTTACTTGTTAAATTTAAGACCTAATTGTGAAGAAAAACTATGACCTAGGTCATTAGCTGGTAAATCAAATCTGTTAATATACAATAAAGAACCTAAATATTTTATGGAAATTAAAATATATATTAATTAAGTGGGAATTTATAATTTATAATTAGTGAAATTAGCAAATAAATGGTTAATAATATTAAAATATAAAATTATCGCATGATTTAATGGTCACATATGGCTTCTAAAAGGATACTTCTGATTAGACTCTGGAAAAAGGTCATTACTAATAGCAGACTTTCCTGTACCTCAGGGAACATACAGAAGTTTCCAAAGTTATAAAATGTTGGTAGGATGACAAAGAGGCTGCTGTGTGCCATCACTAGTACCTTCCTCTCTGGGATCAGGATTCAGGGCCAGGGTAAAGGAATGATAAGGAAACAGTATCTAAGACATATGGGTAAATAAAATATTAGATTCCAGCTCCAAACTTCTGAATAAAACTAACTTTCTTCATATCAGAAGGATGGAGTGTTGAGATCAATATGTCAATGAAAAATGAACAAACTGGTTAACAGATTTATTCCTGAAAATAATTTCTTTTTTCATACTATGTAGTAGAAGAAAAATGAGAAACACTACACTTTGTCAAGCAGTATTAAAAGATGTATTTATCTAGCTGAGAGTTTTAGGGATGCAATTTTTAAATAGTTATTTCAGTATTTTATCATTTTTCCACTGGCTGTTTTGATTTGCCTAACAGCTTTGTACTTCATCTCGTTCTCTTTTAACAGGTTTTCACTATATAGCTTTGATCTGGAATAACTGTGACAGAGGAAAATTTTTAGCAGTTCTTTTCTTACCTGGCAAATGGCATTTCTTTACAGATATTGCATTCATAGATATATAAAAAAGCAATTTTTATTAGATCTAGTGGCATAACAGATCTGGAAGTACAAGTACTCAAACTATAAAAATTATGTAGCTACAAGGACCAAATTTTCTTTCAGTTGAGAATGTCTGTTTTGGATAGGAATGGCAAATGAGCCAGGGCAGCTTACAGGGAAAGGTACTTAGCTGTGTGCTATGCATGGCTAAGTATATCCAATTCTATAGTACTTCAGGTCTGTGTTTGATTCCCATTGTCCTCCGTGAGCCAAAAATACATTATTTGGTGTTTTGCTGAACTGGGCCCAGCTTTGACTCAAAGTATCTGTGTTTTTTATAACTTAGCGTTGATACCACAAAAAGCAGGAGGCTAAAATTTTTTTTAATCTAAACTATATTACATTTGATTATGAAAGCATTTCAGAGGCCTTTTTGTAGTAAAGCTAAAATTGAAAGAAACACAAGGTATTCCCAGTAAAATGAAAGTACATCTTAAAGAACCCAATACCATTTCTTGTTCATAAAGAGAAGACTGAGAATGTTTCAAAGTTTGAAGACTAATTCTAAGGGCAGAAAATAAGTTTTTCCATTTGCTCTTTCCTAAAGTACTAGTTGACATATAGAGCAAAATTGCTGTGGGAGCAGAAGGAAACACTGGTTGCGTATAAAAGCAAATACCTTTGCAACCTTGTAAATGGATTTTTCAGAAATGGAGAAACAGTTAGTCAGAGCATACTTTCTCTAACAATTCCCAGTTTGATGCTTAGCTAAGCCTTTTCACTCTATTTAAAGAGTCATGATTAAAATAATATCTAGAAAGGACTGAAGAGTAGAATCTTTCCTGAGGGAAATGTTATTTCAACATTGCTTTCAGTTTGAGCTAACAAAATAGCTGAAGTACCAAAATGTTTTGCTGGATTGAAAGGCTCAAAAAAATCTCAAATTGACAGTCTAAGAATAAAAACCTCTAATTTGAAAAGTTTTAATCTCTACGTTGGTGTCTGCAAAGGGCTGGTTGGGAACTTCAGTTTTGGGCATTAAGAGTCTTTGCTTCAGGAGTTTCATGTTGCCTGGGGAGTTACTTTGAGCCAGCATGCTCACAGCAGTGTGGGTGACCTGGGACATGCTGAGGAGGGGTAGGGAACAGGCTCAGTGCAGGCGCATCCTCAGCGGCTGCAGTAAAGCAGGCACACCAGCCCACAGGGAGAGCAGGTAATCCTGACTTGGCTGTGGGGAAATGAAATAGTTCCTGGGGTCAGGAAATGTTTTGGCCAACTCATGGCTAAAGGATGGCTGAAAGCCTCTGGCAGGCAGGAGATACAGCTCTGAATCCAAATATCCCCCAGTGTAAGCACATGAAACAGTAGTTTCTCCAGAACTGTAGAACCAATGAAGAGAAGTTTTGCTCTGTAGTGACTCTTTACACAGGAATTACTATGGATTTAAATGTCTCTGCAAATAAGACTACCCAGTTGTTATAGAGTCATAGAATAGGTTGGAAAAGACCTCTAAGATCATTGAAATCCAACCATTAACCCAGTTTTGCCAGGTGCACCACTAAACCATGTCCCTAAGGGCCTCACACTGTGTTTTCTGAACACTTCCAGGGATGACTCAATCACTTCCCTGGGCAGCCTATTCCAATGCTTGCTGTCCTGACCCAGCTTGAGTCTGTGTCTTCTTGTCCTATGACTAAAAATGTATAATTAATGAGGTTAATTCAAACATCCAACAAAACCAGTGGTAACTGCTTAAACTCTTACCACAAATCACTGATAATACCACTGACTTCATAAAAGATGTTTGGATATTCATGTTATCCAGACAGAGATATCTGTTTTTGTCATGGTCTGTTGGAGATTAGTCTAAGGGACAGAGATTTTGGGTACAGTGGATCAGTATGCTGGATGCACTCCCAAATGCAGGTACAAAGGATTTCCTGCTAATAAATCTTTCCTGAAAACCCCATGGCATGTCACATCCACCTTGGGCCGCCTCTTGTTTGCCTTTAGTTATTGGGAGCTGGACTGTTGTTCCAAATACGTTTTCTGCAATAAGCCATAATCCTAAAATCTTGCTTGGTGTGACGGGTGTGGCTGTGGGAGTCCCCAGAGGGGGTGGCAATGTTCTCTCACTGAGCCCTCGGGCCAGCAGCCCACGCTGCTGTGAGCTGTCTGCAGCCAGCCTGAGTCAGAAGAGTTATGCTCTATACTCGGCAGCACCACCATGTGTTTTATTTCCAAAAAGGCCAATTCCTTTGATAATCACAGCCCTTTTTTGAGAATTCTTTATGTAGACAAGGCTATTTATCAGCCTGTTCTCCTCTTTTGCAGCATACACTGTGGTTGTAATTGCATGTATGTAGTAGATATGTTATTTGTCAATTTGTTGTAATAAATGCTATTGGAATTACATGTACAAAATACAGAAGTTCTGCTTGGTTGTATATGTGGAGCTATGTTAATGTCTTTGTGAAGTGACATAGTGCTGTCCTGGATGTAGCCTGCTGCCATGCTGGGCAGGCTCAAAGTGTGAGTGTACAGAATGGTCTGCAGTTGAATAGTCTCTGCAGAGAAGGGGCCAAGTGTGAAGCCAAGATGTCTCTAGGATGTCTGTGATAGTGAGAGAAGAGAGGACTTTTTAGTAACAAAGTTAGAGCAGTAACTCATTTTTCTGTAACTATTGCAGGATTGTACTCTATAGAGTTGCTGAAAATGTGATTTCTATTCAGGAATAAATATTTGATTTTAACCTCAAATTTGAGATACGGTTTGAATGTATTTTTATTCACAGAAGCTGAATCAGTTTTGTCTGCAGTGTTAAAGCAGGAAAAATATAACACAATCACATTTTGCCAAAGCTGTGTAGGGGATAGTCTCCCTGCAGACAGAAATCTTCCCCTTCAACAATGGTAGTTCCTTTTGACCTGCTTACCCAAAGATAATGAAAAACTGCAGAAACAATTGTATTTGGCTTCTTGGTTCCATAGTGATTTTTTGATTGCTAGGGATTTTATGGATATTGGGTAAAAGGTTGACAATGAAAATAGGACATACTGGAAGGTTACACTCTTCTTTCCCCATTTGCAAAGAAAAATGTAGCATTTCATGTTATATTCCTTGTTTCTTTAGTCCATTTGGTTTTGTGTGCAAAGTGTTCAATTGTTACCTGCATAGTTGTGAAATGTTATTTCACATGGTTCTGTAAAGGAAACCATAAGGTTTATAGGTCCAGCCTCTAACAATGCACTGCTCACTGTAATGGAAATAAACCTATAGTTTAATGTATTTATGTATCTACACCCTTCTCCTAGCCTTTTAACTGAGGGTGAATTGGTGCTGGCATCTGCAGCACTTTGTTTTGTCACTATATCAAAAATGGGGAAGAGACCTGGGAGCTCTCAAGCCGGCAGTGTAGCTTCAGGAAGTAGGCAGGAGTACTCTGGAATATGGCATTCTGGTCACAAATTAGGCTGCTGGTTTTGCAGTTGCTTTAACATGCAAGTGTTTTCAAATTGTAGCCCAGAGAGTTGCCCAGTGATGCCCAGTGACTGAGGAAGAGGGCACAAGTGAAGATGAAGCCCTGTTGAACTCAGCAGGAATTCTGTCCTGGGTTTTGTGGAAGGCCCTCAGAGCTAGCCTGAGCCTTGTTGTACTGTCTTGGGGTTGTTCCTTCTTCAGCAATGACACCACTTTTGGAGGAAGATAACTATTTTTATGGGGACTGTTATTAAAAGGCAAATAGTGGCTTTCCGTATCTTTATGTTTCAGGGCCTTGGGATGATCTTTCTTTAACGTGCATCAAACAACATTTTGATAGTCACCATTGCTGCACAAAGTCATTCTATCAGTTTTTTCTCTGGTTCTCAAGTTACCTTAATGCTTGCTGCTGACAAATTACTTTTCTAGCTTGAATTCAATAGGTGTTCATGTGTCTTCAAAGATACTGTGTCCTTGATGATGTCAGCCTCAATCCACATGTACAGATCAAGTATCTATCTCCTTTTATGTGAACTCGTATATGTCTATATTGAGGCAAGGCTTAGTCACTAGGATTCAGTCTGTATTTATCTTCTTTATGGTGCTGTAAAATTTGTTCTAAAATGTTTGATCTGTTCCCTTGAGCAGTTTGTTGCAGAAATGTGAGAAGAGATCAGTGCAGTATTTACACGGTTTGTCAGTGCAGAGCGTGCAAAGAACACACATTGTTTTTGTCTCTGGCTATTGAGTCTGTTTTTCATATACCTCTTCCCTCAGAGGAGCAGAGGTTCATTACAATGATGTGCTCATGCATCCGCAGCTACAGCCACTTTTGAGAAGAAGTTTGCTTTAATTAGGAGATCTTGTCTCTAAAATATCTGGTAATTTATTAGCGTATAAAGTAGGCCTCTGAATGAAGTGCAGTATGGATTTTGTGTTTTCTGGTAATTTCCTACATGCCTGGCTTCACCTCATGATTTATATGACATCTCTTACCACAGAATATCAGGTTGTCTGTGAAGAACCAGCTGAGATGCTGTACATCCAGATACTTGCTTAGCTCCTGATTTTTCCAGGTGACTATATCCTTGCTGAATTATACAATTGTGACCATACTGAAGCTAATATAATCCACTTATTTATTTGAATTATTTCATTTTTATTCTAGTTCTTCTTGGTATGTGCTTCCTAGTACTGAATGCATTTAAGAAAACAAGCACTTATTTTGATAGATTTGGAGCTGAAATTTTCTGTCCTACAAGATTGCACTATAATTCCCCAAGAAAAGGATCCATGCCAATTCTGGGTAATTTGTCTAGTTCTGTGGGAGTTTTTATCTCTATTACAATAGGTTCTACAGATTCTGCTCTAACATTGTTTTATTCATACAATTATATTCCACGAAAATATTTGTGATAGATATTTTTCAGCATAACTAACTACTGAAAAGCCTATGAAAAAGAAGCCATCTATAGAAAGCAAAATCCAAACCCCAAAAAGGTACACCTATCAGATCTTAACATTGAGTAGGTAATAGATTTAGAATGTATAAGAAAGTGCGTATCACTGTTACAAATTTTAGGCTCCTATCTCAGTTGAATTTGTTTTAGCTACAGTTATTGATTGATATATTTTTCTTTTCTTTTCTTTTTTTTAAATTAAGAGCCAAATCATCTCCTCCTTAAGCCACTGTAATGAATTCAGAGCAGCTTGCTCAGAGCTTTTTTTTGATCTGAATACCACAAAGGACAGATATTCCATAACCTCTTTGGGCAATGCGTTCCAGTGTTTGACTATCTTCTAGCTGAATGTTTTTTCATGTGCCAGGTTGTGATCATTGTGTCTCAGCTTCCTGCCATGCACTCCCATAAAATCTGCTTCTCCCTTCTTGATCATGTACTCTTAGGTAATGGAATAGGGAATAAAGTCATCAGTGACAAGCTCAGTAGTGATGAAATCCCACTTGCTTCTGCTGCAGCAGGAATGATTGAAAGAAAATATGTTAAACAAACCCCAGAATACAGATTTTTAAACACTAATGTATCAAAAATACCAGCATTTATCTGGTGTTTTTTCAACATTGAGATATACTAGAGGCCTAGACAAGAATTCCAGGTGAAGCTGACGTACACTGATTGTGCAAAAGTTACCAGAGACATGGAAGACAGTTTTAGTTCTGTTCAGCTGGGTCGTTCCCCATAGTGATCACTCTGTAGAGGTGTGGTAGTGCTAACTGCATTGTTCTGCTCAGAGCTCTACTCTGGCAGAGTAAATTATGTCTTTTTTGGGATGCTGTCCACCCAGATGGATATTTTTGTATAGATCTTAATGGTAAACCCTCAAACAATCTGTCAGTACAATATTTTAGTTTCACAAGATCCCAGTGATTTTAGACATACAATGTAAACCAATCTGCTATAGTGCAACAGGAATAGACAAAATCTGCTAAGAAAAATATGAAAGAGCTGAACTCAAGGAAAATAACATTAAGTGCAATTTCCCCAAGGCTACTTCCACAGAGGCAAAAGACCAAAAAAGTGATTAAAAAGTAAGCCTGCTTGGTTTTTATTTTGTAATCAATATGTAACAAATGAATCTGTTTATTATATTGATGATACGATGTAAGAATGTATGTACATTCCTACACAGACATTTTACACAATTGTTTGAAGATCTCATAAAAAATTCAGCACATATAAGGTAGCTGATAAATTTCTGAGAGAACTTCCAGACAATCTGAATGGAACTCTTTCCAAATGAACATGTATTATTAAGGTGTCTCTTGTATTTGGAAAAAATGTGTTGTAAACATAAAAAATAAACATTTTAACATATATGAATCCTTATTATACAAGCATAAGGAAATGACAATATCTAAGACAAAAGCCAGTAGCAAGAAGACTTCATAAATAGATTACAATATGGATTTTCCTACTATTTAATAAAAGCTGCTTACAGTAATATCAAAATGCAAACTTTGATAAATTAAGAACTGCAGTGTTTGTGAATGGAGAGAACCTGAGTTCTGACAGCACTTTAGAAAGGAATGAATCCGATTTTTAAAAGTAGAAAGGCAAAAAATTCTCACTCCCGAAAACACCTTTGGCAAGGTCCTGTCAAATGTTCTTGCAGGGATACTTGAGTACTGCTCTGCAGAAGTGGGTTCTCCATCATAAACAACAGTCAGCCTTTCATCTGAAGGCACAATCCAAAATTCTGACTCTTAAGCAGAAGGATATAATAGCCCACATAGGTTTTATGAGGATGGACAGCTGTTTCTGTTGACATAGGGAAAAAGTTCCTCAAGCCACTCAATTTGCACTTGGCAGATCTCCAGTTTGTGCTGTGTGACACAACTATAAGGCAGTAGTAGGGATATTTATTTTAAAAATTCTAGGGTGCTGCCAGGTAGAATAAAGAATGAGTCTGCAGTAAAATAAGCACAACATGCCTTTCATCTGATGATGTATGACGGGAAGACTGCTATATCTGTTATGTTAAAAAATATCTGTGCTACTTTGTCTGCCTTTATCTCATCTATGCAGCAAATGAAAAAATTAATAAAATGAAAGATGTGGCTTCATCTTTACTCACCTATCAGTCTTAGCTTCAGCTTGTGAATTTCACGCAATCTGGGAGTTTTTTCTCCCTCTTTTATGGAATGGTTTTGTTTCAAAAAAAAGGCATTACTCTTATGCAAAGTAGGCATACTGGTGTTTCATTCAAATACAGCAGTACTTCCTGATGGTGATTCTGTGTCTGTTTTTGGCAGGCATAATCAATGGGGTACTCCAGGTGACAATTAAGCAGTGAAAATGGAACTGTTTTGCTCTGACTCCTTTAGTTGTAGTTTAATTACCTTCTTTTTCTCCTGTGAAGGGGTAGAAGCTGAAGGGAGCTTCAGCTATTGCATCAGACATCTGTTTGTTCCTTTCCCAAGGAAACTCGACAGCTGATGCTGCACAGTTCCATCTCAGCAGTGCATCTCAAAACCTGGTAGGAGAGGTAAGACAGAGTAGGTAGATTGTTCAGTACAAATACAGAAATGGCAGACATCTTGCAATTATCCTTTTATCAGATGTTTCAAGTGCTGTCATAGCTACTGATTTGAAAGAAAGTGGTGCTGGAGTGGGGAGGTTGTGTTTTTTTATTGGAAGAAGTCCTCATGCAATGTGTCAGGATTAGTATGTACCTGTGCTGCTAACTTGTTTAGCACTTGGTTAAGAAACATAAGTTTGCGAAATGAAAACACAAAATACATCTGTAAATTTAGTTTTCATAAAACTTCTGAGCGCTAGAAAGTGGTATTGATGTATCAGTAATATCAGCCTCCCCAATTTTGTCCCCTCCAACCAACCAGATACATTTGTGCACAGATACTCATCCATGCTGCAAGTTAGGTCTAATGCTCTGCAGCAGTTAAACTTTCTCTGCCTGGGGAATGAAATGTTTGGGTTAGGGGATATTTTATACCTGCATAATTGTGGCTATTGCTGGATTGTGGAATAGCATATCAGTGAAACAGCAATTTTGTGACTGAAGAAGTCATACCAGTCCCAATTTGTACCTGCAGACTGATGTGTTTACAAAAGAGGTGTCCCTACCACTTCTTTTGCAATTTCTATTTAATGTTTCTCAGATTGAAAGTGCATAATATGAGGATCTCAGTTTCATTATCCCTGATGCCTATCTTATTAATGTGTGGAAGAGATGAGATTAGAGTTTGTCTTCTGAGAATTACTGATCATTCCTTTACCTGAGGAAAATGAGTTGTACTGCTCTGCTCCCTTGCATTATGTATTTATTTTTTGCTTCAGGTATGTTTGTTTGCATCAGTCTATTATTATAACAGCTTTTAACACTTTAAAAAAAAATCTTTTTGGTTCAATATTTTATTATTCAGAAAAAGTTTTAAATATATTCTTCTTTAGATGAAGAGCCTAGGCATATATAAAACATGACTCTTGGATTTTGTAGTGTGGTGGTATTAATGCTCTGAACGCTTTAATATGTGGGTCATTGGTAGGGTGCTAGCTTTACTGTTTCTGTCATCCATTAACTTAAATCTGAGAATCATTCTTTTATTTTTATGGCCAACAATTATGAGCTTACATAACACTACATATTTAACCAGAAGTGCTTCAGATGATACTGCAGCTCAGAGGTAAGGGCTCGTATTGGCTTATCTGATTTTCCCAAAGCTTATAGTAATGCATCTACTTGAAGTGATGGTCACACTAAGAAGCTTAATTAGAGACTGCATGGAGACTCTTGATAAGAAAACAGGGAAGAAAATATATCAGGACGATCAAAGAAGCACCTGAAGTTAATTATAAATTAGCACTGAAGTGTAGCCATCAAAACACTTTACTATTACTGGAGGTTAAAAAACCCCAGTATGATCTTACATGTTGGTTAATTTACACCAGAGTCCTTTTGTTATGTTCATTTATAACTAAGATAAGTGAATGGTGAATGATTTCCAGTGTAAAAGGCTAGAGATGTCATTTCCATAGGAAGGTTATAAATTTTTTTTCTATTCACATTATGGCTCCTTCTACAGTGAGGGTGATTAGAGAAACTCCATTAAAATAAGATATGTGATGAATAAAACTGAATTTCACTGTTTTTTTTTCCATTCTGATCAGAAAGGAACCTAAAAGCTTATCATAGATTTTGTTTCAAAATGAAACCTTTCAGAACAATGTTTCTGCAGCCATTACTCACTGTGTCTCCTACCTGCAACCAAAGGTACATACTGGTAATCAGGCTCCAGTGAAAGTCAGAGACCTAAATCACTAGACAGGCCTTAGTCAAGAGCTGGCATATGCTAGTGATTCCACAGTACCTTCTCTAACATAATTTGGACTGCTCATAGATGAATAAGGATTGAAAGCTGTTGCTTACAGGTTTTTTTTTTCAAGAGATTCATTCTATGTCCATAAGTGATCCTGACACCCACAAAGACCCAGTAGAAAGTTGAATGAATCCAAGCATTCTGCTTTAGAATACATCTGGTCAAGAAATGAGTATTTATTTGATAACTTCTAATCACCTACATTTTCTAAAACATGTTTTCTTTCTATTTAAAAAGTATAGTTTTATACTCATGCTAAATGAATTATTCACAGGAAATAATTTAGCTGATTCATATGGGACTATTTTCTAGCTTATGAATCAGCAAGGAGGTTATAATTAGAGCCAGCTGAAAAGTTTTGAGAAATCAAAAATTCATTTACTCTATTCTGTACCACTGGGAGCCCATAAGATTTCAGTATAAGTTTTTAAAAAGGTATAACCTTGCACATTCTTTACATATTAAAAAAAAAGTGAATAGAGAAGTAAGGGTGAATAATAAATGAATGTATAAGAAACACATGGAATATGGACATCATTGTGATGAAAGATACTGTGTCCATTTTCTCAAAATTAGTTTGTGATATACCTTATAGTCATATTGATTAGAAAAGTTCAAAAACATTGACTTAATCCAACTGGATTGGTGTCATCTCATAAAGAACTTTACCATTTAGACACCAAAGAGTTTGCAAGAGGTACAGAGCAGTGCTTCAGCCTTACCATTGCAAAATTTTTCTCAATGTCCCAATATCAATCTTTGTACAACATTAGAAATTATATCTCCATTGTTTTTGTCGTATCCACTGTATAGATGAAAAATAATTTATTTTTGCAGCAGTTTGTTATATATTTGAAGATTGTTATCATATATTCTCTAAATGTGTTTTCTGTAGGCTAAACCATGTCAGAACTTTGATTTTCCACACAGAACATGGTCTGTAGATGTCTATTCTTCATGCCACTGTCTGTTATATCACTGATGGATGTATCCAAAAATATTATTAATAAAGAAAAAACTATGGACTTCAGTACCTGCAAATTAAAAGGATTTTCACAACTTGACAATTTTCACATATTTTTGCCTCACAATAATTATTTCCTGTGGGGTTTTTTTGAGAAAGCTTAATAAAGGGTATGTTCTTTATGAAGAAATTTTTGCATTATAAAATATAATATAAATTGTCAAATTATATATCTGCAGCCAAGTTTGGGGGCCATCTTCTTTAGTATTGAATTAAGCTTTATAATGTGTAATAGGTTCTAAGAGTAATAATATATGAAAACTGTAAATAGATTTAGAATAGTCAATGGAAATTAGAAACATGAGTATATATAAAAATAGCTGTACTAGGATGACCTTACTTTTGTGTAAATCTTGATCTCTCTTTGGAAATCTTTTTATCAGTCCTGTACTATCTGAATATAGTGTTTCCTACCATGGAAAAATCAGCTGTGGAAGCAGTAGAATGCTGCTTGGTATATCCTAATGAAAGGGAGATACCTGCACAGTGTGACAGCTCATTGATCTTCAGCTGCAAGATGCAAGTTACTGCTGGAGGGTTTGGAGGAGCTTTGTAAGTGTCTCTATAAACAATACATTGAAACAGGTCGTAAAATAAACACTATTCCCATGTGTCATTGATAGTAAGCTACTTCCAAATGTATGTATGCAAAGTAAAACTGGCAACACAACATGTTTTAGGAGATGACTAGATACTCTAAAATGTGTTCTTTTTCAGGCTAATACTTCTGAGCTTCTGACTCTTCAAGTCCTGATCTTATATTTACAACTCAAGCAGTTCCAGATAGTTTTGTACAATGTCATTAAGTTGTGCCATAATATTCACAGTAACCAGCTGACATGTAATCAGGCATCATATTGAATCATATTGTAGTAAACATTCAACAATAGAGATTATGATTATTTAATTCTAATAGCTGAGCTTAGTTTTCATTTCCTTTCACCAATATTGCTAATAGAAGAAAACATATTTTCATTTATTTCTGCAGAACTAGTTATACACATTTTTTAAAGGTGTAGTAACTCAGTTTCTTGCTCCTTGCTTTGATTTTAGTTTCTGGTTTTTGCTTTGCAACAGCGGTGAGTATAAATGTGCCAAGTTCCCACCTGCTGGTTTTGTGGATCATTTTCAAAGTTGTCACTAGCAGGTAACAAACTAGTCATCTGTAAAAGTGTTGATAGGAAAAGCCTGGCCACTGCAAAAGAAACTTGTTTTGATAACAGTAGATGTGAACACTGATAGTTCCTAAAGTGTGTGAAACTGAGCTCTCTCTCATTTACACTAGTGCAAAGTAGAGTAGCTCCATTGAAGTCATTGGTGGTAGTCCAGAGTCACATCAAAATGAATGCTACTACAATCCCTCAACAATACATTCTCCCCCTCTTAAATCCATGTTGGTCATCCTGAACAAAACTTACAATGGAAGCCAAGTTCATTAATATTCCAACTAGAATATGTACTGGCATCTGTCAGACTTTGCATCCCAAACAAGACTAATTAGGCTGTGAGTCAATTGCCTTACAATAAATGCTCAAATTTGTGGATATTTGTGTTTGAAAGCTAAGTGAAAAAATATCCAGAGGAATGTTTTTAATCTTCTCAATGTGCCTCTGAATTTCTCACTGTCTTTGATATCCTCAGGCAATATTTGTGTCAGTACGTTCTTTCTGAAAAGAAAATCTGCATTGCTAAGTGCCTTGTGATTATCTCAGCAATACAGGTATGACCATCAAATTTTACTAAACAGATTTTGCAGTAAGAGGTTTCTGAGGCACAAGATGAGCTGCTTATGGTATAAACAAAACTACTGTATCAAGCTTTTGCTGGCTACTCTTTCTGTCCTCTCTATTCCTAGATCCTGTAAATTTTCCAACTCTAAGTAGTGTTTATTAGAGAGATTATTTTAGTCAGATCCTTATGCATGTTTCTCTACCCAATGGCAAGCTTTCTGTGCCAGATGCATTGGCTTCATTCTCAGCATGTTCAAAGTCTTTTTGTCTGCTTTCAGGATGATTTGGTTGATGAATTTGGTTTGCTTCTGTGATACTGGAATTTGTCAGTGGTTTGTTTTTTTTCTTATATTTAATTATTTCTATGATAATTTTTTTGTTCAACTGTTTGAAACCTGTCTGTAAACATACTATAGGGGTAGCAAATTTTAATACACCTGGCTTGGGAACCTTGGACATGGCTTCAAGTACATCACATCTGAAATAATAAATCAGTTTTATAATTTCCTTCCAGATGTCAATGACATATGCACTGAGAAAGTAATTGTTTAGAATTTAAATTAATATCCCATTAATTTTGCAGTTTGAACATTTATTATTTCATTTAAGAAAGAATTTACTATTTATTAGAAAACTCTACCTTTAATCTTAGTATTCCAAGGCTGAAGTAAATATGATTCAGTTTTAAATAACATGGCATATTTAATTATGATTATGTTAGGCAACATTTAGCTTTTAGCAGTAGCATGTTATTTGTTATTTGTATGCTATATTAGCAATGTAACATACATTGTGTGACATGCAAAAAGCATGTCCAAAAACTTGAAAGACCCTTATTGATAGACATGCAGTTTGAACTTAAGCTGCCAAATGCCATGTTCTGCAATATCTGCTGTCAAAATGAGCTGCTGCATTGTTTTCTGCTAATTCCATGCACCTCTTGTAATTAGACAGCTAAATTTAATTCTTTTGCTGTACTGTACATGTGCTGAAAGCTGATGAGCGACAATCAATAGCAATTTCTGTAGCATAAATGCTTTTAAGGTAATTGCTCAGGAATATTAAGGGGTTTGGAGTATATTTTTTTCTTTTTGAAAGTACAATCGTTCGTAGGAGAATGATTTAAAAGAAGTTGTAGTGTGTGCAAGTGATGATCTCATGGAATTCTGGTTGCATTTGAAGCATGGTCAGGATAGAGTGAGTTCTCAAAAGAATTGGCCTGTGTGAATCATAAGGACAAATGTATTTCTTCAAATTAAGCAACTTTTCTTTCAGCATCCCAGCCCCATTACTTCAGGGACCGGAGCATCCAGTCATGTAATGGAAGCTATTTATAAAGAGAAATAGTGTCAATGAGTCCCAGAAAAGCCAGGGAGAAACTGAAAAACTTCAAGATGATACTTTTGCAAGCTATTTATGCATTTCCAATTACACAGCATCTTGAAAAAGAAAAATGTTATTATATTTGGCTGGGGTTTTTTATTAGAATTTAAACCACTGTCATAGTTGTTTTATCAGAACACTTGCTTGTCACACAGTTTCACAGATGATGTTTGGTCCTTGTGGCCCTTTGAGAAGGTGCTTTTATGTGGTAACTCTGGTACTCACAGTTTGGTCCTGATTTCCAAAGTGTTTATATATAAAGTCCAGAGCCAGAGTATAACTGAACAGTATTCATTCCTTACATGTGGCTTTACCATTGTACCTGGAGGCTTTCAGGTCAATGTACCCTGCTGGTCTTTAACACGTAGGTAGGTCCAGATTCAGATTGCTTTTTTGACTATCTTAAACTGGTGTGAGTCTTAGAGGATGGTGACATTGCGGGTAAATACTGGTTGGAGATGGGTGCAGACTGAAAATAGCTATCAAAGCTATCAAAGAATTAAAATTACTTTTGCGTGGCTGACCAGCAGATAAGCAGTAAAGTAAAACATGGAATCACAGTCTCTTGGCACCATGATGTTGCATAAACTCCTTGACCAGACTGTTTCAAAGGAGATTCATCAAACAGTTATCAACCACATTTGTAAACAGGCAGTTGAGTGAGTGTTACATGGAAAACTGCCAGCAGGACTCCAGATTGGACCCTTCTGTTTACAGGAATTGAGTCAGGCAACTTTTGATTTGAAAGCAGAGAGCAGGCTAAGCTGGCTTCCTCTACTTTCTTACTAATTTAACAGACTACCTCCTTTCCATTTTTTTATTCCATTTTCCTTCCACTCCTTCATTTCTCCAGCCTGCCACTCTGTCAGGGTTTAGTTCAGTGGACAGAAGATGAAATGGCACCATGGTGTTGACCCGCTTTGCTCCACTCAAGTGAAGGATGGTGCATATGCTGTCCTCTATGTCAGAGTGGTACCAACATCGTACTGCATCTGGGTCTCTCACTACTGGGCAAATTAATGAGGACCAGAGCAGGTTTTAATTCTAAAAAAGTTTCTTTTGTACAAAAGACCACTAGATATTAATTATGAAAATATCTAATTATTATTTTCCTGCAAATGGATGATTACTGGCTTTTGCTTTCCTGTAAAAGATAAAATATATGGTTTCTAAGGTTATATTTTGCCATTTATTTTTTAAGCAGAAGTTTGCCTTAAAAATGAAGTTCAAGCACAGCTCATTCTCTTTTTTTGTTTCTTTTTTTCTTTCTTTTCAGTTTTATACCTCATCTTCAGCTGTGCTAAGGGCTGTTTGAAGTGACAGTCAATTATTAGACTATACTGGAAACCAATTTGCTATTTCTAGAGGACTCTTGCACCATTCTGCTCCAGGGACAAGAGTTATTAGTTTATAAACACTTTGTCTTTTGAGGTCCATTTCAGAGTACATTTAGGCTTCTGCAGCACTCCATGCTCTCTCTCACTGCGTAATAAAGTAAGTGATGCTGAATTTTGCAGTGAGATGTAGAATGACAGACTCTAATGTGTGGACAGATGAGATCACAGCTCTGATGAGGAGAAACTCTAATCCAGGGACTATACAGATTCCTTGAACAGGCAATAGAGAATGTTGTTAGAAAAGAAAATTTAGGAAATAGGGAAAGTCTGTGGTAATGCCTGGCCTCTGTCTTCTCTTGCCTTGTAAAGCTGCAAGTCAGATGTAAGATGCATTAGTACAGTGTGTGTTCTACATGAGTTTTGCATCCCCTGGAGAGGGTTTCAAGTCATAATTGGAGGCAGTCTGAATAACTATGAATCAGTAATGAGAAACATCAGAACAGAATCCATTTAGATTAATCCACTTGCCAAATGGAAGTGAGTGAGAAGCAGTATGCAAAACACCAGTAGGGCACTTCCTGCACCTTTTGTGACTGCTGATGCTTGTTTCATCCGCAAAAATCTGTGGTTAGCAGAGCAGGCAATGAGAACATAGTTGGAGCTCAAGCTCCAACTCTGACATTGCTCTGAGAACTAAATTATTTTGTTCGTGGTTCTAATGCTTTATTTGTCTCACTGGGATGAAATTTGACTCAGTGAAACAAAGGTTTATGCTTTTGCTAATGTTCTCTCACAATCTTGGAATTCAAATTCTGATCTAAATCAAATCAAGCATTTGAGTGGTGCTCATTTTTTAGTAGAAGCATGAAAATCACAGTGTGTCTGTTAGATTTCTGTTTTTCTGTAGCTTCAATGAACTTCCTGAGTAACAATTCTTGAAATGAATCATAGTCTGTGATTTCAAGGACACCATTCCTACACACACGCACACTCCATCAACTTCCCTTGAAGTCAATCCCATTTAAAATAGTAAAGAACTTTTTTTATCCCAAAAATGTATGTTTGGGGGAAAAGTTATACTGTGAGGTTCAGTTCTTAAATTCTTGAAAAATCATGTCCATTTTTCACTTGTAGACCTGGTCACTGTAGAACTTATTCTAGTGGGGCCTACCGTTCTTAAAATATTTTTAAGTCCTTAAGCACTGTGTTTTGCTAAGTTACTTTACAATTTCCTATAGAAATCTTGGGTAGTAGTGTCCAGTTCTGTAAAATCCCAAGGACTTTCAAGACCTTTGCTATGACTTTACTCAAACTGGTGAGAACTGAGAAGCGTGGATTCATTACACACTAAATATTGGACTGCTACCTGTGAGATACTTGTCATCTTCATTCCAAACTGTATAAACAAATGTCACTGTTGAAATAATTTTAAAATTTATATGGTTTGTCAGTTTTTTCTTATGGTTCAGTCAGGCCTTAATGCTCAGTACAGTTACATAGAAATTATCCTTTGAAGGATAATGTTTACAGATGCAAGTGAGATAGATTAGGAATTTCACAGAATTACAGCATATTCTGAATAAGAAGGAACCTAAAAATGTTATCAAGTCCAACTGTTAAGTGAATGGCCCATAGAGGGATTGAACCCACAAACCTTAGTATTATTAACACCAGGCTCTAACCAGCTGAGCTAATCCCAGGGTCTTGAGTTTATCTGAAATTATTTGAGTCTCTCTGTCTGATGTAAATGAGATCCAGTTACCATATAAAACATAACCTGTGGCTCAGCACATTTTACCTGATCCAGTTATAGACACAGATAGTCTCTACTTCTACTCTGAATACACGACTGTTGCTGCCGTTAAGGAGAACAAATCCCTGAATTTCTTTTAAGTACTGCAGCAAGCGAAAGCTACTTAGTGAAGTTGACTACTTTGTACAATTAGTGGATCCTCATCCTAAGTTAATGGCACTTACCTGCCAGTACAGTCAATTAACCAGCTCTCAAGATGTCACAAGATAGCAGTAATTTCTGTCACCACGGGAATATCAGTATACTTCAAAATTGGAAGGGACCTGAGTGAATGTGGTTATTAGTAAGTTCTTACAATTTTATGCATTAGAAATCAGTTTTATGTGGGTTGATGCCACTGCAGTATTGTAGATATACGTTAATAATACATATATTATGTATGCACTATTTTATCATGTCAGTGCAAATCCAGGAATATTACATTAAGATGATGAAAGAATCCTCTGATGACTGAGGTTTATGGGGACTTGGTTTGGAAGCATTTGAATAAAGAGATGGTACAAGGTTTACAGCCTTCAGAAAACTGGAATGTATGTTAATCTTACCATAGTGGGATTACCAAGCATAGGTAGCGAGGCAGCAAGATAATCATAGTGTGGGGAACTGGAGATGGGGATCAGCTTCTCCCTTTTCCCAGTACATGAAGAAATTGGTAACTTCTTATGGGCGGGCCAAGGAAAATTATTTAAAAAAGAGAATCTTGGAGGACAGTGTCAAGGTCACTAAAGGCACTGCTGGCAACAGTGATGTCTAGTTTGGGTGAGGGAAGTGGCACTTGGCTGAAGTAAGTGCTAAATACTCTTTAATATGGATAAAAACTGTGAAAGTTCAAAGTCCTGCAATGGTGCTGCTTTCAGCTGAATAAGCGGTAGAGCTCACAGGCCAGCCCCTGTCTGCCTCTTCTGAGCAAGGAACTTGCTTGAGGCAGAAATAGTTGCCTCAAAATAGATGTGCAGAAGTCACAGAAATTTCTTTAGGAACTACTTTGAGATCTTAATCCCCTTGCATGAGAATTCTAACTCTCTCATGCAAGCAACAGGACACAAACCAGAAAGAATAGTTTTCAGTATCATGGGGATCAACAGCCTGGTAATTTTTTTTCCTCTTTTTTCCTTCTAATTGTGTGAAGTGTCCTTTCAGGCACTATGAAAGAGCAGCATTGCACAGGAAGCAGATAGTCTGAATCACATTCGGAAGTTTCTGGCTAAGATGAAGCTGGTTGCATATATGTGGTCTGAGTACAAAACATCTTATTGTATATATGTGTGTGTGTGAACAGAAAGAAATGTAGGATATAACAGGTTTTTGCTGTCTTCAAATGGCATGCACGTTCACATTAATTAAAAAACCTCAGCCTATCTTTTTATTTTTCTCAGGTGCCATCTTTGCTTTCATGGCTAAGGACACAACAAATCAATCCCAATTAGAAGCCTAATTGAATAGACCAAGGAGTAATCAATATTAACCCAAATGTTCTTAAACATGATCTGCCAGTTTTCTTTATAGGAAACTGCCAATGTCATATCTGTAATTGCTTCTTTTAAATTGATTTCTACAAAGATCTTTCAGCTGGATTTTAAGTCAGCACCTAATGGACTATTTGTGTCCCTCAGGAATTAGTTGCTTTATTAGTAATTCAAAACCCAAAATGGCTAGGGGTGACATCCAGTAAATAAGTGGAAACTGCTAGGTGGAAAAATATTATTTAAATATTTAGACACCCCCCCTCTAGTCCTCTCAGCTAAATCTCAAACTCTCTCTGGGACTGCTTTTCAGCAAGTCTATATCTGCTGATTTATGACAGCTAAGAATCTCGTGCTTACAGTAGGAAGAAAATGATGAGTTTTGCTTTTCTGTTCTAAATAATTTATACTAGCATGTGAAGAAAAGCTAGTATGACAAATACTGTAGTAATCGAGGACTGAAAGAGTGTCAGCAAACAAACAAAAAAAACTCCAGTGCATTTCCAGGAGAAATCTTTTATTCTGAAGGAAATTAAATGGAAAATTCCATAAGATTTTAAATTTTCCTATGGTAATTTAAATTAAAAAGTTGCTTGTTTTTTTTTAGTGAGCTTTCAGCTGAATTTTTTTTCCTTAATTTCTTTGAATCCAAATATATGGCAGATTCTGATATCTCTGTTATAGGTGGAAACAATGAACCAATGCGTTGTGAAACAAAGGAACAACAACAACACTCTCTTCCCCCTCAACACAAAATGTGGATTCTAAACTTTGGAAACATTTATATTTGTATCCACTAACAGACTAGCAATCTATACCTGCATAATATGTTTGCTACAACATTTTAAATTCGGTATTTTTTGCTTTAAAAATATGTTTTTGAAGCCCAAAAAAGAACTATTCAATGGGCAGTCATATTGTAATATTTAAAAAAAATTTAAAAAAATTATAATAATTTATTAATTTCTTTTATAAAATATTTTAAGAAGTGGTGGAGTGACAAATGATTGGTTGAAATACAGATACCACCCTTCACTGTCCTTTCATGGAATTGAAGTACTGTGCTCTTCCAAAACTACCTTTTTGAACTTGCTGTTAGAACTGGTGAGCCTTGCCTTGTTGCAATCACAGTTCAATTCATTATAGAGGGGTTCTAGTTACTCAGATCTGTGTCTGTTTGAATCATAAACCATTTTATTTTTCAATGTTGTAAGAGAGAATTTTTTTCTTATACTGCCAAGGTCTTATCCCAGTCCATTATATGAATTCAATCAATTATTCAGATAAATCTAGTAAATATTTAATCAAGTAAATCAAAGTTGTATTTGATAGAACAGGTGCCATTCATAAAAAGGCAACAAAGTATTAATTAAATATAATTAAGCTTTTAATTATGTAAGACCCTGCAGTTAGTAGCTGTAACTTACAGACTAAATCCTTCTGCCAATTTTAAATCTGCAAATTAAACCACTTTTCTTCCTTTGCTACAATTCTTGCGAGGGGAGGAAATAGCATGTTCATAACAGTTACTGTACCCAAAATGCCCTAAAGATGATCTTGTGATGATCCAGGAGGTGCTACTCCTGTCCAAAGTGGGCTTGAGATAACAATGACCTTTCACTGAGCTTTCTTTGCTACAGTACGGGATTTTATTGAAGTGATATTTCTATTTTTCAGTTAAAACCATGAAAGAAACCTATTTCTTACTGGATTTGTTTGTAGTTGAGTGTACCTAGAGGATTATATGTGAGGACTTACACAGGTATGTTCTTTGGGACCTTAACTGATTAAATTTTTAAACTTTGCAAAAATACAGTGAGTTTTATAGAGTGAATTATTAAATATGAAGTCTAAGAACACATCCAAAACCAAACAGCAATTTTTAGAATTTTTAAACTAAAGTCCTTCCTCAAGGGACAGTGAGGATGACAGCCTGCAAAAGCTTTCCATATGTTTAGATAAAAGGAAAAAAAAAGGTGATTTAATTCACATATGTTGAAAGTAATGGAAATGTGCTTGACATCTGGAAAGGAAGAATGGGAAATGCTCAGAATTCTGCTGCTATATCAAGCAAAAACTCTATGCAGGAAAAACAGAAGATAAATTGGTCTCCAAATGAAAAATATAGATTGTACAGTAGAAGCAATTTTGAAAATACCTTTTAATTCATTTAATTGACCTGCAGTTTATATGCATAAACTGTGTACAGCAGTAATATTTGGGAAAACTATAATTATTCACCTACATACCTTAAGTTTTGCTCAGTGTCCTGGACACTCTATGTAAGTATTATGATACAAACATGCTTGGTAAAGTAATGTGTGTTAGATTTATGGCCAACTGTGACAGAATAGATAAAGGACCTGGAGCTCTGCATCTTGTCAGAACGAGAAACAAGAAGCAGCAGAAGTCATGCATTTTGACTGTGTTGTGGATATGGATGAATTGGGTTTGGTAATTTTCTCAAATAGAGGTAAAAAATAGACAGAATATGTAGATTTTTCAAGAAGACTACACATTTCCTACCACCTCAAACCTCATATCATACAGATAACCTTGTCAGGTGACCCAATATTGGACTGCAATGTCTGCTCACCTTCCTGTGCTTGCAAATGTAATTGAATGCTGAAGTTCCTGGCTTCACAAATACTCCTACTGTTGATCCCAGAGGACTGACATTTTAAGACACTCTAAGTATAGATCATGGAGGATGGAAACTCGCATGAAAATGTAAAAACATTGTTATAAAAAAGAGTGTAGAAAGATTTTTTTTTTGTAAACTTTTGAACCTGTGCTTCAGGATTTGGGAATTGGAGTGAGTTTATATGTCATTTGACCTGACTGAAGTAGAATAAATGCAATATGAATCAGGTTTTGGACAGGTATATCTTTGATCTGCCAGACTGTGACCACAGAAGTACAGATGCCAGTCTTTTTCTCATCTTTCTCCCCTCTACACCTTTTAAGAGTATCATGTCTCATGTAATCAGAATCTGACCTTGTTTTCCACCTTTGAAGCTTGATGCTGGTCAGATTTGTTTTTGTCAAGTGAAGAAGGAGGCAAGAGAAAGTTGATCCTTGATTTGTCAGGGATAATGGTCTGAGAAACGGGTTATGTTTTTCCCTTGGTTTAGCTTCATTTTCCCCTCTACATACATTTCTGAGTGTGGAAAAGAATTTTAAAGCCCAAGAGTGCTAACTCAGCTGCTCAGTGTCAGTAGAGCAAAAAGTGATGTACGAATAAAAGACTTTGCTCTACTTTAGTTTTATTGTCTCTTTGAAGGACAGGTGGCATTAGAGGCTCATGGGGACGGTAACTGATGGTATCTCAACACTGGCTTTCAATGTTTTGGGCAGCTGATTCTGCACCAAATGGAGCAGAGAGGAGAGTGGCACTAAACTGTGTTCCCAAAGACAGCAAGCTTTGTACACTGCTGAAATCTTGCCTACAGGAGTAATTTATTTTCTAAGAGGTCCACACATTCAATAAACCGTGTCTTCAGTTATGGCTTACAGCTGGAAACCTTTAAATCACTTGGTATCAGGTAACCATTCACTTTGTCATACTCTACATATGCCTCATATTCTTGTGATTTGTTTATTGCTTTGTCTAATGTGTTTCCCTAACTGTGAATATACATCTTGGTTTATCAAATGTCTTGGCAGCTAATACACTGCTATACCTGTGAGAGACATTTTCATAAACAAATATTTACAGCAAATCTTATATTCTCTTCTATCATGATGCAAAAATACTGACTTTATTTGTTTAAATTCTGTTCAGAATACATCCACTGGGACAGCAGTTGAGATTAAAGAAATGCATCTCTAGAAATAAAGACCTAAAACTGAGAATGGTGAACACCCAATAGCTATTACAGTCCTGACAATAATAGTAAAGTCACTAAGCAAGAGAAATTGTATATCCTTCACTGTCCATTTTTCTTACTACTGTATGTGAAACTATGAAACTACAGGTGTCTATTTTCACTTGGGCTTTTAAGAGTCCTTCTGATATGTGGAAGAAACTCTTTATGGTAACAGTTCTGGTAGCTTGTTATAATCCAGAACTCTTACAGAGAATTCTCTGTTCATATCTTTTTTTTCTTAGCATGTGTTTATTCTTCATGTATGGAGAAAGAGAAGTGTCTTGTAGTGAAGAAGAACCAATTAACAGTGGGGAAAAAAAGCACAATTTGCTTGGTGTGACTTAATATCCCTTCAAACTATCACAGTTAATTTTGTGACTAAATATCAATCTCAGACAATATCCCTCAATCACATTTACTGTAAACTCTGAGACATATACATATATATCTTCTCTTCCCACGCTTCAAAGGGATGAAATTTATGCTAAAGAACCATCTTGGAAACAGGTTCCTAGAGGAGCTTTTCTCACTTCAGAAACTGAGACTGCAAAAAAGGTGTGAGATATTAACTGTAAAGAGCAGCTGAGTGAATCTGGGACAGAAAGCACAGTCTCTGCATATTCCTGCCTAAAGCCATGAAGACCCAGGGGGCAGCTAGACCCGGCCTTTCCTTTCCAGCCAGTAGGAGAGGGCCCAGAGGAACTGCAGTGCTGACTTTTTCTTCTCTTCATTGATGCTGTGGAGACCTTTTATTTTAAGGTATATTTTATGTTTATTTCTTCTGTGCATCAAGAAAGTCAAGCAGGTGGTTGTCCGTCATCTTCCTTTTTAACATATTTCTTACGCAAATCTATGCCATCTTCAGTGAGGTAATTTTGAAAAAGCTTTGTCTTACAAAGCAACTCTTTTCAAGCATAAATTGAAGTTGGATGCACTCAGGTGACACAGTCACAGATATTCATGAGATGGCACTTTCTCAAAGAGATCAAGGCAGCTTTTAACTCTCAGTGAAGAAGATGGAATTTTTTAATGAATCTTGAGTAGTGAAAGTTAATGTATCTTTTGAAAACTTAGCAGCTGAAATAGATTGTGCTTCTATGAGGTGTTTTATTATTTTTCAAGACTTTCATATTAAAAATAACCAACAAAAAACCCCAACACTCCCAAAATATACTAGCCCCCAGGCCCCTATCTTTTCTCTAATATTCGTTAATAATTGGTATTCCACAAAAGAAACATTGCTTAAATGAAAAATAATGAGATCTTACCACCAACCAATGCATTAGATATGTTAATTACTGATCTTCAACCTCCTTTAATCTACAGTGCTTTTATTTACTTATGATGAAATTGATTATTTATTTAATGTGAAGTATTTGTGTGCCTGAAATCTTTTTTATCCAATTGTGTTAGTTGACTTAATGAAAGACACTGTTTTTCCACAGCCATCAGTCCTCCCTCAAGTTACATTTAGTTCAGTTAGCTGAGAGGTGTCTAGAGACAATAATCAGTCCTAGCCTAAGAACAGTCTGAATCAGTGGGATGGATTGCCCTCTGAATCTACCTGTCAGTCCTCACTGACTGTAGAGGAGGTAGTTCTGGGTGACTGATCTCTGAAGCTGGGGGATAGGAATCCCTCCAAAAGAGTTATGCAAATGAAGCCTCTCTACAGATTGTTTATTTGTGAGGGAGAACAGAAACAAATTTTAACAGTATGTTTTTGAGAAATATTTTTCTCAGACATTAATGATATTTCTAGTGTATGATTGTTTATACTAAAAGACATGACAGTTATTAGAAAGTCTTAAGCACCTACCTTGGGAAATCAAACTCTCTTAAAGGTATTTCACATTAGTCATCCAAAGTCATGAATTGCTGCTGACAAGGACACAGTACGTTGCCATGTTTCATTTCAGTTACTCAACACATACACTTTCAAATCCCAGATATCCTGGCATGTACTCAGGAGCTGCTCCTAGTTTCTATTTCCACGTAGTAGAAAAAGAGGGAAGATGTTCTTTTTTAACTAGAAATACTCAAAAGTCATATAAAGATAACATTGTGAATACTAGATTGGAGTATTTAATGAACTCTAGATTTTCGGAGTAGGCATTCAGTTACTTGCATGGTTCTAAGAGCTTCTGAGTTATCAGCAATTTAAATTTTGGCACATTTCTTTTGGTATCATGGTCCTACCAAATTTTTAGACTTTGACTTACTGATCTTAAGTACAGAATTCTACTAAACTGCAATGTGTTTGAAGTACTGCTGACATCCAATTCATCAAGAGTTCTATCCGCCACTTGTTACCAAATTTCAATGATCACATTTATCTTTAAGTATCTAAATAGGTTAAATGTTACTGGGCCTGAAGAAAATTAAAGTATTGATTAATTCTTAATATTTTCCAATCTCTAGGTTTAACATAAGTCAATATGACTCTGGAAGGAGACATAATTATTAGAGAAGTATCTTAGAATTGCAGAGCAAAAGGCAACATACGTTGCCTGAGAGATTTCTTCAGACAGTTCTATATTAGCATTATACAAAGCTCTCAAAGATATTCATGAGGTCTGAACACCATAGTATTCTTACCTTATGTTACTGGCTTAATAACAGTATTCACTTTAAATGTTAATTTTACTTTAACATTCTGTTTTATTATAATTATTAAATAGAGTTTGTTTAAAATCAGCCTGTGGGAATAATTGCATGTGTACTTCTGGCATATCTTATTTCCATAGTAATAAAAGATTAGACAGAATTAACTTCTTGCTTTATGCCTTCTAAGTGTTGCTTTTCTTTCTTGAAATCTATCTAGATACATAGGAAAAGAAACTTGATGAGTGAAATCCTGAATGTAATTACACAGGTAATTAGGAAAGGATAGACAGCTCTTTACTAGGGAGAACATTTTTTCCAAGTATCAACTATCAGACCTCCTATTTCTTAAATGTTAACTCTTAGTCTTCAAGGGAGAACTACAAAGCACTTTAAAGTCCAGGAAGTAAAATCAGTAACTGTAGGAGGAGACAGAGGAATAAGTGGAAACCTTGGTCATTTTATTGTAACCATCTATTAAATCAAACTACCTTAAACTATAATTTAAGAGTAGTTACAAATCTCATTAAATAACACTTCATTGGAAGTTAACTTGGTTCTGTCAGGTCTGATAAAGGGGTTCTGTTGTATGTGGTGGACATGTTTTTTAGAAAGAAATTGGATGCTTCTTTTAAAAGTGTCTTGATATTTGCATTGACTGATATTTTGTGTTATGTGAGATGTTATTTCTTCATATATATTACTTTGGCTATATGAATTTTCTTGCTTTATAGGAAAACATTGCCTTTTATTAAAGAAAAGTCTAAAGTTTAACATTTTCTATTAAGTATCTGTTTCTAAGCCAAGTTCATATTTATTCAGCAAAAGACTGCAAAAATAATGTCCTGTCAAGTCTTCTTCCCACTGAACATGGTTCAGCTATTTATATGTTTTAACATTCAAAGATCCACTTCATTTTCAAAAGACCTTAGACTTTGATTATTAATGCACACTTACAAGGTTGAAATAATACAGTAGTATTTTTGCCAGTCTGAACAGTATGAGTGGAAGCAAAGAATAAAAATCCATCATATATATTTTTCTTACGTTGCATAAGTAAAAGCAATTTCATGCTGGGTGATGCATATCACACACCTTTATGGAATCCACTCAGTATCCAGCTCAGAGACTTGGTCAACATTTAGAGAAGAACTTAGTGAAGGTTGTTTTGCATATCTCTCATTGCTGGATTTGTCTCCTGAATATTGCATTGCGTTTTCATAAGCCTAATTTTTTTCTTCTTTTTACAAAAGAAATATTTTCTTTTGTATAAATAAGGAACTGTCCACAAAAAGATTCTAGTTCTGTCAGTTGACTTAGGGCTACCAAAATGAAAATTATTTATTAATACAGCCAATGGAAATTTTCCCCCTCGAATGTTTTTTCTTCAATATTAGACTTTCAGACTTTCCTCTGAAAGTACACATCTTGTAAGGCATGCTTATGTATGACAAAATACTCATTTTGCTTATCTTTTAGAGTATTGCATGCTGAGGAATATATGTTTTTAAATAACTATTCTCTATTTTTCAGATGACAGTGGACTAAAACATAGCACAATTTTCCAAATCTTTTTAGCTGCTGGCCCAACTCACCCAGGTATGGCTGGATTCTGAGGCGTAGATGAGACTGTAGCAGCTTTCTGCAGTCAAAGACATAGCCCATCAAAATAAAAGAGAATTGTGGGCTATATTCAAAGTTAGAGTGCCTGTCAGGCTGTTGCTGCACTGGAATTAGAACAATATCTAGTATTCTGCTTATTAGTGAGCTTAGAAGGTGAAAACTGTTGAAAGTTCCTTAAGAGACAAAAATTTCTGCATGGGCAGTGAGGATTCAGATAATGCTTCAAGCTTTTACAATGTCTTTTATGTTGAAATGCTGCTTTAGCAATTTCTTCTTAGTCTTCTTTTTAAAAAAATAATTAAAACAAAGGTTGAGCTAGTGATCATTTACTTCAGATATCTCACCCAAGTATTGCTTCACTTAATTTTTATGTTCCTTTTCACAGATCAAGTTGGCTTATCACAGTTTGTAATTTATATAGTAAAAGTGGTAAGAATGTGTTATAATGTTTAGTGCTGCTCAGCAGTGTACTGTGATTTGATCTGGACTCCATCCCATTTTCTGGAGCAGTTGCATATTCTAAATCAAAACAGAAAAGGCTTGGGATGAAGGTAAAGGGCTTAGAACATACTCAGCATCTTCCAAGACAGAGCACCGTAGTCACAATCTAGCCAAATACAAAGGTTGCTTAAGAAATTTAAGGTGAGTTCACATTCAATATACTTAGGAACTCTCTCCCCTCAATCCTTTTTCTGCAAAATTAGTATTCTTCTTTTATGGGAGATGTACCTAATATACTCAGGAAGCAGGCACTTGTATATTCTCAGAAAAATAGACCTCAAGCAAATTACCAAAGAACTTTGTTTTGCTGTTAGAAGGTATTCTTTTTGGAAGAAGTAACATCAGCCTTCTATCACCTGTGTTCACCATTTCCTTTGGAATGCTTCCAATAGTTCTGTATCTGTTTTTCAATAATTTTTATTGCCTTTTGAAAGGCAAATAAATTTCATTCTCTGTATTAAAGTAGCTTGCAATATGACTGGACAACGAGTGAATCTCTGAGTTTCCCTAATGCATATTCTCTTTATAATGTCATATTATTTCTCCAGAACTAAATTAAAAATAACATCTCATCATTTTGATTGATCAACAGATTGTGCAGGAATACATTTTTTTTCACATTGTGAAACAGGAAACTGCCTCAGATATTATGCCCCAGAGGTCTACAGCCACTTGCATTACCTTTTTTTTTCACCATTTAACCTCTAACCTTAATCCAAATTCTCCATTGAAGTTGCTAATTTTCATGTGTCTTTTTTTTAAGTCAAAGTATTAATATTTTTCTTCACTTATACAGCCCCTTTCCATAGCCACTTTCCATTTCTCAATGTGTCTGGGTTTTAACTAACACATATTGAACTAGAATACCCTACCTATCTTTCCTACTCTGTATTCAACTATGTAATCCATTCTAAAAGAATAATTTTTTTTTCACTGCAGGTAGTGTCATAATGAGCCAGTCACCACTGTCTTATCCCTATATTTACCTAAGATATGTGATTTGATTAATCTTTGTTCTACAAATGTTTGCTCTTAGGTATTGCAAGTATATTGTATTCATAGGTTTAATTTCTTTTCTGAATGCTTCTGCATTGACTTTGCTAGCAGCTCTGCAATGTTTTTACTGTACTAAACTTTGAGAAAATAAAACCCAAGTCTTTTGGGGAACAGAATAACTTTTAATAACTTGGGGGGAGGGAAGGCAGCACAGAATTGAGTGACAATTCTTGAGCTATTTGTATTTACATTCTTAGCTTGTATAACTCTTGGGCTTGGATTTGTGGACTTTGTTCTTAGAGAATGAATCCAGAGAGGTATATAAGGAAAAAATGGTGATCTATAAGTGCTAGTCAATGAGAGGAATCCTGATGGCAAGTGAATGCTCATCCTCTATTCTTTCTATTTTTATATGTAAGTGAATGTTTCAGTGAAGGAAGCAGATGTTTAGAGCAAAACAAGGTTGAAGATTTGACTTGCTACTGTACTAATTGAAGAGTTCTTTTATATCCAATAATTTTAGTCTGGTTCTAGTGGCTGAATGTGCATTCCTTACTATAATAAGTAAGTTGACCTTTTGAAGTACATCTCCCAGTTTATTTTAATCTGAAAAATTCCTTGAACTGCAAATACCGTCCTGTAATTCAAACTAAAACATCGTAAGTGGTAACAGCTGAGATAGTTCCTCTACCTGATCTGAGGTAAAGCATTAATGTAGATGCCCTGTTGTGGGCACACATACAACAACATCCAGAGGAGTAACTGCTGCTTGTAAAGATGTGTCTAACACTCCAAATGTCACTAGAGATCTAATACTGAAAGTTTTGATGATTTTCAAGTACTTTTAAAAACTTGCAATACCTACATAAAGATTTTATTCAGTGTGCTAGGCTGTGCTGCCACAGTGATTCTTTTATAGCCACTTGATCTAGACAGTGGGTGTGTCTGCAGGAACTGCAGTCTCATCTCTAAGTTGCACTGCGACAAACCTGGAGTTAAAGACTCCCAAAGCCAGATCATGCACTAACATTTATTCAGTAGCTCAGAGCAGAGGTACCTTAGAAGAGCTGTCAGGGAATGCTCACCTTGCTGTAGCTCCTGCTTTGTCTGTGGAGAATGAATTCAGCCTTCAGTGCTTCCCACCAGGAGTCTCCAGTGACCTCCACAGGACATAGGGTGTGCAGTAAGGCAACTCTTCCTGGTGATGTCATTATATGACAGATGTGCTACCTCTCAGTGTGGGTACTGGACTCATTTATGGGATCAGGCCCTGAGCATTCAATTCCCCTGTAAATGTTTGACAGCAGATCAGTGTAGTGTGCCCAGAAACAAGTTTTTCAACTCAGCTAAAGCATGTCCTTCCTCTCCTTCTTCCATTTGGTCCTTCAGCATTTCATTAGCCAATTTAGGTCATGTAAGTTACGACTGGTTACATACCCCAAATTTTCATTTCATTCCATTGCTGCTATTTCTAAATAAAATAAATGAACCTTTCAAATGCTGTTTCTGCTTTCTCAGTTGCCATTTCCATGCAGAAGGCATCTATGTGATTACTGTGCAGAGTATATATGCAATACCAAGCAGATTAGGAGCTGGTTCTAGTGAGGAAAGGTGGAAGGGTTTAACACAGCATCATCAGCAAAGTAGAAATTTCATGAAGAACTTCATCTTTTGTTGTAGGAGATATAAATATCATGTCATCATTGATAAGTGTGCTGGGCACAAGAGGTTAGTAATATGTTAATTTGTAGGCACTAAGTGAGGTGTATCATGCTCAATTCAGATGACCATCCAGTGCATGAATAATTTTGAGGACAAAGCTAGAACTCAGCCTAGGTGGAAGCTTCCTTATAGGTGTTTGTAAGGATGGGAAGCAATATTGAATAGATTGTCCATCTCTGAAATGACAGAGACCCAATTCTGCATAGTTCCTTCATGATGAATCCCCATTATAGCTGCATTTAGAGGACTTTCTCTTCTGCAAAGCAGCTCCTACTTTCAAGAAGGGTTTTTCCACTTCTAGAGTTTGCTCTTGTTCATGTAAGGAGAGAGGTTAGAAGGCCTGTGGTGTAGCTGCAAGCTGATGAAAAAGTTAAAAGGGACAGATGTGACATGATAATGAACTATAACATTGATGAAGATGTGCTTTCTCACATATAAACTTTGTAGGTGAATTGTGGTTGAATACAAGATCGTTTTGGGGTTAAAATAATGTTATTTCCCAATGTTAATTGCTAATCATTAATTCCACAGATATTAAACAAAATAATAACCTGATCTGTAGCAATCTTTCAGTTTGAAACCTCAGCTATGTCTGAACAGACTACAGATTATGCCAGAAAAGAGGTGAAACAATTTATTCCATATATCAGAAAATAGAGAAAAATACAACTAAAACATTTTTCTGTAAGACTCTATGACTTTATGAACACTTTTATATCTTTTCTATTCACATGTCTATTTTTAAAGTGTATTAATGCTTAGGGAGAAAAGGCAGTGCTTCACCAAAACTGGTAATATATTCAGACACTTTTGATTACTATTGCTTTTATCCTCACATAAAAGAAACAAAAAACTTTGAGCAAATAAATAGCGATTTCAAGTGCTTGGAAAATGTTAGAACTACAGGGAAATTTATGGAAGTGGTCAGTGAAGCTGCAGTCACATTTTTTCTGATTCCTGTCTCACACCTCAAAAAAAGAAAACACAAAAAAACCCCAAAACAAAACCAACAAACCCAAACACTTATATCAAAAAGTCTTCTTCACTTTCTCCCAATATAAAAATCTTGTTTTCCAGAGTAATCTTTTGAGTGTTTTCAGTGGGTTTATGGTGCATAAAATGTTTGCATTTCTTAAAATACTTTTAATGATGCCAAATAAACCAATTAAATAAATTGTGTTAATCTATTCCCCTAGCTGAATAGTTACAGAAAAACAGGATGAGTACTAAGATACTCTCGGTACACCAGAACGAGGGCTGAGCCTGGGATCTTGGCTCACAGTTTCATCTGAAGATCTCATTCTGTGCCACACTCCACCTAGAATCAGTGTTACATCCCTTACTGGAAGGATGTTGCTGACACTCAAATTTATGGGTGAGTTTGTTTCTGTGCAGAGAAACCATGCAGGCAGCAGAAAGATATCTATGCTGTCTTCCAGGGGCACAAGAGAATATAATCTTCTTGTAGTCTTTTAGAAAAATAACCTTTCAGCTCTGCACGATTCTCCTCCCAGCTGTGAGCCAAATATTTTGTCATTGTCTACCCATCCTGAATCCATAGCTCAAAATAAGATACTACTGTCTTTCGCAAAGTTCATAAGAATGAGATGGGCATTGTCCTTTGGAAGATTCTTGTTTTGTTGTCATTAATTGTCATATTGCTATTAAGTGCTGGGCTGAGGTGGAAGTCCACAACTAAGATTTTTGGGGAGCTATAAAAGTGAATAAAATGTCCAGGGGAATACAGAGTTAGGGGTCAAAGTTGGACAAGACAGAAGGAGCACAAAGGACAGCGGCACAGAGAAAATGTAACTCTATGCACTAGCTGCCAATACTTAAACTTTTTAAAAAGAGTTGAGCTCAGACCATAGCTGCAGCCCCTCAAATCAAATTCTTGTCAAGTTCAGTTCCACATTTGAGTTTGTATCTGTCAGATGTGTTTATCTCTATAAAAAGCTCAAAATGAAGCCTAGAATTGAATGTCCAGAATGTCTATAAGTCTTCATCCAGATCAAATGCTGAGGTATTTTTTTACCTTTTATGATTTTCAAGATTTCTTAACCTTTTACTGTACCTAGAATTTCCCCAAGTGAAAGAGAATTTTTTATTTTAATAGAATGTAAGCAAAATTTAAAATTAAGTGGATTTTTAAACCCCTGAAATGAAATCTGTACTTATGTACTATGAGTAAAAATACTTAAATACATAATTAGGGCAAAATTATTGACCTGGGATTGGATTTTGTTGACTGAAGAGCACTTCTGCTACTACTGTAGTAGTAATAACACTAGTAATTGTTGAATAATATAGCTTTCTGGATGGTATGAAGGCTCAAATTCCACTATTTAGATTTCACTAGGGAGAAGCAATTAGATTTTTTTTTTGTTCTTTATTCTCTCCATCTGTTAAGGACCTTTCTTCCTCTCCTTTCCATTTCCCCACTGCCAGCCTCTTGGCATATTGATGCTTATAACACTGTCTGTGACAGAACACTATTCCTTTTCTGAGATAGTATTTAGTATTTATATATATTTAGTATTTTACAATACCTTTATTCTTAACATGAATATCAGTATTTGGTTTGGTATGACCTGATTATTTAATACATCAAAGGAAATCTTTCCTGTTCTGAGTTGAAGGAAAAGTCAGCTGTCTCAGCTGTGTGACCTATAGAAACTCTTACAGGTTGTTAGAAAGCCCCAGGAAGAGGATATTTGTCTGGGATCAATGTAGTTTCTCTTCACAAATACTGTACAGAGAGCAGTTGAATTAACTGCAGTATGTCATTGCCAAGCTATTTTGTCTTTGTATATTTGTGCTTTTTTGTATAGTTTTGCTTATTATGGGAATCCTTCAAAATACCACAGAAGTGCATTTTGTGTAGTTTATAAATACAGAGTATCTGTTGAGAGCAATTTGATTATTATATCGAATTATGATTATTACAGTATAGGAAGAGGTGAATGAAGGTAGTTATGTAAATTATACTATTACCCCTTTGTAAGCTAGCTTGTGGCAGTTTTAACTTGTTTGTAATTTGTATAATAGGTCAGTGAACTATTGTGTTATGATGAGCACGCAAGCAAGATAGACTTGGGGCTCTGAATGCAGTTTCACAGCAGTAGTGTCTTTAAATTTGAGAGTTCAATCAGGTGGCTTAAATGTTCTCTGAAGATATTTTTGTATATGCTCTTGTATTACATACAATAGATAGAGTAGGACCTTCCATGTGTTCCAGGTTAGGTTTTACCATCTCTTTCCTTTTTGATAGCTCATTATCTAGCATTATATTTAATTCAAAAGTGGTGGAAATCTTTATTACAGTATCACAATATCAGCATGGTTGGAAGAGACCCATAATCTAACAGCAACCCATCATCTAAACCATGGCACCAAGTGCCTCATCCAGCCTAGTCTTGAACACCTCCAAAGTCAGTGACTCCACCACCTCCCCGGGCAGCCCATTCCAATGGTGGATCACCCTTTCAGTGAATACTTTCTTCCTAATATCAAGTCTAAACCTCCCCTATATACTTAATTGTATTATCTTATAACACATAAAATACTATATTATACTTTTCATGTTAAGTTTTCAAGTTATGTTCTTTATTATGACAATAAACTACCGCATTGGAAAGTTCTGTGCTGCCGTTAGCTTTCCCATGTCAAGGTTCTGCACTGTTTTTCTGGAGATGGACTGTGCTGAAAGCCAGAAGACATTTTAACTCCCATTAAAATGAATTTTAAGAGCTGTTTCTTGAGAAGATGTTCTGGAAAAGAATCATGCTAGCATGAAGTTTTCAGTTATTTGAACCTAAACCCAAATGCATTTATCTCATTAATTTCCTCAGTCATATGCACTAAAAATAACAGAAGCATAGAATCACAGAATGGCCTGGGTTGGAAGGGACCTTAAAGATCATCTCATTCCAACTCCCCTGCCATGGGCAAGCAGGTTGCTCAGAGCCCCATCCAACCTGGCCTTAAACACTTCAAGCCACAGCTTCTCTGGGAAACCTGCTCCAGTGCCTCACCCTCCCCACAGTAAAGAATTTCTTCCTAATATCTAATCTAAACCTGCTCTCTGTCAGTTTGAAGCCATTCCCCCTTGTTCTGTCACTGCATGCCCTTGTAAATAGCCTCTCTCCATCTTTTCTTGCCGTCTCTCTTCAGGTACTGGAAGACTGCAATTAGGTCACCCTGAAGCCTTCCTTTTTCTAAGCTGAACAATCCCAATTATCTCAGCCTTTATTCATAGGAGAGGTGCTCCATTATCAAATCAACTTGGTGGCCTGCTCTGCATTCACTAACATGTCAATGTTCTTTCTGTGCCGGGGACCTCAGAGCTGGATGCAATAATATTATGAATCCTTTGGACAGTCTGGCACAGACTATGCCTACCCAGGTATAAAACTGACCTAGCAGTGCATTATTTACCAAGGATTATCACTTGTATTTGTTTTACTACTATAGAAATAACACGAGGTGCTACAATTCCAATACTGCATTTACTGTTGTTCCCGATATTCTCACCTTTACCTCTAGAGAGTTATCTGAGTATTTCATATTTTTTTTAAACTGGAATTATCTTCCATTTCTTCACATAAAAAGGACTTCTTAAGTTATAAATTGATAACATTTCCTGAGAGGGACACAGGGAGCAAACAAATAAAAAATAATGGAAACTATTCTCTTTTTGTCAAAAGTCTGTTGTGAGTTCAGAAGCAGATCGGAAGAAAACTGTAAGTAAATGAGGTAAACAGAAGGTTGTTAAGATTAAAAGTAGATTGAAAACTGACACCTAAATTAGTAAAATATTCCTTAAAAAATCTTATTTGTGATTAACATGCTAATAATCTCCTCTGCTGAGTTGTGATGTAGTGCAATGTGCATGTGAATTGCTGAAATTAGTGACATTTACAGCCTCAGGGATCTATCAGAAGTCATTAGATGTTTGCTCTTTCAATAACCAAGAACACTGTTTCATCCGATCATTTCATCTGAAAAGCAGAAAAAAACAAGAGCCTACAAATCTCTTCGAGTTACTTTTGAACCATTTGCAAAGCAGCTTTTAAATTATTTTACTATTTTATAGTATTTAATGATTTTACTATTTTTTATTTTACTATTCAATTATTCGACTATTTCAGTAGAAATAGTAGTCAGCTGGAAATACCTTTGGAAGTAGAATGCATTGTAAATTTAAGAGGTCATGATTCTCTTTGCCACCCAGAGTAGCAGGGTATCAAACCTTATGTACTGGTACTACCAATTTGACAATGAATTTCAACAAATACTCAACAGTTTTGTTTGCGGAGTGACTAGAACATCTTGGTGTGTATGACTGTAGAAGTCTGGAACTCTTTGTAACAAGTTGCATGTCAGGACAGAGCATTTTGGCCATGTTTGGTAGGTATCTTGTCCAGAATTTAATAGTAAATCTACAGTCATTTTTAAGTTGGAAAAAAAGAATAAAAGCAACATTTTTCAGTAACTTAAGTTATTAAGGTCAGTATTCCCTCAAATGGTTTTGAATGACAAAATGGTTGGATACAGAAGTTGGCAACTCTTTGCTCTGATTTTCTTGGACTGACAGCTGTTGCTTCTGTTGGAGTAGTTGGCAGTTGTAGGATTGACTAATTTACATCTAGTGGACTAAACAAGTAGAGTGATAAACAGGATGAGAATGAGGATTATTTTAGTCCCTAAAGAACACACATGAAGTCTTTGAAAAACCATGGTATTTAACCAATTAACAGCATTATAAATGAAACACTTTGCTATTAAATCTACAATAATTCTTTTCATTGAAAGAATTGAATAACAGGCATTTAATTTTACTGAAACCATCTTTTTTTCAAGATCTGGGAACAGATGTCTGGAATGTTTAAAGGGGTTTTTTTGTGACAAAACTGGTAGTTCCTTTTTTATTATGTATTTGCTTTACTCATACTTGAAAAAAGTAGGATCAAAATCAATCTATATCAGTGGCTGCTCATACATTTGATACACACATACTCTTTAGCCAAAAGAGGTTAGAATGTAAATATACAAGACAAACTAAAGTTGAGGAAAAGGGAGAACTAGCAGTTCCACCTTAGAAAAGACACACAAATGGGAAAATAATTATCACTTTACTTATATTATTAGGGCTCAGTAATGTCACTGGAACTATTGAGGCAAGTTGTTTGTGATGAGTATTAAGGATTAACTGCCTTGTCCAATAGACTCTTTAGAGTTGCTCTGGACACCTGGACAATCTGAAGTGTAACTGAGATCTGCTACCTACTGCAGTGCTTCTCTGAGCTGTGACACCATCCAGCTGTGAAACATGCCTGCTGTCCATAAAGCAGTGCACAGCATGGTGTTGTTCAGGGCTCGACTTCCATGAAAACCCAGTAAAGAATTGCTGTGAGGAAGTGAATTGCTGATCATCTTCAGGAGGGAAATGTCCAGATTCTGTGACTATAATAAAATGTTCACTGAAAGGTGAAAAGGAAGCCAAGGTCTGTTGTTTCATAAAGAAAAGAAACCTCTAACCATGTGATTTCTTTCCCCAGAGGTATGTTCAAATTTGGGGTTTAAATTATGGAAATTAAAGGAAGAATGTAATGAAAGATGTAGTTTTATACTTAGGAGATTTTCTGAGAAATTTTTTCATTTGATGTTCTTAATCAATTTTCCAAGGAACAACAAACTGAACTAAATTAAAAGATACATGGAGCAAATTTTTAATTTGATTAACTGAGCCAACTGTGTGATTAACTATTGTTCCTTTTTCTCATGCTCACCACTGACCTCCCTTAGGTACTTTCTGAATGGTATAGTACACTCTCTACTATTGCAAAATATGTTGTCTGATTCAAAAGTGCCTTAATATGTGGCAAACATTATTTTGAACTCTCTGCTAATGCAATCGGAATGCTAATATTTCCTGTGATCTATCATTTGAGCTTCTCCTTTATTGCTTCACATGTAAATTATGAGCTCACGTGTGAATGCTAAAAAAGCATTCAGAACTTTTTTGGCACTAAATAAAAATATCAATAAATCACAAATATTTGCAAATGTTTCAAGGAATTGCAATGGCAAAAAACTGAAGTGCATCTTACAAGATCCAGTACTAATAAACAGCTGGTTCTTCAAAGCTGATACATGCATAATGAACATTTGCAATCTGCATTGCAAGCTTTTGAGAAGATGATTGGAACGTGACAGAAACAGCCACGTACTGCAATTTGCATTTCAATATATGAATGATTGATTTTAAATATCTGTAAAGAAATCTTCTAAAAATTTGAGCAGTGCCTGTTCTGATGGTGAGCAACAGTACTATTTTAACCAGCTTAGTCTCACTAGCTCTGAGACCTGTTGATTGCTGTGGCACTCCGCTGATGATAGGTTTTTCTTACTACCTTCCTTAGCAGTCACAAGTCACTGTATCTAAATTTCACTTAATGCTTAAGGCTACTTAATGAAATTCTTCTGGTCAATTAAAAACATGGACAAACTAGCTTTTAAACTGTTTTTTGTTCAGCAAATGAAGCAATATGTTTAGTGTTGCAATCACGGCGGAGGTAGTAACGAGCGGATTCAGATGGTTGATGCAGGAAGACCATTTTAATGAGAGAACTCACAGTTTTTATACCTTTTAGAAACCAGCGTGTTACAACTTCATTGGTAGATACACTTGTTTTTAACTATTCCATTGGCATAGGTTAAGCATTAGAGCATTTTCTTTTGTTTTGAGAACTTTCACTATTATTTTGACACTGGCAAGAACTGTTGTTCACAAAAGCATAAGAAAAGCTCTGCAAAATATATTTTTGCAAAGCGCCTGTTGATAAGGGAAAGTTGCTGTTGTTGTGTGAGAGATCCAAGCTACCTAAGCTGCTTGTGAGAACTACAGATGTATTTTGAGCAAGTTCTACCATTGTTTTGAGAAAAGCCAAATACTAGGATATTGTTTACTCTTTGCTTCGCTGTTTCTCAGACAGAAATTTTCCAGGCCAACTTCAAGCTCCTGCGAAAGAGACAGAGCTTCCTAGGTTAACTTTTACAACTCTCAAAAACAGGCCTCAAAACCCCCACTTTCAAAATCTATCACTGAAGTTAACTTGAGCTACTACCATCTATATAGTAAAATGATACCGTTTTCTTAGCAGAACAACTAAGAAAAATCTTGGACTAACACCTTTGAAAATTACAGACACTCTGAAAAGATTTAAACTTAAAATTTTGCTGTTTCTTAGCACATCTTGAACATCTTCCTGAAAGTCTTGTGTGACCGGTTCCACTGAGCAGTGGAGTCACACAAGGAACACTATGACAAACAACTGCAGACTTGCCACCTGTTGTCTTATTCATTTTCCATTGACTCATCTGGTGCCCTTCAATAAACCTCTCACTGAGAAGGAAGCAGTGAATGGCACTATGATTGATTTATATCTGTTATTCAAAACTGTAATTTTTATCACCAATTCATTGCCCATAGTTGTAATTTTAAATACATATATTTAAATCTCTGTAAAAGTGCAGCATTATTATTAATACAGTGTGTCCAGACTATGACATAATGTCTTAGGTATGTAAACATCATCGTGTGACTTTCTTGTAGCTCTGAGACAATGACATGTGACCATTATTCTTTTTGTCTAATTGGCTATGTTAATCTAATCTATCTTTTCACTATAGAAGTACATGAATTTGCAATCACGACAGACTCCATGTTAGCTCTTGTACAGCTTGTATATAGACTGTTTTTCTTTCTTGGATCCTCTGGATCAGCTCCATGCACACAAGGCCTTGTGGCCAATATCTGGGCCAATATCTGTGGCCAATATGTGGGCAGCTGTGATTTCAGAGGGTCCTGCTCCCGGACACCACCAAATAGATGATTCCATTTAAGGGATCCCAACACACAACTGGATACATAAAAGCTTTAAAGAGAACTTAGAGTCCTGTTTGTTTTGCAATCCCACCTAAGGAAATACTTTTCCTAATGACTCTGAGATGGACTTATTTCCCAGGCCTCATAGTGTCCCACTGTTGCAGACTTCTCAAAGGAGGAAAGCAAATTAGGATTGGCAGAAAGTGATCCTGCTCTCCAGTAGCTACAGGAGTCCGTGTGTGGGAGCTTCCATTTTGTGGATTTGAATTTAATGTTTGATTTTTTATTTTTTTTTGATCTCAGAGTGATGGTTTTAACCTAGCCAGCAGCTAAGCATCACACTTACCCACACAGAGGGAAAACTTGTGTGTGGAGATAAGCAGTTAAAAAAACAAACAGGGAGGGAAAAACCCCTCCAAAGTAGTGATATGAAGGCCATCACTAACCACCTTCCAGCAGTGGACTAGTAAGCCTAGCTAGATTCTAAGCAATGGCTTCCTCAAAATCCCTTTAATGCTGATCATGATGTGGTATATCATGGAATATGCCTTTGCTCAATTTGGGACTGCTGTCTAGGTTGTGTCTCTGCTCAAATACTTGCTCACCTCCAGTCTACTTACTGAGGAGGGGCAAGGGAAAGAGAAAGCCCTGACACTGTGCAAGTACTGCTGGCAGTAGAGCAATCCCAGCCAGACCCAGTGTGTTCAGATTCCTGGGGTAGTACATGAGGAAATGACATTCATAGTAAATCATCAGCAATAGAGTAATAGGTGATGGATGGAGGGTCAATTCAAAATGAAAAGAAGCATGTGTTCTGCCAGTCAAGGCATTTTTGGGACTTGCACCACATCTGTTCTTCCCGGTGTTCTTGTCCAGCAGATAATGTAGTATTGATATTTTCTCTATTAGGCTGGTTGTTTTCTAGTAGAAAACAGAGAGAAAGGAAACTTCTGTGTCTCTTGTTGGTAATTTCGTTCTATTGAGCAAGAGGGTTTAAGGGAAAAAAGTCATGAGCTGTGGCTCATAGTCTAAAATCACTGATGCCAGCAGTTTCCAAATCATTGCTCTGACTGTTGTTTAGTTAAATATGTAGGTTATTTGACTGCATGTGAAAGGAAGGACAAGATAGCAAGCTAAGCAATTAGAATTATTATCTCCAGGTCCTTTTTGTATTCTGTTGTTATAATTAAATCACTAGAGCATATTATTGGGAATATATTGCTAATAGGCCAGCAGTGTATGAATCCTTTATTATTTAAAGGATAGATATACACACAGATTTTGAAAATTGTACCAGACATATTAACAGGAGAGCACAAACAGTCTCACCCCTGTCAGACTTTAACAGAACACACTGGCAAAACTGTAAGAAGGAAGTCTGTAGAGAGACAAGAGGCTATATACAGGTAGAGTGTGAGTAGATGAAGGTATGGTAAAATTAATAAAGTTTCGCTTGGTCACGTCTGCTGTAACTCTACTAAAATAAATAATTTAATAAAAGTAAATCTACTCTGTAAAGTCATGGCTTGTGTTTCTCAAGTGCCTGAGTTGTGGCAGTCGCAGGTGACAAAACCTTTCAGATGAGTAATTCAATCAAATGAATTTTAGAATTCTCTGTCAGAAAAGACGTTATTTCTGGCATTAGCTCTTTTCTTGTTTGCTGGTCGCTTCAAGGAGTGGTTTCTCTTGAATGTGTGTTTACACACAGAATTA
>VXBA01000543.1:12967-32495 GCA_013399895.1 Serilophus lunatus
CAAACAGCTCTTTCCGTGGGCCTGGGAGCAGTTCCATGGCTCCTTAATTCCCATTTCCTAATTATAAACCCCTTTTCCTAATGGCAAACCCCATTTCTGCCTCGCTGGGCAGCAGCTGATGGAATTCCCCACGGAATCCTGGAACGGTTTGGGTGGGAAGGGATGCCTTCTGCTGGCCCAGGCTGCTCCAACCTGGGTTGGAACGTTCCAGGGATGGGGGGCAACCACAGGTTCTCTGGGAAAACCCACCCACTTCAAAGATAGGATTCTATTGACACTAAAAACTCCATCCTGAATCCCTGTCCTCTCTTGATCCCAGGGATTGCTGCTGGCTCCGGCCTCGGCACTCCAGGAGTCGCCTCATCCCGGTTAAGCTGCAGTTTTTGAGGCAGGATTTGATAAACATGTGAGAAAACACTATTCCCTGGGGCTGTTCTGTAAGGAAAAGAAGGCACCGAAGATCTCTCCAAGACCTCAGGCACTTGGTTTGTTGGGAATCCCACTAAATCCCATGGATAGGGACACCTGAGAGATCCCAGCTGCTCCTGGGCCACCGATTACTGATTCCTTCCCTTAGGAGAGGGGTGGGATGTGCTGGGACGTCTGGGATGAGGTGGGGGGGGTGGTGGTGGTGGGTGGATCTGAGGGGGGTGATTGCAGGCTCTGGTCCTCCCAACATTCCCTGTTTCCTCTTCCAGGGACATTTATCCCAGCTCGGCATCACTCACCTGAGGAAGGACGTGCCAGCCTGGGCCACTGATTGCCAAGGGGACAAAAAAACCTGCCAAGGAATTCACTTCCCAGCTTAAATCTGGGAAAAACAACACTCAGGGCAGGTGGAGGGAAGAGCACTGAGCTACTTCCAAGTGTTCCCTTCAGGATTCCAGGGAGAATCAGGGAACCCTGCCGAGCACGGAGCCGACCTCCTTGTGCACCGATATTCCCAAACCTTGGGCTGTCTTCTCATCCTGCTGGGCTTCCCAAAACTGGGTTTTCCGGCTGCTTGGCTGCTCGGAATTCCCTGCTCACCCACTCTTTCCTGCTTCCCGGGATTCAGTGGATTTTAGTAACTGGGTAACTGCTGCTTCCAGGCCTAAAGCCCAGACCTGGAAACCCCCAACTCCAAGTGATTCTGCAAGGAATTTCAGGGCTGCTTTGCTGGGATGAGCTCAGGAGGTAAAGCCAGATGTCCGCGGGAAGCACCACTTTACCTGGATAAAAACCACCTTGTTTTTTCTGGAGCAGCTGCCAAGTATCCGCAGGATCAGCGCCTGGCGCTTCCCCCTCACCATTTTCCTTAGGGAAATCCATCTTGGACCCACCTGGAAGTGGCTGAGCCTCCAGGAATGCAGACAACTCCTTTTCGGGCACAAGGGGCCGGAGTGGGATGGGGAAGGGGATGCACGTGGAGCCACTTGGCTTTCCCAGGCGGCTCCTTGGGGACAGGATGAAATTCCCATATATTTTTTTTTTTTTTTTTTTACAGCTTAAAACCCCAAATAACTCAGTAGTTTAGCAAGTTAAGGACTTGTAACAGCAAAATATCCCAAAATCCACCCAACACAAGTGCTCTGGGAGGGCAGGGACACCTCGGAGCCGCTGCCATTCCCGCTTTTTGGGAGACCACCCCCCTCTCTCCAAGGCAGAGATCCTGCCCTGGGATCACAGCTCCTCGTGTTCCCAGGGACTCAGCCTTGCTCTGCAGGGCACTCCAGGATTTTCCAGCTGTCTCTGTCCTGCGCATCTGGGCAGAGGTTGGTGCTGGCTCGAGAGCAGGCAGCTCCATACGCTGCTCCCAAATGGATCAAAACGGATCCCACGACACTCCATGCGGGAGAATCCCGGACGTTTGTCAGCCCGGTGTGGTGTGGCCTCAGCAGCAGCTTTTGTGGGAGTTTCATCCACCCAGACCTGGGTCAGGTGGGATTTAAGAGCACAAAGAGGAGAGGGAATGCCGTGGAAGCTGCTCCTTCTCCGGTTGTTTCCAGAGGAACGTGTCCATGGGCAGGTCTGGGGGTCTCCCGGGGGTTCTGTGGGAAGAGGCCCTGGGCCAAGTAGAAGGAACAGCAACTCCAGTGTACGACTTCCAGTACGTCCAGGCACAGCCTTCCTTTCCAAAGGCCAAACCCCTCGGAAAGGGCTCCAGTGTTGAAGCAATTCCAGTGTTGTGAAGAGCCGACGTGGGACTTCTGGGGCCACCGGGATGGAGCTCCCATCTATGGAAGGAGCGTCCCCTCGGGATGTGGCAGAGCTGTGTCCACGCTCAGTCTGATGGGATGCTCCCAAATCCAGTGTTGGAAGGGGAGGGAGAAGCGGTGGAGGACACAAACGTCTCCACAAGGGAAAGGAGAGGGATGTGGGATTCTGGGAATCGGCGTGAGGACACCCCGGGAGCCCTGTGGTGGCTTTTAGGTCCTGTGTGTGCTCAGTGTCACCAGCCACCAGCATTCCAGCTCCAGAGCCGCTGCAGGACACGGGGATGAGGCGGAGCAGGGAGTTCGGGAGGCTCCCCAGTGGCACCAGTTCCCCTCCTGGCTCCAAGCAGAGGGCACTGGTGCTCCCGGGAATCACTCACACAGCCAGTAAAACTGGAAGTAATAGTCAGTGAAGAGCTGGCCCAGCTGCTCCAGGGAAGTGCTGCAGTCGGCTCGGCCCTGGGAACGGGAAAAGGAGCTCACAGGGATGGGCAGGAATTCCCTCCGAGGGGGGGAATTCTGCCTGGATTGTGGGCTGACACAGGAAAAATCCATCCCCCCCCCCCCTCTGCCCCCCCTGGNCCACCCCAGAAAAACCCCCCCCCCCCCCCCCCTCTGCCACCCCTGGGATCGATGGGGGTCACGGGGCTGCTAAACACGCCCTGAGTCCCTCTTGCCGTGGGACTCACCGGCTGCGCCACTCGGAAGTGGTAGGAAAACTCCTGGAAAGACATCATCACCAGAGGCCAGCGGTGCGTGGTGTCCTGGGGAAGGAAGGGCAATAGCCAGGATGAGATCAGGAGAGTTCTGCCGAGGGAATACACGGTCTTGGGCTGTCCGGTGATCCCATGGCGTTTTCCCAGAGAAAAGTGGGATGAGGTGAGGCTGAGGGAGGCTCAGCCTGGAGAAAAGGAGCATCGGGGAAACCTTCTCATTCCCCACAACTCCCTGACGGGAAGGTGGAGCCAGGCGGGATCGGGCTCTGCTCCCGGGGAACAAGGGGCAGGACAAGAGGGAACGGCCTCAAGCTGTGCTAGGGGAGGGTCAAGTTGTATATCTGGGAAAATTCCTTCATGGAAAGGGTTGTCAAGCCTTGGAACAAGCTCCAGTGGTGGAGTCATCATTCCTGGAGGGATTTAAAATCCACGTGGAAGTGGTACTTGGGGACACAGGCCAGTGCTGGGGGAATGCTTGGACAGTTGTATATCTGGGAAAATTCCTTCATGGAAAGGGTTGTCAAGCCTTGGAACAAGCTCCAGTGGTGGAGTCATCATTCCTGGAGGGATTTAAAATCCACGTGGAAGTGGTACTTGGGGACACAGGCCAGTGCTGGGGGAATGCTTGGACTCCATGATCCAAGAGGGCTTTTCCAACCTAAATCATCCCATATTCGAGCATGAATTCCCTCCAGAAACCCATGGGTGTGTCGGAGTGACATTCCTGGTGCATGGATTATGTGGGCTACTCCCTCTTCCCTACCTGTGCATCCACGGTATCCATGGAGCTGTTCCTTCTCACGGCATCCTGGCAGGGATCACTGGAGACCAGGCCACAAAGGGAGACAGACACAGCAGAGGAGGAGCTGGGAAGAGAGGGCACAGTGAGAGTCTGGAAGTGGGAACATCCACTGTCCTTTCCCCATGGAAGCACCGGAAAACCTCTGGGATCCCTGTGCACTCACTTCATCTCCAGGGTCAGGTTGGTGTCCACGGCCGTCTGCTGGTTCACAGGGATGCGGAAGCTGAAGTTCCCAGCCCTGGGAGCATGGAGAGAAAGGATTAGATGTCCCCAGGCTGCGGGAAGGCTGGGATAGGATCCAAAATTCCCGGTGGTGGGCTCTCAGTTCAGAGGGGAGATCTTCCCAAGGACGAGCCCATCACCAAACGCATTCCCCGAGGGAAGGACTGGGAGCACCGGCTCCTCTTCCCACGGAGCCGCACAAGGCGATGGCAGAAAACACCCGAGGAAATCTTGGGAAAACCCCAAGATTTGCCCATTTCCCTCTTCCCACGGTGCTGCTGCCACCAAAGTGCCCCCAAGGTGCCACCAGCCGGCCCTTCCCGCTCACCTGCAGGCGTCGGAAGCGGCACAGTACTGGGAATGGATGGCCAGGTTGATCTCCAGGATCCGGATGGATTCCAGCACCGGGCTTGGCCCTGCCAGGGGATGGGAAGAACAGGGTGCTCAGGAACAGATGGAAAACCCTGAGGGAAGGATGGAAGGAGGCTGAGAGGGAGGGTGGGGGGATGCACATACCATCTGTGCCAGGATGCTCCGTGCGGAGCCGCTCGCTCACCGGCTGCCGGAGACTGCGCTGCTGCCGGGAGCTGCTGCGGGAGAGCGAGAGGTTGGAGATGTACTTGGATTTGCTCTGGATGTGGGAGAAGGGGGAGGAGGGGCTGGCATTGGGGCTGCCGAAGCTCTGAGACCTGTCAGGAGTCTTTGGCCACTTGGAATAGGAGGAGGATTTCCCGGTGATGCCCCTGGATTTGGCTTTGATATTTGTCGCCGGGAGGAGGGAGCTCTGGCTTTGGTCTGCGGAAAAATGGGAGACGAGGTCAGAGGCAGGGAGAGATTGGGAACACTGGGATCACCCTGCTCCTGTGTCACCTCTGGAATTACCAGCTGGCACTTCCCAGGTTGCCCAGAGGAGCTGTGGATGCCCCATCCCTGGAAGTGTTCAAATCCAGGTGGGACAGGGCTTGGAGCAACTTGGGCCAGTGGAAGGTGGAGGTTGGAATGGGATGAGCTTTAAGGTCTCTTTCCAACCCAAACCACTCCAGGACTCCATGATCCCATTCCCTCTGTGCCTGACAGAGTCAGGAATGGAATGAGGAGGGAATAACGTCGCTGAGCCTTGAGGAGCCTCCTGTGACTTCATGCTGGAAAAGTGGGAAGCTCCAAACCCTTTCCAGCCCCAACTTACCCCTGGCAGCTGGATCAGGGATGTGTGAGCTGTGCCACGTGGTCAGAGAAGGATATAAGGGATGTATAAGGATATAAAAGATTCATATAAGGATATAAGGGATACATATATGAGGATACAAGGGATATATATGGGGATACAAGGGATATATATGGGGATATAAAGAATATATGGGATGTACATATATATATATAAAAAAGGAAATATGGGATATATATATAAAGAAGGATATAAGGGATAGATATGGAAGGATATAAAGGATACATATAGAAGGTTAAAAAGGATACAAAGGATAAGGATACGAGGGATACAAAGGATAAGGATAGAAAGGATAGAGAGGTTCCAAAGAAGGGGGTTGAGGATGGACTTAGGGGGAACGTGTAGGGAGAGGGAGCTGGAATTGTTCCTCCTGGAGAAGAGGAGACTGAGGAGACCTTCCCACACGGAGCAGGCATGAGCCCAGGATGGTGACAGGAACCTGGGAGCTGTCCCAGCACCTCCGGGAATGTGGAATGGCCCTCACCTGTCCGATTGGAGCCGTGGGTGGGGCTGGTCTCTGAGGGCACCACGGAGGAGACACCAGTGGGAGCAGTGGAACAGCACATGGAAAAACACGGAGGGCTAAAACAGGCCAGGACACTGCGACCGGGAGAGCCGAGGGCAGATCCACGCGCATCCTCCGGGACTGCAGGGACACGGGAATTACCCGAGGGATCCAACAGGAGCGGCACCCAGAGTCCCAGCCCCGCTTCCCAAGCCATGACCCACCGTGGTCCGGGGGGCTCCTGCCGCTGGCGCTGCCGGACGTGGCCGTGGATCGCACGGTCTGTGTCTTGTCAATGCTCTGGCTTGACCTGGAATGCAGGAAAAGGTGGTAGGAACATGGATTGGGACAATGGGGCCACTTGGAAGTAGGGAGAGAAGCGGCCGCAGCAGGAAACAGGGACGTGGAGCAAGAGGAGTGGATTGGTCTGGGAAAGGGAAAGGGAGGAGAAAGGCACGCAAGCCATGGAGACAGCAAGGAGAGCACAGAGATTCCACAGGGAATCATGTGGCAGTCCCACGCCTGGCAAGGACAATTCCCAGCTGGTGCAGAGGACACCAGCAATACTCCTGGAACATCCTGGAATAGTGTGGATTTGACTCCCAGCAGTGATCTCCAGGCTGGATTTAGGTGCTGGGGACTCAACAGGCTCCAAGTGCTCACCATTCCTTAAGGAATGTGCCCTTTACCTCTTGGGAAACTCTGACTGTTCCTCAGAAACACACACCATCCCCCCCAATATCTATCCCAGGGAATTCCAGCCGTTTCACTGCAGCTATCCAAGGCCTGAGCTGAGGACACCACAGGTATCTCCCAAGGATAAAGCGAGATGGAAAAGGGAATCTTTCTCCCAGGTCCGCAGCACTTTTGGGCACCTGTGTCCCTGTCCTACCTGTCCCAGGTTTCTCAGGGATGAACGGAGCTTCCCTCCTTTGGAGAAACTGAAATTCCACTTTGTCACTTGATTTTATTACAGGGATTTCTTTTCCAGCTGAAAGGAGAGTCAGTGCTCATCTCCCAGAGGGAATGTGGGCACAAACCTCTGGAGCTTCACCTTCACCCCATCAAAATCCAACCCTGATCCCCCACGTTCTTCCACTGCCTCATCCACATTTTCCATGTTGGCTTTATCCTGCTCCACCTGCAGGATGTCATTTCTTTATTTAACCTTTAATTAATTGGTTTTTCCACCTCCTAATCCTGTTTGATTTCCCTGCCTTGACAAGATCCATAATCCTTCCTCCTGGAATCCCACTTGAACTCTCACATCCCTTTCAGTTCTGCTTCAGCTTTTTGGTCTTTTAGTGGTACAGATGGCAGGGTGAAAAAAAAAAAGAGGAATTAAGAGAAGGAAAAAGGGAATAATGAAACAGTCACATACCGTGGACACAGAGCGACCGGAATTCCGGGACCCCCGTGCCGGAAAAGGGCCAGGAGACAGGCAGTGGGCACAGCAAAGGAGCTGCAGGACAGTGCAGGGACACAGGGAGAAGAGGAAAAGTGGGAAGATGCCAAGGAGGACACGGAATGAAAGATGACATGGAAGGTAACGGGAAGGAAAAGACAAAACCAGGGAAAAGTAATGACCGAGTGGAAGGAAAACGAGTTGGATGGGAGAGGGAAGCAGAAAAAGAGGGAGAAAAAAGGGAGAGGGAAAAGAAGGAGAGAAAAAGAGATTCATTATCAGGGAACAGGAGCTCCCAAGGCTGGTCCAGCCCCGCTGAACCAGTGGGATGAGCCTGGAGGCATCCAAGGAACATCCAGCCTGGACACAAGTGGATTTGTGAGCAGCCAAATGGGGTATTCCCTTCTCCTTCTCTATTCCTCATTTCCTCCAGATATTCCTCAATTCTTCCAGACATTCCTCACCTCTCACTCCAGATAATTCAACCAGCATCAGACTGGGATGTGTGAATGCATCTGGTTGGATCTGCAGCTCAGGAATTGTGCTCAGCAATCCCACAGCAGTCTCTCCCAGGCCCCCTCATCCCTTCCAGGGGTTCCCAAAAATACCCACCCATCGATATCCACGAGATCCTCCTCACTGCGCAGGCTCAGCACGTAGAGCGTGGACATGGACACCACGCTGGAAAACAGAGGGAAAAGCATGGAGCAGGGGTGGGTCTGCTTCCAAGGGATTCCAGCCCTGGAATTGTCCAAGGCTGGGCTGGATGGGGCTTGGAGCAGGTTGGGATAGAGGGATCTGTGAGGAGTCTTGGAACTGGATGGGCTTTGCGGTCTCTCCTGACCCAAAGCATTCTAGGATTCCACGGAAAAGAAGCCCCTGGCTGCACATCCCATGGATGGCACAGCCTGAGGGGATGAGCCAGAGGGAGGTGCTGGGAAAGGACCCAAGTGTTGGGAATTACCTGAATGCCATGATGATGACCAGGGCAATGATGGTGCCCTGCAGGAAGCGCTGGCTGATACAGGCCTGTTCTGGGACAACCGATGGAGACTGCCAGGGAAAAAAAACCTGGATCAGCTCAGGAAGCCCAGGATCAGCTCAGTCTCCCCACATGGATCCCCATCCCGAGCTCCCTTCCTGACTCCTTGGAAATCTGGAACCCAGAGGGTGTAGAAGCCATTTAATATCCCCCTCAGGCACAGACAGATGGAATATCATGGAATCATTAAGGCTGGAGAAGCCTTGTGGGATTATGGAGCCCAACCATTCCAAAGGCCACCACTACCCCATGCCCCCAAGTGCCACATCCACGTGGACTGTACATCCCTCCAGGGATGGGGACTCCACCAAAGGAGGGTTCCAATGCCTGACCGCCCTTTCCATGGAGAAATTTTCCATAATATCCAGCCTAAACCTCCCTCGGCACAACTTGAGGCTGTTTCCTCTTGTCCTGTCACTTGGGAGCTGAGCCCAATCTCACCAGGCTCCACCCTCCTGTGAGCTCATTGTGGAGAGAGAGAAGGACCACCCTGATCCTCCTTTTCCCCAGGATGAGCCCTCCCAGCACTTTTCCTTTGGGATCCACCCCTTACCTTGGTGGCTACTTTGTGGGGCCTCTTTTTGTGGGGAACACTTCCCGCCCGGCTGAACTGGCTCCCTGTTTGGCTGCAAGGAAAAAGGAGGAACGGAGCTGGGCAGGGATTGCTCCCCAAGCCATTCCTTGGGAAAAATGGGATGTTCCAGCAGGGAAGGAACTTCTGTGTGACATGGAAGCCACAAACCCTTTGCCCACATTCTGTCCCAGATCCTGCCCGAGCAGGATCCGAGGACGGAGATTTTGGAAGCACGGGGAACTCCGCCATGAGAAAGCCCCAGGAAACACGGAGACAATTCCATCCCGGCTTTTTTTTTTTGGGAATGCCAAACGCCCCCACTCTCAGCTCCTTAAACTCACCCCAGGCCAAGCGACACCAGCCGTCATCCCACCGGCCTCCCCCTTCTCCCACTTCCCGATCCAAGCTGCCGCTCAGAGCTCGCCTGGATCCAAGGGGGCATTCCTTGGCTCCGGCTGTACCTGAAGGCTCCGGAGCTCCCGGTGGACTTCATGCTGTCCAGTCTCCTGAGCTTGGCCAGCTTGTGGCTCCACCTCTCCAGCTCATCGATCCGGGTCTCCAGGTTGTCCGTCAGCTTGCACAGCTCCTTCACGGCTCCCACGTTTTCCATGAAGATCCGCTCCTGCCACGGAATCGGGATTAGCAGGCCTGGACCCGGCCGCCCTGGCTGCTTCCCCACAAAGGCCACGGGAATCGCGCAGCATCCAGGTCTCTAGGCTGTGCCATCCGTGTGGGACGCGGCAGGCAATTCCCAGAGCAGCGAATAGGTTGGGAAAGGTCAGGAAACCAGGTGCTTCTGGTTATCTTGACACAAGCACCGTATCTTATCCAGAGAGGGGAGATTAGGAGCGGGAGCCTCCCTGCAGGAAGCTGCCAACAAGGAGCCCTTCCCAAGGGAGATGCTGCCAAACTTCGCCAGCCCCAGGCTGGTCCCTCCCTGCTTGTATCCAACGTCCGCCCAGGGCTGCTCCTGACTTCTGCAACACCAGCCAGGCCCGGAACTCATCTGAGTGTTTCCCAGGCACCACATTCCAGATGCCGATGCACAGATCCCTCCAGCCAGGCCGCCCAGGCTCCCAGCTGCCACCAACCTTGTTCACCACCAGGAAGTTCTCCAGGGTGTTCCCATTGGAAAAGACCAGGTCCCCCGTGTCCTTCACGGCTTCTGGCAGGATCTCCTTCACTTCCTGAGCGATGACACCTGGAGACACAGGGAAAGAGCAAGGTGGGATGGGAAGGGATCCTCCTGGACCCCCTGGACACTCTGGAGGGCGTCCAGGGGTGTTGCCTCCTCATTCCACACTGCGCAGAGATGCCCAGACGAGGCTGATCCCTAAATTCCATGGACAAGGATCATCACCCCGCTGTAGGATCTCTACCCAAAGAGAGGTGGATATTTGGAGAAACCTTCACCTTTCCTCCCACTCACTAAAGAGGGAATTTCATCAGATTCCTGAATTCCGGAGGTGAGAACCTATTCCACACCCGGGGGGGCCGCCCCAGGGCAGAGCTGGCTACGGCCCCTAGGAAAGGCTGGGGACTCATGTGGGACACCCCTGCCTCAGAGGCATATTCCCATGGGATTTACCTGTCTCGGAGGCGTTGTCCATTCCCACCGTGGCCGCAAACTCTGGCTTGTAGTTGTAGTGCACCAGTCGCATCCGGGAGATCCGCTTCAGCTGCTCCGTGGTGTCCACCTGGGAAAAATCCGGGCACAGGCAACTCCTAAATAGAGCTTAAACCCCTCCCCGAGTCTGTGGCTCGCTCAGGTCCCCCCAGAAACACAACCTTCGCAAACTGTTTTCAAATCACAGACATTTCCCTACACGAGTCCAAGCGGGAAACCCCACCGCGGCTCATGGGAATGCCTTTGGGATTCAGGCAGTTTGCTTGGAGCAGCCACTGGGACAAACAGCGCCAGCTGTTTGTTGTCCAGGGTCGACCTCCAGTTCTGGCCACTGGGTAAATTCCTTGGATAGGGAAAGCAGCAGGAGACTGAGGCTCATTGCAGAAAAAGGCAAAGAGAAGGGAAAGCTCCCAAAAATACAAGGGATGACTGTATCCAGTTTTTCTGGACAGGCACATCCTGCTGACAGGAATTCAGAGGAAAAGCCCAGTACGGTACCTGCCATAGTCACCTCTTTCCACCTGTTTTCCACCTTTTTCCAACTGCATTTGCCAGTTCTGGCTAACAGTGGAAGGGCCAATATTCCCCTAGGACACGGTGGACAGGCTGCATTTGGGACAGCGGGAATTTTAAGGCACTTCCCATCCCACCAACAGCCACTGGATCACGGAATATCCAGAGTTGGAAGGGACCCACAAGGATCATCAAGTCAGGTGTCAGGACTCCCAACAGGAGCTCAGGTTATCCATAAGGATTCCCCAGAAACCAGCAGCCGAAAACAGCCCCAGGACAACTTTCCCACCTCCTGCGGCTCCCCTTCAGCCCAACCCCAGCCTGCTTCCCAGCTTCCCACCTCCTGGATGTCCTCCTTCACCCGGACATCCGACGGGTGCATCAGGGAGCCCATGACCTTCACGTTCCCATGGACCACCAGGGCCTCATCCGGGCGGTCCGTGTTGATCCCGACGCGGCCGTGGTGGAACACGGTGTCCGGGAGCTGCGCCCGCTGCCACAGCACGTCGCTGTCACTCTCAAACTGGCCCGGGTTGGAAGCCTGTGGAAAACCAGGAAAGCAGGGGCTCAGAAACAGAGAGGAGGAGTCTCTGGGAAGCAGAGGTCTTGGGGATGTCCAGCCAGAGACACTGGGAAGCGGGAGCAGGGGTGTTGGAATGAGATCCGGGTGTTCTTTGCAGCCTGGAGCACGTGGAATGACAGTCCTGGCTCCACAGGAGGGAGAGCAGGGAGTGGGATGGGTGGGACTGAGCCAAGAGAGGACAAGGAGCAGCAGGGCAGGGATCCACTGGGAATGGATCTGGGAATGGATCTGACAGCCTCTGCCTGAGCCTTCCTCTGCAGGAACCAAGACTATTCCCGCTCCTCTCCTCTTCCTTAAGGAATATCTTTGCTGTATCCCAGGGCTGTTCCAGGATAGCAGAAGACCAGATGACATGGATGATGATCCTGGCTCCCAAATCCCAGGGTTCTGTGCCACACTTGTGGTTTGAGCCAGAGCGTTCCAGGCTGCCTGCAATTCCCTTCTGGGAATCCTGGAAGCTGCATAATCCACCCACAGGTTTCTTGCCTGCGGACCCTGAGGTCCCTGAGGTTTGGGTTTTACTCCCTGCTTTCCTGTTCTGGAGCCAAGTGCTCCAGGGGAGACCTACGGGAGTCTGAAAATGGTGCCTGTTCCCGGGTCCCAGGTCCCCAGGTGCCACATCCATGGATTTTGTGAGGGTGGGAAGTGGGAGCTGCCCCAGCCAAGGGGCACCTGAGGGAGGAGCCAGGGATTTACCCGGACGATGATCCGCTCGGAAATGTGGGCAGCCAGGGTGTAGTTCTGGTTCTGAGCATGGGCCTGCAGGGCCACCACCAGCATGAAGTACCTGGGAAGGGAGAGAGGCCAGGAAAATCTGCTGGGAAGTGCCAGATCTCCATCCCCTTTGGAACATCCACTCTCCTTGTGCTGCGTGCCCACAACCCCCCACCCTGCTCTTATCCAAGGAAAGCCAATCCAGGCCTTGTCCCCCCACATCCTTCCTCCCTCTGGACACAGTTCCCAGCTCTGGGAGAGGCAGATCCAGGGGGTGGGAGGGATTTTTGGGAGCGCTCACCTCTGGTCCGGGTTGGGTTTCCCCTTTTTCCGCATGTTGTTGGCCGTGGTCTCGCTGAAGTGCAGCCGCCCCACCGTGACCTTGGTGACCTGCTCCGGGGGCAGGTTGACCCTGGAAAAGGCAGGAAAACAGAAGGGTGAGTGAGGATGCTGGCTGTCTGGGAATGCTGCCTCTTTTCCCCCCTGTTTCCTCTGCCTTGGGATGTGCGGAAAGTGGGAAAGCCTGCAGTTTTTTCCAGAGCCAGCAGCACTCCTCCCTCATTCCCAAGCCTACTGGACACCGGCCCAACCTTGAGAGCTGCACGTCACGCCCTGAAGAGGCCAGGTGTGGAAAGGCTGGAGCCAGAACCTGGAGAGAGGAGGTGGTTTTTTTTTTTGGGGAACGGCAGGTCTGTGAGGTGGGCGCAGAGTCGGGAATGCGAGCGGAAAACGCAGGAGACCTGGAGAGCGCGACGCCCACGCAGCAGAACGCGATGCTTCAGCTCCGCCCCTTTTCCCACCTTCTCCTGCTGCTGCTATTCCCTGGGAACACGGGGTGCTCGTTCCCACGCGGACACACTCACGTGACGGGGTTGAAGGGCCGCTTGCTGCGATCCGACTGCGACTGCTCGATGTTGATGGATTGGTTCAGGGCCTCCAGCTGGACACGAGGATTTGGGAATGTGACACAGGGCACGGAGACCTTCCCATTCCCACCTTCTCCTTCCCAGCTCCCTGCCCACCCTCCCGTGGCTCCCACAGCGTCGCTGCCCGAGCACGGGAGTCTCCCGTGGGAGCGGGAATGTTGAAAGTGGAAGTGTCTTCCCAAAGTTCCCACACGCCTCTGGAATCAAAGGTGACACACCCAGGCAGTGACTGAGCCCACCTGAGGACTCGTATTCCAACGGCTCAGGGGATATTTAGATTGGATATTAGGGAAAATTCCTTCATGGGAAAGGGTGGTCATTGGAACCAGCTCCAGTGGTGGAGTCCTCATTCCCAGAGGAATTTATAATCCGTGTGGATGCGGCACTTGGGAGCGTGGCCAGCGATGGCTTGGCAGTGCCAGGGGAATACTTGGACTTAATGATCCTGAAGGGCTTTTCCAGCCTCAACAGTCCCATGATTCCCACACATTCCTCTACACTGCAGCACATGGAGCTGCATTCCAAGCCCTGCTTTTCCCAGCCGGATCCGCCACCGGCCCTCAGCTCCCGCTCACCTTCACTCCGTGCAGCTTTAGGTAGAAGCATTCCAAGGGTTTGAGGCCCTCGGGGGTCTTCACGTACTTGGGATCCCCCAGCATTCCAATGTAAACCGTCACCTGGAAGTGGTTCTTCTTCTGGCACACGAAGGCATCGTCCCCCACGGAAAAGTTGAACCCCTTGTCGGCATCCACGCGGTACGTGAGCATTGGGCTGGGAAAAGGGAGCAACGGATTTTCCAGGGAAAACAGTGCACATCCCATCCCTGGAAGTGTTCCAGAATGGGGCTTGGAGCGACCCGGGCTGGTGGGAGCTGTCCCTGCCTGTGGATCAGCACTGGATGATCCATAAGGTCCCTTCCAACCCTGATCACCTCCCCGTCTTCAAGTGGGAAGGGATACCGAGATCCCAAAGCTCCACAGCTTTCCCAAAGCCTGGAGAATCCTTTTAATGCTGGGAGAAGCAGCTCAGGCTGAGCTGGGGTTGTCCCACATCCCTTGGCATTCCCAGTGTCTCCCTGCTACCAGGCCGTACCCCCATGTCCCAAATTCCTGTGAAAACCACAACCACCTGCTCCGGTGGAAAAGCTTCCAGCTCCCAGATCCAGAGGAGGAGGAGAGGAGGAGGAGGAGGAGGAGGAGGGGTTGTGGCTGCTCCATAGACACACACCAGCTGGAAAGGTTTAATCTACATCTCCTTAATGGGCTGGTTTCCATGGGAATGAGGGAAATATGTGGCCTTTCCCTCACCAACCAAAAATCCCAGACCTGGGCTGGTGGGCCCTCGGAAGGGGGGAAGGAGCTGCCTCTCATCCTGCAGAACACCCACAGCCCGTTGTTTGGAATTAAAGAATTAGGGATGAGGGAAAGGGGGAGCTCAGCCCAGCCTCAGCTACCAGGCTTAAAAATTAAGGAGCACTTTTCCCTAAAAAAAACAAACCACTCCTGATTTCCACCTCCAGGCTGCTCCGTAGTCTGCCCGGAGCAATGGGAAGGGAGGACAGGCTGACAGTCAGGAATGTGGCAGAACCCCAGGAAACTCTGGGAAGCAGAAAACAGGGATTGTGCCCCGGCATCCCTCCCTTTTTTCCTGGACTGAATGCCATGCCATGCTCCAGACACAAAGCAGACAGTGGGAGCAGAGCTCTTCCTTAGCCCAGAGGCACGAGAGGAATTCCCTGACCTCCTCCCGGATTCTCCATCTGATATTCCTCACTGGACCTGGCCCCAGGACTCATCCCATTCCTGGCTGATTCCCTGAATCCCCCACGTTCACCGCTCTTCCCCTTGTTTTTTAACTGGCAAAGCCAAGGACAGGGAGGGTCTGTCCCAACTTCCAAACCACGGATGCTTCCCAAACTTCCAGACTGATGTGCTGATGGAGACGAAAGAGGGAGGCTCCTCCTCCTCTGCTTCCTAGAAATTCCTGTGCCTCCATAGTCCATTTCCAGAGGCTCCTAGTCACTGATTTTCCCATTTTCCATGAGAAACGCATTCCCCAAATCCCTGTGCTGGGATTGATCAGAGGGAAGAAGATGCTTCCCAGAGGGATCTCCATCACTTCTTGCTGAGGGCAAGGAGCTTCCCTGGGTATTCCCTGGATCTCCTATTCCAGTGCTTTTTGACTCTCACAGTGTAAATCCCACCTGGAAACAGCAAACCCAATTCCCCTCTGCCACAAGGAGTGGGAATGTCCCATGGCACTGGAAGGACTCCAGGGACATAAAATAACATCCTGTCCTCCATCCTAATCCATAGGGATCTTGGACTCATTGCCACCCTGCCCTGGATCCCATCCCAGGGGATTCTGCTCTCTGGAGCCAAATCCTTTTCCAGGGAGAGCACAGGGGCCAAAGTGTCAGGAATAAAAGGTCTGAGGTCAGATGGATTATTTTTGTCCCAAACATTCCCAAGGACAAAGGTGGATCAAGGCAGAAGGGCGTGATCAGAGGAGGATTTTCCTGATCCAGGTGAGGGTGAGGGGGTCACAAACTCCCCACAGGGAATCCTTATGGAATCTTGGCCAAGAGCAGGATGCTCACATTCCTTAATTTGTTCCTCTGAGGAACAAAAATCCCCCATTTCCCTCCTCCTTCCCTCCCGATTCCCCAATATCCCAACCATTCCTAAGATACAATACATGGACACCTCTAATACAAGGAAAACTCACTAATTCCATGCATTCCCCGCTTTCTTTCACTTCCAGGATACAAACACCAGGATGGAGAAACCATTCTCATCTCTCCCACACCATCTCCCTCTGTGGTCCCTCCAGCTTCCCAGGGTACATCCATGATCCATCAGCCCGTGCCACCTATCCCAAAACACACCCAGCAGGTCTGGACCACATCCCACTGTTTTCCATCCCCTCAGTGAGATCCAGGATCCAGCTGTTTATCCCGACACTTCTCCCAAGCAAGGGATGGAAGCCCAAAAACTCGGGATTAGCCCACGGAGCTCCACGGGAGAAGCGCATGGAAAGCACCATTTTGCTGGATAGGAAAAGAATGGTACATTCCCACTCTCCTGGTTCTGAATTCCAAGGCTCTGGGCCTCAGCACAGAGATCCATCCCAGCTGCCTTCCCTGGGAGAGGGAGGAGGGAGCTGGGATTTATCGGAGCCGGCTGTCAGGGAGACGAATGGCTCCCTCTCCCAGCAGTAAATTAGGGAATTGCCCCATCCCAGGCCTCCTTGGCACAGCTGCTGAAAAACAGCTCATTCCTGGGAAGGTTCAGCGAGTCCAAACCCACAAAATCGGCTCCAAGGGCCAAAAATATGATACGCTTATCAATAAAATTAATCCAGGGATTTCTGTCTCCTTTAGGATTCCTTGGCAAAGCCACGAGCCCGGAATGGAGCTATCCCATCCCCCAGTTTTTGTGTGCCAAAGGAGGACATGGAATTACATTTAATGCTGGCTTTTGTCCCTGGGTTTGCTCCTGAGGATCTCGTAAAAACCCGGAAAACTTCCTACAGTTTTTCCCTCCTTCCTACACTCTTTTTATAGGATCAAGACGGGGAAACAAATCAGACAATTCAGATGATTCACATTCCTGGGACTAGGAAAAGCACCTGGATCACAGGGAACTCGAACAGCACGTGGAGATTGGGGAACAGCTTCCAGGAGAAACCAGACTGGGAACGGCTGGTCCTTGGGAGCTGAATTGTGGGAATGATTATGGATCTGGAAGAGATTTGGATGCTGCTGAGGATGGAGAAAGGGAGGGAAAAAAAAAGCCCCTTGAGAGAAAGAAGGGAAGATGAAACTTTTGGTGTTTCTCATGGAATATTCCAGAGAAACACTGTGCCAGGAGAATGAGGGTATATTTCATGTAAAGAGAGATGTAGATCCAGCTCTCCTGGAACCACCTGGATCATCATGGAGAAGGAAAAGTCTCCTGAGGAAACGTGGAACTAAAAATCCACCAACCTTTAACCCTCAGTTCTGCTCCTTCAAATTCCATGGAGTCACTCCAAAGGAATTTGTTCCTTACACAACGGGATGATGGATCTCAAAGCCCCGGGAGTGGGTTTTGCCCCAAATCCCAAAAGCAGGGATTAGGGAAGCAATCCCAAGATCAGGGCTGGGCTTGTAGAAGTTTTCTAGCAACTTCCCTGTGCCTAGGAAATATCATGGAGTTTGTCTTTCCTGTGTGCCTGGAAAAGCTCTGGAACTGGGATAGCAACACCTGGAGATAGTCTGGGACAACTGGGACAAAGTTTGGGATGGGAAATGGACGGATGGGAAGGGAAATTTCCAAATATCCCCTCTCCTGTTGTGGGTGGGGGAACAAAGCCCAACAGAGAATTCCACGCCCTGTCACCACGGTGAAACCTTGGATGAGCAGGAGGTGGGAGCGGGAAAGCTGGGATTTACCCTCTGTGCCCTCACCTGGGAGCCTTGGCTCCCGGTCCCAGCTCCATCCAGGCAGGCTGGGATCACAGCCATGGGTTATCCACAGGCACTGGAGCATTCCCTCCTCCATGTGCCCCCACCAGCGAAGAGGAGGAGGGGGAATTGGGAGGGAATTGGGAGGGAACAGGGATCCAATTGCTGGGTGAGAGGTTCCTGGAAGCCATCCCGGTGCTTGCCAGCATTTTGTCACCTCCAAGGAATGCAGGGAGGATCCGGAGTGGTTTTCTCCTCCTTCCCCAGTGCTTATCCACGTGCTGCCTCCACCCTCCTCTCCCTCAATTCCCAGCCCACCTTCCCACCACTCTCTGCTCCCCACCTGCCTTGGTGATCCCAGATTTCCACTCCAGCCTCTCTGCCACTTCCCAGCTTTCCACAATCCCTTCCCGCTCCTTTTCCTTCCTCCTTTTCCCACCACTCACTCCCAGTCCTCCTCCTCTGGCTGTGCTGAAGTAGCTCTGGATGACCTCCAGCCATCCATGCCATGTGTTGGGAATTCCCAAGCCTAAATTCAAAATCCAGGGGGCTTGGAAAGCCTGGGAAAGGGGAAAAGGCGCTGCTGCTCCAAACCGGGCTGGATTTGCCAGGAAAAACTTCCATGGCGGAGCAAAGTCTGAGTGGTGGCTGAAATCCCACCAAAACTGCTGAAAATCCCTTCTGCTATTCCTTAGCCATCCATAAAAAGTGCAGAGGAGCAGCTTTCCCAACGGGAAAGGTCCAGGAATGGGGGGAAGTATCCCCAGCACAGCACAGGTGAGAGGAGAGGACGAGCCCAGGAAGATCCTTATCCTTTTCCCACGTGGCAAGTTCAACATTCCCGACCCCAGCAGCACGTGGAATGCGAATCCCGCTTTTTCTAGAGGCATGGAATCACTCACAGCTCCTTGTAGTTGGCATCATAGAGAGCTGCCCACTTGTTCTGCTGGTGTGGCTGCCACTTGATGGATTGGAAGTTGGGATCCAGGTAGGAGCCGTTCAGACTGTCGTTATCCTGGATCAGCCCTGCAGGGAGGGGTTAAAATTCCTTAAAATCACCCATTTCCATGAATGTCCGCAGGGGGGAGGAAGCCCAAGGAAGAGGCTAGAAGTTTTCCCTCCTGACTGCCAGGGCAGGATGGATCCCACGGTTTGGCAGCCACGTTCCTTCCTTCCTCCCAGCGCCCCGGCTTGGTGTGGGGGCCCAGAATTCCAAGGGGATGGAGGGGAGTGGGATACGGGAGGTACCTGGAGAGAGGGCGCCCGGCTGGTGCCAGGGAGGAGTCTGGACTCGGTCAGGATTGAGTGGCACTGATCCCATTCCTGGCTCCTGCTTGATGAGCCCGTTGAGCATCTGGGCATTGAGGGTGTTGGGAGGGGACTCGGAGTGTTTCCGTTTCTTGGCCGGATGCACCGGGAGGCTGCGGGAATGAGATCCATGGCAAAGGGCTGAGCAGGGAAGGGAGGGGATCCCACATGGAACCCGCCTCCTCCCACATGGCTGAGCTCTGGGCATGTCTGTAATTCCAGAGAATTCCAGACTGGTTTGGGTTGGAATAGGATCTTAAGGATCATCCAATATCACCCTGTGACATGGGCACAAACACTTCCCAATATCCCAGATTTCTTCAACCTGGCCTTGGACACTTGCAGGGACAGCCACAGCCTTCCATTACAGTGCCTCACTTCCTCCCAGTATCCCATCTAAATGGCACGTGGAATCCCAGAATGGTTTGAGATGGAAAGGACCTTGAAGCTCATCCAGTTCCACCCCCTTCCATGGGCATGGACCCCTTTCATAGATTCCCTCTTGTTTATTCCCACCATCCAACAGCCAGCTACCCCATGACCCCACATTTGGGACACTCCAGCTCCCATTCCCTCATCTCCACTCCCACATTCCCGCCATCCCCAGGCCTTACTCTGCCCCGTGCTGCTGGAGGAGCTGGTGCAGCATCTGGGATTGCTGGGCGTGGTGGAGCTCGGCGGGAGCCATTCCCGGCCCCATTCCGTACGGAGGCATCAGCGGCTC